>PYHW01010359.1:40391-80948 GCA_013186435.1 Turdus rufiventris | reverse complement strand
GAAAAGCCATTTCAGTAAGAACAAACCCTTAGCTCCTGTGGGAGCTGCAGAGCCAGGGCAGCCTGGAGCTGAGCAGCTCCCCCCACACCTCCTGCTCTGGGAGCCTGGGGAGCAGTCATCTCCCTGTGCCCCACCCAGGCTGCCAGGCTTGTCCAGGTGATGCTGGCATTGTCCTTCCTGGATACTGGGAGGTCCAGGAGAACTTTGCAGTGCTGCACCAGGGAGGGAGATGCACACCGGGAGCTCGATTCTGAGCTGGTTCAGAAGCACTGACTGCTCTCAAATGACGGTCCCAGCAGGAGGGGGAAGCCCCTGGGAGGTGCAGAGCCCCCTAACCTGGCAAGATGTACTTAAGGCAGGAATACCACAGGAGACAACTTGTGCCACCTCCCTGCCCCAAGCAAACATATGAGCTCCAGAATCAGTGCCCAAACACGAGGAGGAAGAATGGAAAAGAAACAGCTCCAGCAGAAAGGAGGCTTTGCCAGGTGAGAATAACCACTGGAACCTGCAAAGTGACCACTTGCACCACTGCAGTGCAGCTGGGGACATGCTGTCCTGCCCCCAGCCACAGCCTGGGAAATTTCTCAGCACTGACAAGAAAAACTGCTCATTCCCTCCGTGACTGTTCAGACAAAACCCGCTCCTGTCCTCCTTGCAGCTCTCACAGACCTTGCAAGGAACAAAAACCCTTGGAACCAGCAGCAAAGCCTGGAGGTTTTTGTTCTGTGTGTGCACCTTTTCTCTGAGGGGTTCTGTCAGTATTTGCCCCCCTCCTGACACAGTGGCAAAAAGCTAAAGAAGACAAGCAGAGCTACCAGCCCTGGGTTTGTATCCCAAATGGGCTGTTTTAAACAGAAATTGAAGCCCAGGATGGAAAAGCTCCAAAACAAACCAATTAACTACCTTGTGAATAATTCATAAGACAAACAGTATTTCTTTTCCGTCAGAAATAAATGCAAATGGTTTATGATCTCCTCAGGCCTGTTTGTTACCTGAAAATCTCCCCCAGCTCCTTCCTGGCAGGTGAGTCTGGGCTGTGGTTGTAGGTCAGCAGCAGATAAGGATGTCTGGACTGTGATGGCTAGTTTGCTCAGGGTGTTGAGCCCTCCAGCTGAAGGCTGCTCCATGACCTGACCACTTCTTTATCTCATCATTTTAACTACACTGAGAAATTCAAGATGGCCTTTCTGCACAAAACCCTAAACCATCATTGACCATCTGTGTTTCCACAGTAACTCAATGAGCACCTCCTACAGATTCAGGCTGGGAGCTGCCCCAGCACCAGCATCCCATGACAGCAGCAGTGCCAGGCATCAGGGTGAAAGAGCCCAGGGGGACATCCCCTCCTACACTGCAATCCATGGAGCTGTGACAGCCTCCCAAGGGTGACATGGATTTGACAGGTCCCCAGAGCAGTCAGGACACTACTTTGAGCCCTCTAATGGTTTGCAGCTCACAGCAGAAATGGACTGATTTGCAACCTAGGGCTTTAGCCAGTGACACTTTCTGTGCAATAGAATAATTGCAGAGAGCAGATCAGCACTGTGAGGTAATGATCTTTTTGCCTGCTTTTCTTAGCCTGCCTCATCCATCGCTGTCCTGCGTAGGATTAGCATATGCCTCATTTTGGAGCAGACATTCTGGCGTTAAAACCCAGCCCTTTGGATAATGGCTAAATGAAGACAGATAACAGCAGCCTCTGCCCTGGCACGGTGCTGTTGAGCCTGCTGAGATCCATAAATGGGTTGCTTGCTCCACTCCAGGCAAGCAGAGGGGCTTTTGGTGGCCAAAGGCAGCTGCCTGGAATTTCTCATGGAGATAAAGCCATCGTGCATGCGGACGTGCTTGCAGGAAGTATGTGAACTGGCTTACTCCTGTGAGCTGGCTTTCCTCCAGCCTTTGGGGGGCTGGATAGCAGGGTCACAGGAGAAAGTCTGCTCGCAGCAGGAAAGAGCTGGTGGAGGTACAGAGTGGATTTCTGCAGTGGGGAATGGCTGAGTGGGGAGCAGCACTGCAGGATCTGTGGACAAGCTGCGTGGGAATTGCCACCTAATTTAGAGCAGATGGATGCCAGCATCACCTAAGCCTCCAGAGCATCTGTCCCTCCCGTGGCCAGTCTGTGCTGGGGGGAACAGTGCTCTTTTCCACACCAGGGAGAGGACAGCAGCACCCCGAGAGGTCAGTGCCAAGGAGCAAAGCCAGTGCCATGGAGCTAGGTGACAATGGGGACAGCCATGCTCAGAGCACTCCCAGTGAGCCACGAGCAGTGACAGGGTCATGAACAGCCCATCATTAATGCATTAATATGGTGATTTTACATACACAAATCCAAGGGGCATGGGCAGCAGGAGGAACCAGCAGGGTTACTCGTGGTGCAGGCAACATCCCCTTGTTATTCCTGCTCTGTGAAGAGTAAATGGATGGATTCCTGCACAGCCCAGGCAGCTGGAGGGGCTGGGCAAGGAGGGCTTCTACCTGCCCAGGCTGCAGCAGGGGAGGGTGAGGGCTTTGAAGGGTTAGGACAGGCACAGCAGGACACCAAAGCTTTAACTGCACAACAACTGACCTGGGTGGGATGCAGAAGAGGGAACGTTAAAAATGTTCCAGTTGACCAAATACCCACTGAACTAGGAATGCAAAAAAAGGGTTTTGTCGATGAGGCTGCGGAGGGGAGAGCTGCAGCAGAGAGGATGAGGATTAACACAGCTCTGGCAGAGGCTACTGGGGTTTTACCGCAGGTTAGCAGAGCTACTGGACCAGGCACAGCAGCAGCAGGAAAACAGACTTGGAGGAATTAATGAGCTGGGTGGGAGAAAGTGCTAAAATCCACCAGGACAGGAGGCGGCAGGAGAATCCTAAACAAATCCACCACGATTACAGCTGTGAGGCTGAAACAGTGCAAAGAAAGCACTGTAGACAGGGCTGAGCCTTTGAGACCTTGCACGAGATGAAACACAGAGACAGCTGGCAAAGCAGCTCGGCTTCATCAGTCTGGGGGGAAAAGGGATGAATGCAGGGGCAGGAGAGCTGACCCACAGCCAAAGGCTCAGAGGGCTTGTGCAGATACACCTGTGCAGCAGCACCTCCATGCCCCACAGAGTCCTGGCCCCACTGTGCCAGACAGCCTCTGCAAGTACTGCTCCTGACTCATTAACTCCAAACTCAACCCTAACTCTGTCCTGTTGAATTCAGACTGGGAGAAGAGAAGATGAGGTGTGGCATTTATCTGTGAGATCTCTGCCTCTCAGGTGTCCTTCCCCATGGCTGCAGGGAGGCAGTGACAACGACGGCACCCTGGAGACACACACAGTGTCTGCCTTTGAGTCTGTCAGGTACATGTCCCAGCTTGTTAAAAACCTGAGCAAAGGCCAAGAGATCTCCTTAGGATCTTGTGGCTGCTGCAGCAGGCACCAAAGAAGTAAATAAACATCCTAGTGTGCTGCTGACACTTTTCCTGGGGGGTTTGGGATCCATGACGGGTGATGAGGGGTGGCAGGGCCTGACCATGGGATTGACTATCAGAACCAGCACTGCCAGCAGGAGATGGGGGATGATTTCATACGGGGCAAAGGAGGGTGTGCCAAGGGGTGCCTGACACCTCCTTCCCATCACTTCCACTTTATTCAACAATCATGCCTGGCTTGACAAGTCCCACAAGTGCTACTAATGCACAAAACCTCCCAGTCCCTTCCAGCAGCTGCACCCAGCCCAGGTATGGCTGTGCACTGCTCCTCTCCAGCCCTGAGTAGAGGTGAAGTTCTGTCCTGCCTGCTACCTGCTATCTGCCCCGAGGATCCTGCTTGAACCATTCCCAGGTAGGTGTTTGGGCCACGGCCAGAATGCCACCATGTCTGCCCTGTGGCCTGTATACAGCCCCTGCCTGTATGGCACAAGGAGTCAGACCAGCAGGGTGGATGCTGCAGACCCCAGTGTGAAAGGGGTTTTGGAGTCTCTAAGAATCCCCAAGCAGATTCTTCAGCACACAGATGTGATGTGAATCCCCTCAAAGCCCTGCCCCAAATCCCCAGCCTCATCTCCCCCACAGCACCCATGCCTACCTTGGCATCCAGGATGCTCGTCTCCACCCGGGCCACCCCCTGGTTCTCCCTGAACAGCTGGATCTTGCTGACCTTGCTGAACTCTGACAGCACCGTGGTGAGGTTGGTCTTCAGGTCAATGACGTGGCTGATGCCGTGCCGGGGTCCCACCAGCAGGGTGGTGGCTGGCTGCTTCTCGTCCTGGTGGCACATGGGGAGAGAGACACAGGGGTGAACAAACACACCCCAGGCTGCACCAGGCTCTCTCCATGGAGCCAAGCCTCAATGCTGGCAGATTGGTCAGGTCCAGAATGGCTTTTGTAGAGCAGCAGGCAAGGCTGGTGCCATCAACCTGCCTCCCTGAGCCCCTCTGCAGGGCTGGGAGCGGTGTGCAGGATGCCAAGGTTATTTAAAAGTAAAGCTCTGAACTGACTGTCCACATGAAATATTCAGGCTCACTGGTGTCACTACACTAAAGTAAGTGTGTTACAAATCTGTCTGATCTGACATTGCCCCAGAGAGAAGGAAGCAAAGGAGGGAGTGAATGTATTTCAGAAAAGAAGAAAGACCAAAGCCTTGACCAGAAATCAGGATGCTGCTCTGGTCTAAAAGAATGCTTCAAGCCAGGCATGGAGGAGAAGAGGAGCTGGGCAGACCATTGCAGAAGATAATAAGGGAATACTTTTTACCACTTCAACACAGTTCAACACACAGATTGGCTCAGAGGCATTGCTTTGGTGTCAGAGATTAAAAAAAAAAGAAAAAGCTGTCTCAGACAGTGTCAGGAGCAGGCTCTGACTGCTCTGCCATGGCACCAACCAGGTACCACGAGGTTGTGCCTGCACTGATTTCCTGCAGACAGCCCTTTGAGCTGTGAGGTGAGGGGCAGAGCAGACCAAAGGCTGCCAGAGATGGAACCCAGGAGGCAAAGCACAGGAAGCCAGGGAAGTGCTGAGACCACACGTGGGTAAAGGGAAGGGTGGCAGAGAGGTGACACCTACATGGGGACCTCTGGGTGAGAGGTGGGGGGAGAGGGATGAAGGGTGAGCCAGGCAGTGGGGAGCCTTTGTGGGTCCTGTTTGGGCTGGTGGCTTTCCCCCTGCTGAGGTGGTTTGGGTGAGCAGTGGAGATGAAGGATCACTGTGGCACCTGTGAGAGGCAGCAAGCCCAGCCAGGGCTGTATGGGCAAGCAGGAAACACAGTGGCCTTTGCCAGGAGCTGCCCTCCTCCAGGATGGATAGCAGGATGTGCCAGGGCACGATCAAGCTACAAACACATGCCTGAAACTACTCCAACCTCACTGAGCAGGTCATCCCACTGCCCCACAGGCTGGCAAGAGCAGAGCAGATCCTGACCCTGCAGACCTGAAAATCCAACCTGACAGCAGAGGCTCCAAAGGCTTTCCTGGGTGGGCTTGGAGCTCAGCAGGGTAGAGCAAGAGACTGAAGGAAGTGGTTTCTGTGATTTCCCCGTGCCCCTGGCTCCCCCCAGCACAGTCAGGAGCAGGCACCTCCCAGCCCAGCCTGAATTACCGTACCAGTCCCACTGTGTTGAAGAGAACCCCAGCGAAGGTCGGCAGCTCATTCAGGATCCTCAGGTACTGCAGCTTGGCCTGGGCTGTGGAGACCTGACAAAACATCACACAGGTGATCACTGTGAGCACACAGGGATCAGCAGGAGGCTGGGGTAAAGCTGGGAGCTCTCAAGCAGCGATGCACAGCAAGCTGCCAGGCAGGTCTGGGCATGGGCTGTGCTGGCAGCGAGTCTGAGCTATGGGTGAGGGGGGTCTCCACTCCCCTGCCATCCTGGGCAGCTGCTGGGAGGGAACACTCAGAGCAGGAAGGAGCCTCAGTTCTTGATACATAATCCCCCTGAGATGTATAACCCTCCCTCCCTCCCTGGGGAGCTGTGAAGGCTGCAGGGACCAAGGCGGTGGCTCAGCAGCCACCTCCAGAGCTTTCCAAGCCCAGAAGCAGAGATAACAATGAGCTGATGTGTGCCAGTCCAGCCAAGCTTCAGCAGATCTCACCCCTGATCCCCCCTGCACTCCCTGCAATCCAGATCAGCTCTTGAAAGTGGATTCAGGAGAGAGATTGTCTAGCAGGCTGTCTGGGATTTATCTCCCATCCAGGGGATTTAATAACAAGAGTCCCCAAGAAGCTGGGGACAGCAGGCTGGGGTGCAGGACAGGCTGCCACCCCACCAGCCCTGAACTAGGACTGTGTGGGCTGGGCTCACCTTGGTGCCACCAGGCTGGTGCTGGTGGGCTTTGAGCTGCTGCGAGAGGGATTTCCGGAGACTCTTCTCTTTGATGAGCTGCAGGAGCGAGGGGGGCAGGAAGGGCTCCAGGCCCCACTCCTTCCTGTGGGGAGGGAAACCTGCATGAGCTGCCAGGTTGAAGACACTGCCAGCAGGCACAGAGGGACAGAAAACTGTCCCAGAGCATCCTCTTGCCATCAGAGGGAGCTGGAGCCACACCAGCACTTCCTTGGTGCCACAGCCAGAGCAGCAGCCCCCAGCTCGGGTCCCCAAGGGGATGGCACTCCAGGCTGGTGACACAGCTACCAGCATCAGGCTGGGGAACAGCAGTTCCCCAGAACACTCTGCAGCAGACCCCAGCTCCCACTCACTCTCATGTAAGCTTAGGGGGTGCAGGACCCCTCTTTTGGGGTCCTCTCGAGGTGACCCCTCCCTCCTTCCTCCCTGTCCAGACTGGGCAAGGGCAGCCAGCACAGATGGGCTGGGTGTGGGTTTAGGTCCCCCAGGAGCCACAGGAGGGCTGAGCCAGTGCTGCCCAGCTTGGTGACAGGCTGAGATTGCACAGCCACAGAGCCTTCTCCTTGCCTTGGATGCAGGTGGAAAATCAGCCCAGATTCCCATGGAAATGATCCTGGCTCGCAGCAAATGTCCCCAGCCCTGGCTGCTGCATGCAGGTGGATGTCAGTGGGAGGGGGTCCTACACAGCCCCATGGTGGAATCAGGGGCTGTCACTGCTGCCAAGCCCCTGAGCCACTGCCCAGCTCAGGGGGGCTCTCAGAACATCTTTTGCTGTGCACCCCAAACATGCTGTGACACAGGGAAGGGACAATAAAGGAGGGCAGTGTGGAAGTGTGGGGACAGGGAGGAGGACTCACTCCACATTCTTGAGGGAGACCTTCTGGCTGGGACGGGTGGCTGAGACAGTGATGTAGATGTGGAGGGCAGCCAGCCCCAGCAGCATCTCTGGCTTGGGGTCTGTGCCGAAGCGCTCTCTGATCACATCGTTGCGGCTCTGCGGGAGGGAGAAGAGGCGTCCTGAGAAAGCCACGGGGACAGGGCACTGCCACCTGACGGGTGCCACCACAGGGCCCAGCTGTGGCAGACGTGTGGGCCACAAGCACCAGCAGCTCCTAGTCCTTACCTGGATGTACAGGTATTCGAAAGCTGCAGGGTCCCGGCGCAGCAGCTCCACTGGGTCCTTGGGGAAGAAGCTCACACGGAAGAGGCATCTCATGCCGTGGTAGTGTGTTCTTTGCACAACCTGTGGCAGCAGCAGAGGGGAGCAGTGAGCCCAGGAACCACTGGCTGCAGGGCATGAGATGCCCTCTCCTCTCTTCTGGCGTGATATTTGATTTCTCTCCTCCATGCACCACCTTTATCCCAGAAATATCCCAGCCTTCCTCGGTGTGACAGCACTGCCTGGTGCTGTAGGGTTTATGTCACTCAGGCTGATGATTGCTCCACGATCCCCATTTTACCCCTGGTTCTCTGCAGCACCAGCCTACTGGCTCTCCTAGTCAGGGATGCTCATGAGTGCTGTCTACATCTGCCCAGGCTGCAGCACAGAGCAGCTCCATGGTGCTGTCAGTGTGGGATGGATAAAACCCTGACTGACTCCCTCTTTGACCACCCTTTTCACCCCTGAGCCTGCAGGACCATGCCAGAGGCAAGGAGTGGCTGTGCAGCTCCACAGAACAATCTCAGCCAAGCCCCACACTGGGGGAAGAGGAGGCTCTCTGTGCCCAGCCCCTCGCCTCGGCCATCCCAACACCCAGCAGCTTACGTGGGCCAGGGGCTGCTTGTCCTGGAGCAGCAGGAAGCGGTGGCTCTGCTCCGAGCTGGAATACTCCAGGACCAGGGCAAAGTGCTCGATGTGTCTCAGCGACAGGCGGTCCTGCAATGTCACCATCACGTCCTGCAAATGCCACGGACAGGCTTGGGTGCGAGGCACTGGCACTTCCCAAGAAGTCACTCGTCCCCGGCAACTGGGGCTGTGCCAGGATGAGGCCGAGAGGGTCCAGAGCATGGCACCCAGTGACCTTGCAGGGGGAGGTGACGGGCAGGCAGAGCCCCAGCTCCTGGGGTGACACCGTGGTGGTGCTGAGGGAGCTGTGCCCTGGCAGGGTGACTGCACCCTGGCTGGAGGGCAGGCTGACAGCAAGGAGAGAGTCAGGAGAGGCAGAGAGCCAGCAAACCCCCATCCCTGCCAGCTGCAAAGCGTGTGCCTGGGGAGGCAGACGGGCCATCCGTCATTGCCAGAGCGGCTCACAGCCAGCCCAGCGCTGCTGCGGCGTTCGTGCACGGGAAGCAGGAGAGGAGAAATGGATTGGGCAGGGGGGAGGAGAGGAGTGTCACAGTGCCGTGGGGGGAGCGGAGGGGCTCACCTTCACCGTGGTTCGGCCATCGAACGTGAAGGATTTGATCTGCCCGTTCTCCAGGAAAACCTTCAGCACGTTGGGAATGAGGAGAAGAGCTTCTTTCTTCAACATGTCCTGGCATGTGGGGTCGGCAAAGGGGGAGGCAAGGAGGGTGGGGGGCACGGAGGGAGGGTGGGGTGAGAGAGAGTGTCAGTGATGGCATCCTCTGCTGCTCTGGGCTTTTGTGCTGAGGCACATTTCCCCTGAAAACCCAGCATTCTGAGCCATCAAGAAGCACGGAGCTGAGGCAATTCAGAGCTGCCTGACAGATTCACCTCCTCAGCTCCCAGCAGCTGCAGTGGGAACAGAGCATCTTGTTCTGCCCAGCAGATCCCAGTGCCCATGCCTGGCAGCCTGTCCCACTCCCCAGCTGGTGTCCCAGAGGGGAGGCATGGCTGGGGTGGCTCAGAGCTGATCCCCCTCTCTTGACCCTTACCCCAAACCTACCCCCCCTCAACCCTGCACATCCCCTCTGCAGGAAGTTGGGAGAAGGCTGATTTTATTTGGTGAGAAGCATTTCAATCAGATAATTGCCTAATTGATTTTGCTTAAAAATAGAACATGCTAGAAGCGCTTTACAGGCTTTTTTTTTTTTCAGTTTTGTTTTGTTGTTAATAAAACCTTTCTGCAATTTAGAGATAAAAGCACTGGGCTGGAACTCTTCAGCTTCCACAGCCATTCAGCAGTGCCCTGGTCACCCTGCCCCACATACAGGCACTCCAAAGCCTTTGGGCTCAGGCTGGAAGGCACAAATCTTCCTTAGGGGGGGCACTGGCATTGCCTGGATGCCTCCCCGGGGTGCTTGGGGGGACTCAGCTGAAACCAGGTTTTTAAGGCCAGTTTGTGGGGCTCCTTCAGAGGGACAGGGGAGGATCACAGAACGTCCCCCCAGCAGTGACCCGACACACTGACTGTGCCCAAGGGCATCAGTCCTGTGGGGCTCCCCAGGCCAGACAGCTGCTCTCACCTGCAGAGCCCAAACCAGGGAAGAGGAGCCCTGTGGCCCCCAACCACCCCACACCCCATGGCCCTGGGGACACCTCAGGAGGGTGAACCACAGAGGAAGGCAGGGCAGGACTTACTGGGTCTGTCTCGCCGACCGTCACCTGCTCTGAAAATCGGACTTTGGCGGGGTTGGACCTTAGCTTCGCCTTCTTGGCTGCACTGATGAAAGCAGATTTGGGAGACTGCAAAGAGAGCATTGGGTAAATCACCTGCCTGCCCTTGGAGCCATGGTGCGGGGAAGGGCAGACACAGGGCCCATAGGAAACCCCTCTGGAGCCAGCGTGATGATGGGGAGTGGGCAGCAAACCATGAAAGGGGGAGGGTGGAAAGCAAACCCCCTTGGCTGTGGTTCCACAGCACTGCAGGCAGGACCAGGATGATGACCAGCAGCTCCTGAAGTGACACCAGCACACATCAGTGTGGCAGGGAGGCTGCACCCCACTGAGCACCTGTGTCTGGCACCCCTTGCACAGGCTGAGCTCCAGCAGATGTCAGCCAGGTCTTGCCTGGGGGCACTGGCACCAGTTGGATGAGAGAGATGAACCCCTTGGATGTGGGTTTGCAGCCCCAGGGAGATGGCAGGACCCCAGGCACCCCTGCAGGATGTTCTGGTGGCAGTGCCCGCACATACTCCAGCACAGAAACAGCTGTACCACAGAGCTGAGTGTGTCTGATGGTGCCAGCACCGGCTGAGCTGCCTGACCTGGCTGGTGGCCATCCTGGGCCAGGAGGAAAAAAGCTTTTTTGGAGTGTGGCACATGCCTGGGTGGGGGCATCTCCTTCCTGGAGAGAAGGGGAGCACAGAGGAGCTCTCACACTTCTTTCCCAACATCAAAGACTCAGTGAAGCACAAATGGTGCCTCTGGCGTGACAGTTCACTCTGCCCCAGTGCACCAGCCATGGTGCCATCAGCATCTCCAGCCCTCCTGCAGCCTGGCCTCCCAGGTCCCCAGGGACTCCTGAGCCAGCAGTGATCCCTCCCTGCCACCTCTGGCATGATGAGTTACTCATCAGACACAAAAAATTAATGTCCTCAGCAGGGCTTCGGAATATTTTTCCTCCCTCCCTCCTGGTGACAAGGACGGGGACATGGCTGCACACCCACTGACCCCAAGGGGCCGTGGCAGCTCTCAGACCGGACAGCTTGGAAGAGCCTTGGGGTGGTGGGACATGGGTCCAATGAATCAGCTGAACTGCCCGAGTGTCTCCAGGGTCTCCAAGGACCCTGCCTCGGTCTCCAAAAGGGCTTTTCACCCCTGTTGTGGCTCCCCTGGAGCTGGCCATGGCCCTGCCAGTCTCACCTGGTGGGTGTGCAGGACCGTGAGGATGATGAAGTCCTTGGCCTTCCTGTGACAGAAAGGAGAAATGAAGATGGATGGGACCTTGTGCTGATGGACCTCAACAGGGCAACTGGCTACTGAGAGCACATCCCACCCTGCCCAGCCCAGTGGTGGCTGGGACCTTTGTGGCTCTTTGGGGTGCTTGACAACATGGCTGTGGACACCTTCCCACTTCTTGGCCAGCTGGGAACAACTATGGCACTTGCTTCAAGGCACTCCCCCTGCTCAGGCTGAGAATTCCCCACCCCAGCAGTGACCACTGGGTGTGCACTGACAGCCCAAGGCTTTGCTACGGGCACAGCAGCCTGGCATGAGCCCTTCCCCAGAGGAGATGAGGGACAAGTGTTGTCCTCACCTGACAAGCTCGATGAATCTCTCTCTGGGGGCTTCACTCACATCCTCATCGTTGATGGCCAAGATCTGGTCTCCTGGCAGGAGTTTATCCTCAGAGGGGCCGCCTGCCAGGAGAGAGGGTCAGGGCCAACCCAGGCATCCCAGAGCTGCGGGGTGGAGGGGAAGCAGGAGGGTCCCAAGCACCCCCAAAGCACTGTATGTGGCTGTGGAGGACAGCCTGCGGCGCCACCAGAGGGGACAGGAGAGGACAGGAACCCGGGGAGGGGTCCCGGCAGGGGGAAGTGCCGCTGTGTTTCCTGGCACGCCGCAGCTGTGTCAGGAGCAACCCACACCGTACCTGCTGCCACCGACCGCACCACCACCGGCCTCTCGCTGCCAGCCACGAAGCCAAATCCGTAGAGGGGGTGGCGCTGGACCGTCACCTGTCGGAGCGTGTCCGAAGGCAGCTGCCCACATTCCATATCATCGCCACCGCGCTCCTCCGGCATCACATGGCTGCGCTGCACTCACAGGGGTGAAAAAACAGCTTCAGTTTCCTGGCAGATTTAAAAATATTTCATAAAAGACAATAAGAGACAACAAAGCCAAAGGTTATAACAGCCAGGTGCTTGGCATTCCACCCAAGAGCACACCTTAACTCGAATGCATCAACCTGTTGTATATTCACCGACCTTTCATGCATTATTCGAAATCATCCCCCCCCAACCTATAAATCAACATTTTTTTGCTTTTAAATTTTTTTTCCTTGCAGCTCCTTCTTGCTGGTGCACTCCCTGATAATGGAGATCAATAAATCCTTTCTGTGGAGTTCTGGTGTTTGTCACCCCTGTCTTCATCCAGATTGGACAATCCAAGAATGTGAAGAATTTTCTGATTATCTTTTTACCATTCTCTGAGTTAGTTACATCAACAAAAGCTGGTTTACATCACCATGTTATAGTCCAAAAAATAAATATTTATCACACTACTATTTCTAAGTTTTGTTAATAGCAGAACTAAAAGAAACTATATTCATACAGCAAAGTTTTCCAACACTATACATATAGCACTCATTTTAATATTTGCAAAAAGCCAATAATATAATGTACTTATAACACAGGCACAGGCAGCCCTGCCCATCACACCCAGCCCTCTGAGGCCAGCAGGACAGCCCCACTGCACCTGCAGGGCTCCCAGCACCTCCAGTCCCTTCCTGGGACAGCCACAGCCCCGTCCTCCAGTGCACAGCACTGCTGCTCTGTCCCTGCCACAGCAGCAGCAGCTCAGGAAGGGCGGAGATGCCACACACCATCCTCTCCCAGCACCTCACCACCTCTGCCCCAGCACTGCACTTCATGAGATGGCAGATCTGTGAGGGGTTAACTAGGGTGGTGTGGCTCTGGCCATTCCCTGAGGGATGGCACTGCTCTGAGGGTCAGGGGACACAGCCAGAGAGCTCTCTCTGCTATTCTGTAAAGCTTTTAGAGCAGACTCAAGGGTTGGTTTATCCTTGTTGGGTAACACAGTTCAACAGTATGAGAGATAAGTGAAAACAAGTTTAGCCAGTCTAAAAACGGGGATTAAGGCAAGCTCAGCTGTGCTACTACAACAAATCTCCACCGTCAGCCCAGGGACTCCTTGGAGTGGAGACAACCAGAAGATGGGAAGATCCAGCCCAGGGCAAGGTCACATCAAAGCTGCCCTTGGCATCCCAGAGCAACGCCAGCCATGGCTCCAGGCTGTGAGCCTGCTTTGGGGGAGCAACACCAGCACCACGGGATGGCCACAGAGCCCAGCACAGATGGCAACATGCAGAGCCCAGCCAGAAAAACAAACTGGTGAACGTGCTGTTGTTTCTGTGCTGCTCACTGCTTGTTCCCGTCCAGACTATTTGGTCTATTTAAAAGAGATCCTTCCTGGCCTTTTGACAACACACCAATTGTTCCATCTCGTATCAGTTTAGGATTTGATGCATCATCCATCTAATGCTATCTGTCTGCATTTCTGACACCCCACCCGCTCCCAGGGTTGTGTTGGGCACCTGCTGCAGAGCCAAGAGGGACAGCACGTGGGGCTGGAGGGGACAGGAGCTCCTGGCAGCTCACAGCACACAGAGCCTGGGGCTTGAGGACATCACTGCCAGCATGACAGCCCTGTGCCGAGCCTGATCCCACCCAAAATCCTCCAAGGGAGGATGCCACATCTGCCACAGGAGCCAGCAGAGCTCTGAGCACCGGTGAGTCTGCCCGGGGTGACGGGATGTCACCACAGCCAGGTGACCCATTCCCAGTGCCAGCTGGGTGGGTGATCTTGGCTTTCCCGTCCCACACGGCTGGAGAAGGAAACAGTGAGGAGCAGCAGGGTCTGGGCAGGGGAAGTGCCGCACCCATCAGGGCTCCCAGCAGGAGCAGAGCCAGCTCCATCACCAGGAGTGCAGCTGCAGGGAAGAACAGGCGAGACCATCTCCCCAGCGACTGTCTCTGCACCGCCTCATTAGCTGCTCTGCTACTCCCATGAGCGTTTAAAAGAACAACAGTAACAACCACAAGAAAAAGAATCACGCGATTCAACCAATTTTCTCAAACAAACGTTATCCGAGGCCATTGTGTGCAGCTGAAAAGGCGGCTGAATACAGCACTGCGTCTCCACATGGCATGGCCAGGGAGGGTGCCAGGGATGGAGCTGGCTGCCACAACAGCAGTCACCGAGCTGCTGGCTTCCCAGGGGACACTTTCATCTCGTCCTGCTGCCCACAGCAATCCCAGCCCCCCATCAGATGAACACGAGGATGAGCAGCAGCATCCCAAGCACTGGGATGCCTCGAGATGGGGCTGAGGTCCGGGAAAACAGAGGCAGGGGTTTGCTCACCACCAAGTGCATGGCGAGTCTCAGAGCACAGCTGCCCAGCTGTGGCCCCAGATGTGCCCTTCAGTGTGCAATTGGGGATCAGGTCACCCCCACTGCTCCCCACAGAAGTACGGTGACCGCCAGGCTCCGGGGACAGCAGCGTCTCCCGCAGCCCAAATTACCATCAGAATTGGTTAGCCGGGAAATCTCTGCAGCTTTAACTGACAAAAGGAAAGGAAAGCACACCTCACTTCAGCCACAACCAGCCTGCCATGCAGCGTCAAAGGGAAGAGGGGAATAAAGAGATGGATACTGACAATAAAACTCCTTTACCAGCCTCTTAAGCTGCTCCTCTCCTGATAAGACTTGGACGCTGCAGAAGCATTACCAGGAAATTAAATAAAAGAGGACGAGTGTCCTCGTAAGCAGGACTTATCCACTCCTGGAGAAGCACTAATATGCTCAGCAGCAGGTACAACATGCCTTCTCCAGGCTGTGCCTCTGAACGTCCTTCCTGCAGCAGCTCTCCCATGCCAGGCTTGGGGATTAACGTGTGCTCACTCTGGAGCAGAGCACAGGTCAGAGAAAACCAGCAGCAGCAGTGGGTAAGGTAGTTCTCTCCCTAACACTGGTAATTGACTGTACCCCAGGAGCTATCACTTCCTTGGAGCCTGAGTTCTTTTGTGTTTCTTCTTTTAATTTCTGGGCAGAGAGCTGTACTGGGCTGCAAAGCTCACAGCCTCGCTCTTGCAGCGGGGAACTGAGGATATGAAACAATCCCTGGAGCTCAGCAGCTCTGGTGCCATCAGCAGCCCCCAAACCCAGCCTCACCCTGGGGCCACACTGCCTGGGGAACACCTGCCACCACCTTGGTGGGCACAGACCAGCACTGACCCCATGCCACTGCAGGGAGCACACGGCTGTTTATGTCCATGTCCCCACCCTGCCTGTGTCCTGACCTGCCTGCTGCCCACCCTTAGCCCATCAGCCTGCTCTGGATCCCCTTCTGTCCTCAGGACCACCACGGCACAATGCCACCGAGGCACAAAGTCATTGGAAAAGAGCTCAGCACGAAGTAAAAGGATTTATCAGGAGAAACCTCTTTGTGCCCAGCAGCAGCAGGAGCCCACCACAGACGCACTCCTGTAGGAGCACCTGGCTCCTCATAGCATCTCGACTGACTGATATCCCACTCCTGAGGCTGGGACACTCATCTGCTGCGCTCAGAGCTGGCACTGATCTGGTCACACTCTGCCACTCAGGGTGGTAAGAGAGACATCAGCTCGCTCCAGTCACTGTCCATCATGATACACCCACTGCCAAGGGATGTGCCTTCAGCTCCTGAGCACCTTCAGACCTCCCTGCCATGGAGCAGGGCTGGGCACAGAGTCCTCATCCCCCCCAAACAGATACAGGCAGAACAGGAGTTACTCCAAAAGCTGACACAAACATTTTACATTTCCTACTGCAATAAATCTCTGCTCCCTCTGAGGACTGATTTTCTGCCTTTGCTCTTAATGCTGACTGGCCATCTGCCACCAAAACAAACCAGTACCACCTGCCTGGGAGGAATGATGGTCTCCATCTACCCAGGATGCTCACACCATTTCCAAACTGCCTTTAAACAAGTGGCACCAGGTGGAAACACTTTGTGCAGCCGAAGGAGGGCTCACAGCTCGGCTCTGGGATGGGGAGTGTGTATGGGAAGGTCTTGTCCCTTCTGCAGAGGGGCACTTGCAGGGGTGGGTTCCAGCTCTCCTCCCCCTTCCTCTGCTGCTGTGAACAACCCAAGAACAAGCAGAGCCTGTGGATTCCTGCCTCTCCTCCTGGCAAAACCATGCCCAGCTCCTCCATCTGCCAGGCTGCAGTTGGTGAACGGCTTGTGAGGCATGTGGGATCCTGAGCACGTGTGGCAGCGGCAGGAAACGCCGGGGAACGGGCCAAGAAGAGTTTTCATGGGGAACATATGGCAGCTCCAGCCTCACACCCCGGTCTCCATCTCAGATGGAGCTGTGGGGCTGCCAGGGTGTGTGGGGACCAACAGCAGGGACAAAAGCAGAGCAGGGAGAGCTGGCTGGCACAGGATCCACCAGGACGTGCATCTCCGCTCCATCAGCCCTGCAGCTGTGCCCAGCAGGCATCTGGGCACCTTGGAAGATGCCATTTGGCCCCATTTAGGTGGCAGACACCCCCAGCACGGGCAAACAGATGCTGTCCTTCCAGGGCACTGAGGAGCTGCTCGGTCACACAGACCCTGACAGCCTGGTAAAGCTGCCCCTGCTCTGGCAGCGTTTAACAGCTGGCTGAAGTGAGGAGAGCTGCACTGAGGGTTGCCAGCCTGGCTGGGACCAACACTAAGGGCAGCAGAACAACCCTGGCCTTGATGGGTGAAGTCCCTCATGGACCCAGCCTGGAGAATGCAGCCTGCATACAGCTCTGCCATATCCCCAGACTCTACCCCTGTGCTCCAGCTTGGATCTGCTGTTAATACTGGGAAGCAGTTTAAAATCAGCAGAGCTCCTCAAAGGGGTTAGCTCTGCCACTGGCTCTGTCCTGAGCTGGCAGGCAAGCTGGGTACACTGCTGGTACAAGGGTGGGGTGCCAGATGGCCCCCATTTGAGAGCACAAATACCCCTGGCTTTCAGTTCAGGGACAAGCAGACAGCGAGCAGGGTCCAGCAGGGCTGCTGGAGAAGCTCATGAGCAGCCAAAGGCAGCTGTAAATAACGAAGCAGCAGCCGCAGCCTGGCTCCGGGCAGCAGCTGCAGCCTTCTGCTGCTCAGCCTGCAGCTTTTTAAATGGTCCTGGCATCTCACCTAGAGATAAACACAGGCAGAGGGGCCAGGTAGGTTGGGGGCTAGCTGGAAATCCTAGGACCTGTTACATTCTGGGGATGGCAGAGATGGACTTACTGCCCCCAAGCAACAAGGTGCTGGGGGCAAGAGGGGTGCAAAAATTCCCAAAGTAACAATGCAAATTACAAAAAATAGAGCATAAGCAAAGACCCTGTGTGTCACCACAACCTCCAGCCACGTTCAGGTCACCAGAAAAAACAGCTTCTGCACAGGGAGAGGCTGTCCTGAAACAAGCCCTGTAAGACAAGATGCACCACTGAGAATCTGAAGCTCGGCACCTTCCACAGGCAAACACACAGAGACATTGCCTTCCCCAGCTAAGACTTGGGATCTCCAGGCTAGAAAGGAGAAGAGGGACCATGATGGTCCCTGAAAGCAGCCTGACATTGGGCAGGGAGCTGGCATTGCATGAGGACTGGAAGGCACCTGTGGAAGGAGGTCTGACACCTGGAACAGGCAGCACTTTGCCACGCAGAAACCAATTAATCCCAGGAGCTCTCTGCCACAGGATGCCAGGGAGGCTGGAAATTGTACTGGGTTTGAAAAGCAATTTCCAGCTACTAAAGCCAGAGGCCTCCACCGTTCCCATGCTGTAACTTGCCAGATCCTGGGAGAATTTACACCAAGAGTTGTCTGATCAATGTGCAGCAGGAGAGAGGACCTGAGCCCACCTTGCTGGCACAGTGCACCTGCATGGGCTGCCCAAGGGCATGTGAGTGTGGCAGAGGTGGGACACCAGCTGCTGCCCCAGGAGGCCCTCAAGTTCCAGGGCAAGCACTCAGCACCTGCAGGAGTGAAGGATAATAAGTGTGAGATGATGACAACCTCCAGGTTGTTCACTCACACAGCCTGGCCATGCCTGCACAAATTTGGGACAGGCTGGGGTGCTGTGGATCCTGTCTAAATGCCCCCCCAAAGACAGTGGGTTCCCTCATTTGTGCAAGTTTCCACCACATTACAAACACCATTCTCCTCCAAATTGTTTTATGCTGTTACATACACCATCCTCCTTCACCAAATTGTTTGAATGAGGGGCTCCCACTCAGGCAAAAAATTTATCCTTCAATGTTCCCTATGATTTTTGGCCGTTTAAGGGATTTTTTGTTCTCCCCAGCAAGAGAAGAGGATCAAAGCACAATCTTTTAGCAACAGGGTCAGGCCCAGAAGGCTCGTGCTGCTGACTCAGCCACGGGGCTGCTGGCAAAACTGAGCAGAGCTGGAGAGCCTGGGCTGGAGAAGAGGGACTGAGACAGGCAGGGCTTCCCTTGCAGGGCTCTAACAGATCTGCCTGCAGTGAAAGAGGGGTGTGAAGAGGAAAGCCTGTCTCCTCTCCAGTGCATTGAGAACATGCCCTGAGCACGGGCTGCAAAGCCACACTGTGGAACAATGTTTTTTAGGGTATCTTTCTCTACATTTGGGGATGCCCAAGCAGCTGGGCACTAATCTAGGGCCTGGGAGAAACTGGTTTCCAGCCCCTCCTCTGCCACCATCTGCTGTGGTGACCATGGGCATGTTACCTTGGTCCTCTCCTCTGTGGAACTCCACTGGTGCCAGCAGGCATGAGCCCCCCCTTGCCCAGCCAGGCAAGACTCAGAGGGATTCTTGTCTTTGTGAGGACTACAGAAATACAATAAACAGGCAGTCAACACTGGGATAAAATGAGATGAACACATAAGAGGATTAATCAGAGACAAGGAGCAATAGAATAAAATTTGCAGCATTTTTCTCCATTATTTGTGTGATGCTCAGCTGCATGATGGGGGTTTGGAGTGATACCAGCTCCCCACCACAGCCTGGCCACTCTCTGCCTGTCTATTACTGCTGCAGTTTTAGCTCAGGAAGCCTCTGTGTTTCATTAACTTGCTTTCTGGTGGTACTGGATGCAAACACCCTTAGCCCCATGGGGAGGAGGGGGATTACACCAGCCCCAGGTGCTCCTGTTGGCATAGGCAGCTTGAACCCAAAGTGAGCCTTTCCTGCAAGAGCTCCCAGGTGCACCCAGCATGTCCCCAGAGCCCCAGGACAGAGTCTGGCTCCTGCATGGCACAGCAGCTCCTCTCCAGCAGCAGGAGAATGGCTCCCCCCACACCTGCGTGGGCAGGAGGCCCCCACCTTGCTCCAGCAGGTTTGCAGGAGGAGAAATTTATAGCTGCATATAAAGTTCAGGGGGGAGTTAAATAAGGCGGGAGATTTACACATCCTTTACATTCCATTAGCGAGCAGGCACAGCCTGCATCCCCTCCCAGGCATCAGTGAGGAAGATTCAGGGAGCCTGTCAGCCCTCCTCTCCCACAGCTGGCAGAGAGGCTTGAAAATCCAATCAAGCACTTTCCTCTGGGCCTTCAGGAATGCCAGGACTTCCACTGTGGATTTACAGGGAGCAATTTCCTCAGTGGATGACTTGGGCTCCTATCTCCACCCAGCACAGCATGGAGCAGGGACCTGGGGCAAGGAATGCCAGAGATAACAGCACCCCCAGCCCCGGCTGTATGACACCCCTGGGTGCACAGGGAGCCTGAGCTGGACTCCAGCAACCCACAGCCCTGCCCTGCCAGCCCAGGGTGAGAGATCACCTTGGCACAGAGGTGGCAAACACTGGAGCATTTCTGGCAGTACCACACTGGTGAGATGGTCCCCCAAGCCGTGACATAACAAGCTGGCCTGTGTGGCAGCAGGGACTGTCCCAAGCCCCCAGTACTGTCCCAAGAGCTACACAGGATCCTGCTTATGGGAGGTGACAAACACAGCCTCACAGAGTCGCCCTCCACTCCTGCCTTTTCGAGGATGCCTCTCTGTGCTCCAGGGCTTAGTAAAGCTCTTGAGCTGATGCAAGATAAAGGCAAAAACATTAAAAAGACAAAATGCACAGGAGCAGAGGAGCCTTTGCATGTGATGCTTCCAGCCTGGGGCTCCTGGCCTTTTTAGCAGAGAGGTTTAGTTTATACCTCTTTATAATCTTTTCATAATCAGCTCCCAGCTCTGCTGCTTGCCCCTGGGGATGCAGGGCAAGGAGGGGACTGCAAACTGCAGAGTCTGTGCACGCTCATGAGAGCAATGCTCATGAGTGCAGTGTATTTCCCAGGTGTATAGATATATTTAGGAGCACACCTGCCCACGTGGATTCTGTTTTCAACACGTGGGTGTGCAAATGTTGCACGGAAGCAGCAGCAGCAGCCTTGGAAGGCGGCACCTGTTTGTGTGGAGGGCACCACAAGGTGCTCACCTGGGGAAATGCTGCAGGAACAGAATCCCAGAATGGCCTGCGTTGGAAGGGACCTCAAAGCTCACCCAGTTCCACCCCCTGCCATGCAGCAGCACCTTCCACCAGACCAGGCTGCTCAGAGCTCCATCCAACCTGGCCCTGAACCTGCCCATGGATGGGGCAGCTTCTCTGTGCAGCCTATACCAGGGCCTCACAGGAATTATTTCCTAGTATCTAATCTAAATTTCCTCTCAGTTTGAAAGAGACACGGGGACACAGAGCTGCTCCTGGCACAGCACGATCTGACTTGCATGGCCCAAGGTCCCTGTGGGATGCACACACATGGTCCCCCACAGGACACAAGCACTGGGTCCCTGTGGTATGCATGCACACAGTGTCCCCAGGGGAAAGCCCAAGGGACAATCCATGCTGGTCCCACTGGCACACAGCCCCCCAACTCTGCCAGAGCTCCCGGGCAGCACCTGAGGTCACACTCGCCCTGGCTGTGGCAGCAGGGGCTGCCAGCACAGCCCTCTGGTCCCTGGGATACCAGATGGGAGCAGAGCACCTGCAAGAGCAAAGTGCTCGTTCTCCACGTGCTGTGTGGGTGCCCAGAGCTTTGCTTTGCCCACACCCCTGCTCTGTGGGGCTGCAGCTCTGCACTCACCATGGTGCCCGTAACGATGAGAAACGCCCCAACAGGTTTCTAACCAAGGCCAAATCATTTCTAAATGTTGGTGTCACAAGTGTGCTGGAAGCAGAGTGGCCCCATGCCACATCCTGTGTGCACTCCCAGGAGATGCTGCTGGAGGCACAGCAGTGCTGGCACACCGAGCGTCATCGCAGCAGACCTCAGCATCCTGCTGCATAGGGAGCTGATGATTTTCTGAGTTCCTGCTGTAGTAATGAGCTTAATCAGCCCATGCAAATCAGTTTCCATTTGAAACCAGCCTTATCTAATGGAACCTGCTCGGTGTTTGCCTCCTGGAGTTTTCACACAGATCGATCTTCCCTGTTTCAGGTGTGAAAGGCAACTGGGGCAGGGATTGGTTTCACCTTTCCCAGCACTGGACTGCAGCTTGGAGCTCAATGGCAATTTCTCGGCTTCATTTCTCACATTCTCATTGTTTCCAGAAACAAAGGGAATTAGGAATTGAAAACCCCTCTCCTCTGGCAATGGATTATGCCCTTAGATCGCTGCAGCCATTCAGAGGAGCATTTGGATAACAGAATTTACACAATTTAGCCCCTGGTGTCAGCAGGTTCAGCAGGAGATCCCCTCCACCACGGTCTATTTTGAATAAGCAAATCAACCACGCACAGGGAGATTCATTTTGTAAAGTGCAAGCAGAAAAGCAATGCCAGTTCCTATCCATTCCTGGCTGACATTTTATTTAACAGGTTATTCATTTGCTCCAGCGTCCTCAGCAGCAGAAACAACCACTTCTGCAACCTCCCTTAACTCAGTGCCAGCTCCTTTCCCAGGTGCCTCCTCCTCCTCCCGAGGTGATTAACAATTATGAAGGTGTTACACAGCAACCCACCCCAGGCTGTTCAACGCCACAGGCCTTGGACAGCACCATGTCCTCCATAACCAAATGACACCCTAAACAGAACCCCAAACCTCATCCCTCAGGCTTGATCCTTCCAGGAATGCAAAAACCTCTTCAAACCATTGGGACAGGGGCCCCCTGAACTCCTGAGAGAGCCTGGGCAGGAGCCCAAAGTGACCCACCAGACTGGTCAGTGCTGCACAGACCTTCTCCAGCTCCACCTGGACC
This sequence comes from Turdus rufiventris, assembly GCA_013186435.1. Taxonomy (NCBI): domain Eukaryota; kingdom Metazoa; phylum Chordata; class Aves; order Passeriformes; family Turdidae; genus Turdus; species Turdus rufiventris. The sequence goes on along the minus strand of PYHW01010359.1, from coordinate 58,870 downwards.
AGGTGTTTTGGTGTTGGACCCCAGGTGTGCACAAAGCCAGCAGTGAGTGAAACCCCTGGGGACACGCACAGGTCTGCTCCAAGCCCCTGCCCACACCCAGGACCCCTCTTGCTGCCCATCCTATTTCTTGTCTGTTCATCTCCTGAGCCCTGCTGTGGTGGTCTGGCTGATCCACCAGGCTGGACTCGGTGTCAGCCCCAGCCAGGGCAGACACAGAGAGCAGAGACTGTGCTCCCAGAACAGGGCTCAGGCAGGACAGATGCTGAGCCTGAATGAGACTAAATGAGCTTTGCCAAGGGGGAAAAGCCCTCTGGCAGAAGGTGAAGGACGATGTCTGGAAGGGTGTCTCAGTCCTGCAGAGAAGGGGACAGGGCTGCAAGGAGCTGCCTCTGGAAAGGGAGAGTGGGCTTGGAGCAGCCAGCTGTTCTGGGAAACCACAACCAGCATGGCTCTCCTCACCAACTGCACTGCACTCCTCTTTTATTTTTTTTCCTTCCTCTCTTTCTCTCCAATTTATCTTTTTGACACGTTCAATGATGCTTCTGCAGACTGAAAACAATAGAGACAGAGTTTCAGCCAAGGCAATTTCAGAGCTGAATCAAAGCTAAAATAACCTAGACACAGAGCAGCTGAGCAGAGACAGCTCAGAGAGCGGGGACAGAGCAGTGCAGGTGCCCTGTCCCTCTCTGCAGCTCTCTCCTCTCTCTGGCACAGAGGACAGCAAGTCCCACTCAGGAGCTGTGCGTCTCCATCCCTCACTTGCCTGCCACCTCTTTCTGGCCCTGGTGGCATCATTTCCCTCCTCCCATGGATGCCAGTCCCCCTCCCAGTGCAAATCCAGCCCTGGCAGCTGCAGCTGAGTACCTGCTTGCCCAGCACGCTGGCTCCGTGCTTTGCATAGCAAGCACCAGTGTTTGCTGCCCTGACCTTACAGCCCTGCAGAGCTTCCAGGTAGAGATTTTACTTTTTTGTTTTTCCCTGCAAGTGCTACTCTGCTGCTACATGGAGGAGGTGGGAGGGACGGATGGACAGACACACAATGGGGGAGAGAGGGAGGACGAGCTGATTCTGCCAAGTGAATATTGCAACTGGACTCGTAACAAGGAACAAGACACAATCCTCAGCATGACTCAGCCTGGAAACACATGCTGCTTCCCAGTCCCACTGCCAGGACTGGCACATCCCCACCGCTCATCCCACAAGGATGAGGGAACCAGCCCATGGCTGCACCCCAGCACTCGCCCCAAATGCAATTCACAGCCAGGACAGGTGAAACCAGGCAGCTCCTGGTACCTGGACAGGCTGATCATGCCAAAAGCAGCAAGGCTAAGCAGGGGCTGATGCTGTGCAGGATGAGCTGTGCGTGGCTGACACGCTGCTTGGTCTCTCACAGACCTGAAAGCAGCTGTCAGAGCCTGTCTGGTTCCAGCTCCCTGCTCCCCAGACACACCGGTAATTCTGCTGCCCTGTGCGTGTGCCACGTTTGTTTCTCTCTGAGAGAGAAATGCTTTCAGCACTGTGAGCCTCAATGTTCTTGAAGAGCATCACAAGCAGCAGGCAGAGCAGAGAAATGGGAGGTACAGGATCACAAGCATCCCCCAGGGCTGGTCCATGGGGCACCTTGTGCCTCAGAATTCCTGCCAGGGACAGCAGTCCATACAGGACACTGTACACATGCCGGGTGAAATTCAGGCTGGGAAAGGCATCCTGTGTCCTTCTGCTCCTGCATTTCACTTGTGAAATGCCACATCCAGCTCCAGGCTTAACTGTGGGGCTGGGCAGGAGCTGACTCAAGAGCCTTCTCTGGTCCCATGTGAGCATCTACCAGGGGTCAGTGGCTACCCCAGTCCCAAAGAGCCTGTGCCATGCCCTTGACTCCCCAGCCAAGGCACTGTGGCAGCCACAGCTTGCCTGGGTGGGTGTTAAACCCCTCACTGGGCTGGCAGGCAGTGCTCTGCTTATGTCAGAATCTTCTAAGGGAGATGCTCAGCATCACATCTTTGGATTAGGAGGATGCCAGACCCCCCCTCCTCTCTGCCCTCGCCCCAGCTGGCTCCATCTCTCTGAAGGATACATCGCAGTGCCAAGTGACATGGGCCTGATCATCTGAGGGCATGCATATAAAACCAGAGCCCTTCTCCCTCCTCACACACCGGGAGAGAGCGTTCCCCTGGCTGCCTGTTTACAGCGAACGCCGTGGTGTGGCAGCCAGAGTGACAGCTCTGAAGATGACATGTCAGCTCTGGCTGTCCCGGGAGGACGTGTCAAACTGTCACACGGCATTAGCTGCAACACATTCCTGCACAACACCCTGCAACCCACACTGCCAGGGGCTGTGGCACCCCTGCTATGCCGCAGCAGTCAGAACCTGGCGTGTGGGAGCCACTCCATCCCCTCTCTGGACAGTCCCCTGGCCAAGGGGTGCTGGCCACTGCTTCCGTCACCTGGGCCCTTGCATATCTCTTCCTGCAGCAGGACATTCATATGGGCTTTGCAGACCATAATAGGCTGATGGGATCAGGCTGGAATAGCCATGTAGCTGCCACTGCAGCACCAGGAGCTGGGGCAGGCGTTCGGGGGAAGGATGGAGATGGAGGTACCGTGCTACAGCCCCAGCCCACCTCACACCCACACTGCAACACCCTCCAGGAGCTACCTGCGGGTGGCATGGAGAGCTTGGCATGGGGCAAGACACCTCCTGATGTCAGTCCTGGTGGGGCTGGCTGAGTCCTGTGCTCCCCTTCACCGTCCCCTTCCTTGCCATGTGCTACCAGCCCTGGCCTGTGCCCTCGAGCTGCTGGTGAACAAAACAAATAGATCTACCTACAGCACCAGAACTTTGCCTTCACCAAGAGACACTGAAGCAAATCAATTTTGGGGCAGGTTGAACCCTCTGCAGGGCACTGGTAGAGCCTCAGAGAAGCCTCAGAGGAGAGGTGGCCCAGTTAGCAGGGCAGCAGCAGCTCTCTCATCCACCCTGCCTGTTCCCAGCACCACATTCCCATCCAGGGAGCCAGGACTGACACCACTCTTCGTCTGCACGCAAAACTGCCGTCCCTGGTCCCCACAGCTGTCACCCTGGCACTTTGGACAATGACAATTCCTAGCCACTGGTGGCAACACATCAGATGACTTTGTCCCGAGTCACAAGAAGCGGCAGAGAGAGCTGAACTTGGCCTCAGAGCTCGCTGCGCCTTCCTCCGCCGGCTCAGATGGATGCTTTCAGGCAGTGCCTGGCTCTGGGCAGCTGTGAGGTCAGGGTTAAGCTGCTCGGGCACCAGCTGCACTGTGAATAACACAGGAGGCAGCTGCAGTTCCTGTAAGATCAGGCCAGGAACGCCTCTACCTGACACTCTTAGTTTGGCCGACAGCTCCAATATCAACTCCCAGGGATGTGGACGAGGAGGCACCAGCCCTCGCTGCTGCCGCGTCAAGTTCCAGGCACAGCTTCTCCCATTTCCTACTCCACTGTTCAGATTAAAATCCTTCTGTTAGCCTATAAAAAAGGTAATCAAAACGATAACAACATCAATCAAATGCTCTCAGCAGATGAGCCAGTTGGTCCTTCACTCCTCCTGGCTGCCAGCAGCTCGTTGTCATGGGTAGGCAGGAGCTGCAGGCTCCATCCCGGGGCCAGGATGGACATCCATCTGGGAAAACTCACAGGGCAAGGAGTGGGAAGGATTTCAGCTCCCACCTTGGGATGCTCTGGCACCCTTTCAGCACTCAGCTTGCTGGCAGGGAGCTCCACGGGTGCTGCGGAGGAACGAGAGCTCATGGACTCCCCCTGCTCAAAACCACAAAACCAATTATCCTTGTGGCAATTAAAAGGGAGGAGAGACAAAGCCCTCTGACCAAGAGCATCTGCATATCCCGACGCCAGTGCCAGTGGTGGAGGAAGGAGGAGCAGATCTCCCAGAGCCAAGGCTCTGTGCCAGCCTGTGCACACACTGGGGATGAGTTACCCAGCAGCATTTTGGTAATGACAGGTGGTACTACAAATCTGCAGGACACAGATGAGATGGTCCAAAGTCTCTGGTCAGCTTTTACAGCCCCAACAATCCTGCTGCTGCAGAGAGAACGGTCAGGATATGTTGGAGGCTACAGGCAATACAAAGCTCAGGGTCTAGGGGCAGTTTCCAAATAATCCCTAGGTCCACTGAGGCAGAAACATGGTGTTGGTGATGGAGGTGTGCTTCCCACTCCCCTCAGAGCTGGACCTGGGGGCATCACTTACACCCTGTGCAGATGGGGAGATCACAGGACGGACAGGAGGAGGGCTCTGCAGCCAAATCACACAGGGACTGAGGGACTCACAGGTGTTATACATGGCCTTGTCTGTTTGTGACAAGCAGGTGGTTCCTGGGAAAGCTGGAGCCTGGGTAACAAAGAGCCACCTCATGAGCAGAGAGGCTGCAGGAGCTGTGCTCAGCACACCTGGTGCTCAAGCCATTTCCACAAGGTCCCTCTGTTGAACGGGTGCCAGGTGAATGAGCAAGTGATGAGACACTGTCAGCTCAAACTTCCCCACGTGGCGCTGGCTGGGTGCCAGCACCATTCCTCCTGACCACACAGCCTCAGCCCTGCATTACTGCTCCTGTAAAACCCACACACGCCAGCACCCCTGCTGACACCTCATCTGCAGGAATACTGCCAGGGGCAGGTAAACACAGGCAAGTCCTTAGTACCAGCATCAGTAGAGAGTATCTAACTTGGATCTTATCCTGCCTGAACAGCTAGCAAGGGAAGATGTTCCCTTAAAAAGAGATCTCTGAAGAGCTGAAGCAAAGCAAACCCCAGCATCGCCCTCTTACAGAGCCAAGGGATGGGAGCTGAGACTGCAGCATCCAGCTTCTCTCCCACAACCCTTCTTCCTTCCTGGAGGAACCCACACTCTGGGAAGGCCCCCACTCCCTGGAGAATGCTCTCTTTCCTCCCCTGGCTCAGGCCTGGCTCCCATCTGGAACTTGAGGATCCTTACCGAGGACAGCATCTTTCTAAAGAAAACAAGACTCAAAAATCAGCCTTTTACTGCTGTTAAAATCAGCGGGGCACACGCTGTGCTTTGCTGGCTGTGATTATACAGACCCCTGCGTGAACCCCCACAGCTCACGGGGTGGGGATGCAGCTCCCAAGGTCTCTTCCCTGTGTCCCCACCCCAGACAGGACCAGGTATCTCCTGCCTTCTCAGGAAAGTCTCTCTCATCTGTAGGGTCACAGCAGGAACAGACCCAGGGCTCCTCTGCTCAAGCTCTCTGCACAGCCAGTGAAAAGAGAAGTCTCATGAGCCTTGCTCAAAGGTGATGCCGCAGCAGCCAGAAGAATCACCAGCTGCTCCATGCTCAGAATACAATTCCCATTAAAGGGGAAAAAAGTGCAAAGCACAAAAACCCACAGAGCACTGAAGTGCTTCACAGCATCCTCTGCCTCAGCAGAAGAAAGAACCCTTGCAAATGCTCTCTGACACTGAGAGCCCAGGCCTGGGAGATGCTCCAGTCAGCCTCCCCCCTTCCCACCACCCACCCTGCTCATGAGATGGTCTGGGGGGGGCTGCAGTGAGAAACCTCCACGGGGTTTGGGGGTCTGTGGGGTCTCTGAGGCACAGTGGTGGGTGCAAAGCAGTTTGAAGCCTTCCCTATCCCTGGAAGGAATCAAAGGGGGTTTGCAGGGTGTGGGGCAAACAGTGCTGGCATGTCCCAGCATCCCAGGTGGGATTGTCTGGGAAGAGAGCATGGACTCCATCATATCCAAGCCCACACAGCCAGCCCCAGACCACTTCTGTGGGGAGAAGGACCAGAAGAGGAGTCACAAGGGTTTGTTAATTGGGCATTCTGCTAATGGGAAAGGGAATTAAGGACTTCCCAGAGGCCAGCACTGGGACCTGGATTTAGCAGTATTGTTCCCTTAAGGATTGCAAAGACAATGTAAATTCCCAGAGGATTAAACTTGAAGAGGATATCCAACTAGCAGGGAGAGAGGAAAGGCCAGCACCATATGAGGGATGGTAATTACAGAATTACCTGCCAGCTTTTTAGGACGATGAATGACATGAGATTTTATATAGATAAATAGAGACTTAATACAGCTGGGGAAACAGTCGGTGCTGGGGCAGGAGCAGCCTCTGCTATCTGGCTGATGGCAGCACAGAAGCAAGGCATGGAGGATGGAGCAGGCAAGAGAGGAGCTGGGTTTGAACGGCAGAGCCACCCTGGGAATGATCCCGGTGCAGGGGAGCAGGGACAGATGCAGAGCGGGAAGCAGGGATGGCTCGGTGAGCACTGAGATCAGTGCTGCAAGGAGCCTCAGCCCCTGCTTAGCAGTCAGGTCAGGCAGCACCAACGCTGCCCAGGCACAGGAACAGGACACACTGTTTTTCCTCTTGCAGTCAGGGAGCTCAGGGCTGGCTTAACTTTTGCACCATGGGCCGGGCTGGCTTCTGCACTGCTGCCTGTCCCAGCCCCACAGGCACCCCAGGACCCGTGAGCAGCACACCAGGGCTTTGCAAGAGCCAAGTGGTGAAGACCAGAAGGGGCTGAATGGCAGCAAAGCTGAGAGCCAGCGGAGAGCTGGCTGCCTGCCTCTCCTCCAGGACTGGGATGGCTGAACCCTCAGAGCTGGGCATTTCCCTTGCCTCCTGCCACATCCCAGCCACCCTACTCACAGCCTTTCCAGCCAACGCTGGGCAACACCAGGCTTTGCTGCTTTTTGTTCCAGTGCAGGCTGCCCAGTTTGCCACCTTTGCTCCTGGCTCTGCTTGGCATGGAAGGAGCTCCCAGCCTGCCCAGGGGTCCCGGGCTCCCCATCCCAGCCCTGCCACTGGGAGACATCTCCTGGGCTCCTTGGAAACGCTGCCGAGTGGGAGCTGCCTCTCAGGAGTGAGTCACGCTGCTGGGCGGGCGAGGGTGGCTCGCTGGCACGCCAGGCACTGGCTACCACTCGCCCCCCGAGAGCTGCAGTGACAGTGACAGGGGGCACAGAGCCAGGCTCTCCCCAGGCAGCCCCACACCTCCCACCTGCTCCACTGGGCTGGCAGCTACTAGAGCACTGCAGAGCCATTCCCAAAGGCTGCTTTTCCATGCCACGGCATCGGGGAGAGAAGGAGCTGCCCTGGGATGAGATGGAGACCCTGTGCCCCGCTGCACTGAGGCATCTCCTCCCTCCAACTCAGAGATTTTGGGACTAAAGGGAAACTGAGGCATGGGGGGGGACAAAGGGACTTGCAGCAGATCATTCAGAGTGCAGAAGCCCAGAGGTAAAAGCTCTTCTGATCTTGCTGGTCCTGGGGGAGGCATCCCCCAAAGCACAGGGCAGCAGCCCAGCCACTCCCCTTTGGAAACCACCTCCCTGCCTGGCCTCAAAGATAGCACAAGCTCCTCAAAACCCGATGGGATGATAAGCACCTCTTCTGAAAGGGAGCAATTACCACAAAATACTGATTATGCAAATACCTTGGTTACCAAAATGATGTTCCCTGAATTCTGAGCAGGAAAGAAAAGAGCCGTGGAGAAAATTTGTTTAGCCAAGAGCTGCATCACATCTATTTAAAGTGCTGAGAGGTGGAGAAGGACCTCCCTGGGCAAAGCAGCTTTAGGAGGCCACCAGAGCCTGGTGACCATCACATCAGGGACAGAGATGGTGCAGGGCATTTCCCTTTCCTCCCAAACACTTCAGAAATACTACTATCACTCCCCTTGCAAGAACGAGGAAACCGAGGCACAGAAGTAGAAGGCACTTGGCCAATGAGACCCAGAGATCAGAGAAGGGGCTGAGGTGCTGCCAGGAACAGAGCAGGGCATCCCACTGCTTCCCAGGGCATCCCACTGCTTCCCAGTGCCCCACACTTGCTGCACTGAGGTGGGACAGGTCAGACTTCCCAGAGCTGGCTTTGTGTGGAGCAGAACTGTGGAGAGGCAATGACAGAAAAGAGCACTGGGGGAAAACACCTCTGTAGGACACTCAGAATGGGCTGGGACAGCAGCAGCCACAAGGCTGGTGAGGGTAGGGCTCAAGGGGAACCTGTGAGTCTCAATTCAACAGGCAGGGACTGTCCTGCTGCAGGGCTCAGTGTGCCACCCTGCGCAGCCCTGGTGTGCTCTGCTGCTCTGGGTATCTCCCAGCCTTACCCACTGCCACAGTGGGTCTGTTTTGCAGCCCCAAGGCCTTGAGGGCACTGCACAGCTGGTGCCAGAGCCACAGGGGTGAGCCTGGCTGCCCCACTGCTGAAAGCACAGCTGGCCACAAGCATGGTGACACCCTTGGTGGTGGCAGAGGACCCTGACAGCGATTCCAGCTTTGCAGGCAAGGCAGCTTGGGAAGGATCAAGCACTGACTTGCAAGGATGGAGGGTAACACACAGCAGACAAGGGCCATCAGGTAGCACAGCAGGGGTGGCACCATTTCACACCTGGCCACCACCTTCTCCTCAGTGCAAGGTGGGACTAAAAGTGACAGCTGATACGGTACTGCTCTGCCACAGCCATACAGCTTCCCTGTGTGGGAACAGCTTCTCACCATGCTGCTGCAGCCACCAGACCCTCACATGGGTCTGAGCTGCCAGCATACCTCCCCTGCCCTCAGCACCTCACCTGCCTGCTGCAGCCACTCTCTGTGTCTCACTGATGTTGCAGGGGGAGGAAGGACAACTCATGACGCAGTAAATGCCAGCAGAGCCAGCCATGAGACGCTGCTTCCCATCCTCCTGGAGCACAGAAGCCATAAGTCAGCGGGAATGCTCTTTGCACTGATGCCAGGCAGATTTATGACAGCACAGGCACTGCTGTGCTGGTCCCAGCATCCCCTCCTGAGCCAGTCCCCAATGCAGTGTCTCTGTGGTCACCCACCAGTGAGAGGTGACACCCAGCACCTTATCCAGTATTCCAGGGCAGATGGGGACCTGTATTTTGCAAAGCTGCCCTGCTGGAGCAGCAGAGGGGATGCAGGACTGCAGCAGACAGACAGCCCATCTGCTCCTGATGGCCTGGCTGTCCCAGCACGTAGGATCCTGCCCTGCAGGATGACCCTGTCCTCTCTCCTCTGTCACAGCCCCTCTTTGGGCACCTTCCCAGCTCAAAAACAAACAGTCTTGTGCAGCTCTGGCACACATTGGGAGTACCACAGATAATCTGCTGGCATCACTTGCCCAGGAGAGGCTCTCCTGGCTGCTGTCCTGGTGTAGGTGGCCACCCTGGGGGCTCTGGCAGCAGGTAAGAGCTCAGCCCAAACCGGGACACAGACAAGCTGCCAAGTCACCCATTTTCCATTTCCAGGGGGAAATGCCTGCCCAAGGACCAGGATTTTGCCCATTTGGACCATGACAGTCGTTGTCTCTTGAAATCCATCTCTGGATTTGAGTGTCCCAATGATACATCCAGCAGTTTATTCCCATGCACAGAGACAGATGGATCTCACCCCCAGGTATCCCCAAGCCCCTGCCTGGCTGCCCAGGCAGGTCTTCTCTTCCACAGAAAGAAGGCACAGAATCTGTGAGCTTGGCACTCCTGCAAGGTCAGTAATTGCTCACAACAATGTATGTGTTGGATTTGTTTGTGATCAGCAAAAAACCACTTCCTCCTTATTTCCCTGCCCATCCTGAGCTCACACTACCTCAGAAGAGACAGAAAGTTAAATTCACAATCAAGGTAAGAAAAGCCAGTTGCCTTCTGCACACAGAGCCACAGTAAACAGCACAGGCACTTCAGAGCTCCCCTGTGACACCAGTAATCCCACCTGCTACCAACAGAGCTCCTGACTTCTCTCAATTAGCTCTAACTCTCTTACTCCTTCCTAAAATCAAGTATCCTGCGCTCTGCTGGGGGCAAGAGGCTTGCTGGAGGTGCCAGCTCACCCAGACGGACCAACCTCACGTTCTACCCACTCCACGGAACAAGCCTGGTCTCCACTGCTACACCATGCTGGGGACCAAGTGACCAGTGGCAGTGCCTGGTCTCTCCTGCCTCCCATCCACCACCCTACAGGCTGCTCCAACACCTTCCCTCCCCACAAAATTCCAGCCCTGCTGCTGTGACAACCCCTGCATCAGCCCGAGGAGCTGCCAAGCCCTCACCATGGGACCTTAACCCAGGCAGGGAGGGTGGGAGAGCCACTCACAGCATGGCTGGTGCTGTGACAGCAGGACAGCTCCTGCACACTGCCACTGCCACCAGACACCAGCACTCCTTTCCATGCTTTTGCTGACCCCGCCTGCCTCCTCCTACGACCACAGAGTTTTCTGCACCTGAACCCCTCAGCTACCCACACACCACCCATGTCTCCAGGCCAATAAGTTCCAGCCTGTATTTTCACCACCCTCAGGACAAACAGCTCAGGGGATGGCAGTAAGATCCCCCTCTGTTGTACTGGAACTTTTCCAGGCACCATGGTGGTCCTCTGGAGATGTTCAGAGATTTTTGCTGCCTGTCCACTTAGGGACACTCACCACACCTTTGACAAGAAGTCACAAGATCCCTCCCAGACCCTGGCCAGAGTATAGTGCTGGTATCTCTGTTTTGACACTGGGATGGGAGACACTCACATGGGGTTGGAGGGCAACCAGCCATGGTAGAAACCACTCAGACACCACTCCAAGCCTTCCCCAGAGAAACTTGGGTCCAACCCCAGCAGATGGAAAGAGGGATGTGACAGGCAAGGCAGATGTGACCCTGATGGCAGCACCACATCAGCCTCCAGGGCTCTGTGAAGCAGCAGAAAGAGCATTTCCAGCTTGTACTTGTCCAGGAATGGAGGGGAAAAACCTCCAAACTGCTCCATGTGTAGGGACAGATTGCTCCAAGTGCCTGTGGACACTGCCTTCCCACTGCTCTCTCCACCTGCAGGCAGCACTGGCTGGTAACTCCCAGTGCTGACCAGTCCATGTGGGAATGCCCCCCATCAAGCCACAGCAAAGATGAAGAGAAGGGGATGGATGCTCAAACGTGGCTGCTGACCAGGGTGAAAGTGGGCACAAGATTCAAGGGAGCATTGAAGTACTGGAAATAAAGAGAGGCAGAGCAAAGAAATACGACCTGGAAGAAGCAGTTAAGCCTCCGGTGAGAAAATGCATGGCAGAGCATGGATGGAGGCTGGACATCTGCACAGGGAGCCAGACCCACCTGATCCACCCAGTGCCCTTCTCTCACCTGTCCCCAGGAGCACCCAGACAGAAGCTCTTTAGAGCAGGGACTGCACTTTTTGCCTCCTCTCCATCACAGCAGCAGGGGAACCAGAGCTGTTGTGGACCTCTCCAGCACCTGTGGCACAACTGATGGCAGGAGGATGTTGGTGACAGCACACCAGGCGTCCTTTCCACATCTCCTTCAGCACTGCTCCTTTCCATAACTCCAATTAATATTACAAACCTCTATCAGGAGCCTTTTCAGACCAGCAGCCTCCGAGTTGCTTGGAAACTGTTTGCTGCAGAGACTGACAGCTGCTGCCGGGAGGGCTCAGTGCCAGCCCACTTCCAGGGCTGCCACCACAGAACCTGGTGGCACAACCATGCTCCATCCCCTGGCATGTGCCAGGAGCCAGAGGAAGCAGAGATGAGCTGGGAGCAGCTCTGACACGCGCCAGGGATGAGAGAGCCTGGAAAGGCTCAAGGGTTTGGTTTAGGACTTGGAGATCCCACAGCTAAAGCTTCAAAACGTTCCCAGCCTGAGGGTAAAGGAGAGTTTCCAGAAGAACATTAATGGAAAAACGTGCTCAGCCTCACAAGATTTATTTGGCCAAATCTGGACATTGAATTCAATCATAAAGAAGTGAGAAAGAAGGTTTTCCTTTATGGACAAAGTATTGGTGTGGGCTTAATGGTGAAGTCACTGAGACCTCCATAATACTCTATGAATAATCAGGTATCTCTTCCCATTTATAGCATACCATAAAGTGCTGTACAGTTTTGGAGACAGTACTTTTTTTTTATACTATAGCAATGACAAAAAGCATATTTTACTGCAGGAATGGCAGTGTAAGTATATTTATCCATCGGCCAGAATTCTGTGGTATACTTCCCTCTCTAATGGCTGTACAAATATACATCCATCCCAGATTTATACCCAGATTTTCCATGCTTTGCTTTGAAATTTGCATAATATGTGAACATTTCTATATCAAATGGAGAAGAGCATGGAGCTGCTCCTGCCAAACCAGCCGCTGGAATTCAGCACTTCCCTGTCTTGCACCGCTCGTGTTTCCCCACAGTGACAGTGCTCCAGGGATTCTGGAACTGCCTTGGGCATCCCACCCTTTAGCTCAGCCCTCCCAGGGAGAAGGAAAGGTGGAGGTGGATGAGGACCCCAGGGCCAGCTCAGTTCAGGAGTCCCCAAGAGAAGAAACGTGAGGGGAGCAGGTTGTGCCAGTGCTGGTGAAAGGCATCTCCAACACCATCCCACCTGACAGCTTCCTCCATCGCCCCAGTGAAGCACTGCCTTTTCTTCCTGAAAAAATATTGTGGAATTCAAAATCTGATTGATATGAATATGTAACAACGCCGCTTTATTAATAGCAGCTGCATTATCAGTTTGCTCCCTGCTATTGGCAGGAGATCTGGGACAATATGTGGTTTGAAAACTAAAGAGAAATGCAACCCGCAAAGGCAGTGGCTGCGAGATAATTTCATTCCTTTTCCCGTGGAGCTGGCCAGGGTGACACGGATGCATCGCATCGCTCTTCCTGCCTGGTCACGGGAGCAGGCACTGGGATGGCTTCACAGTCTGCATGGTCCTGAGCACACCCACAGCCATCTGCAGAAGGATTTGCACTCAGTGCCCCCAGCACAGGCAGCAGACACCCCTCCAAGGCAGGGACCACCACAGCCAGCTTTAACCTCTGCAAATTGAGGTCATTTGGAGCAGAGCATCATGCAAATCTCCCTGGCACGGGTAGTAAACTCCCTTCGCACTTTGCTTTCCTTCCTCCCCCCATCACCACCCCGGAGGTTTAAATGAAAACAAGATTACAAAGGAGATTGGATTGGACATATATCTGGTGTGCTATTTTAGCTGTAAATTATGCCAGCTTCATAAAACCCCAACTGTTCTTTCCCGAGATCCCTGCATAGATTGGCTGGCTAAGATCAAGCAACCGGCGCTCGCTGCGGGCAGGCATTGTCTAGAAAAACGCTGAGAGGGACCAAACAGGAGCAAGATCTTATAGTGCTACATATCCACACACATTTATATACATGGAAACACAGGCGTGACACCCAAGAACTGCCCGTGCCCGCTGATGAGCTGAACAGTGACACACAGAGGTCTTACACGCCCCTACCCGGCAGGCTTTGGCGAGCCGACCCTACAGATCATCTGTGCTGCTTCAGCTGCCTGTGCTAACGCTGCTGACACTTTCCCATCCTTAGCTAATCCCAGGAGAGAGCAGAGCATCAGGCAGCACGGCCCAAAGCAAGGCTGGGTGCCAGCTATGGGACACGGGGCCATGCTGTGACACAGTGCGAGTAGCACATGTGGCGAGGCCAGCAAGGCTGGCTGCTGTGCAGCCACAGAGCTCCCAGCCCCGAGCAAGGCTGGGCAACCCGGCTCTGCAGCACCAGTGCAAAACTGCCACAGCCCCAACTTTGCTACAGCAAACCTGGCAGGAGGTTTTGCGATTCTTCTCACGAGCATCACTGTACCTTGGCTGTGCTCCACGACCCTGGAGGACAGAGCAGCCAGGGCTCCCAGCACTCTGAGCTGCTCCAGGGAGAGCAGTGGTGCTGCACAAAAGGAAGGACACAGCTCCGACCACGCTCAGCTCCAGCCTCCTCTCCTGTCTCCCCAACAGGAGGGGCTGGCTTCATGCTATGAAGGCATGTGCCCTACAGGCCATGGGAACCCTCCTGCACCCAGTGCTGGTTACCTGAGGGAGACAGCTCGAGAGCAGCAACACTCTTTGCCTTTCCTGGCTGTCTTCCCTGCTACACTCCCATGGCTCCACCTGCTCGGGCTCAGCCAGGTGCCACCACACTCCCCACACATGTGAGCTCACAGCCTCACTGCCAGCCCACAGGTGGGCACAAGGCAGTGCCCTCCCTGGCAGGATGGGTCCAGCCTGTCTCATCCCTCCTCCTCTCCAACCAGTCCCTCTGGGCGATGCTACAGCAGACTGAATTCTGCACATCTATCCCAATCTCCCACGTGAATAATCCCTGCAGGGTCAGTGACCTTTGAGCACACCACACAGTTTGTGGGCAGACACTGCACATCTTCTCCAAAGGCAGAGTCCAGAAGCCTCCCTGCAAACGCAGAGGTAAAGCAGGCTGGCAGAGTTCCTGCATCAATGTCACATTAGGAAGAAAGGGACATGTTCAAGAGTGGTCAGGGCAGCACAATAATGCTGGTCAAACGTGAAAGGCCCAAAACCAAAGACTCTGGGGTGCCTCACCTTGCTCTCCAATGGAGAGCTGCATCTGCCTCACATGGACTCACACCTGCACCAAACCATCCCTGCACGTTCCTCTGTGCCACGCACCACCAGGAGCTGGCACACGACTCGCCTGCATGTGTACATATCTATTGGTACAAAACCAGGCTTCCTGGGCAATCAATAACGCTATTTAAGAGATAAGTCTTGCTATTGACTGGCTGTTGAGCTCAGCTCCTGCTTAATTTGAAAGAGAGGGAGAATGACGAGGGAGCTCAGAAGTGTTCCCAACGTCACCAGGCAGCCGTGTGCATGCCCAAGCTGTGCGGGCAGGGATGGAGGGGTCAGGGATGGAGGTCTGGCAAGGCAGAACCACAGTGGTTTTTCCACAGTGGAGGATCTGTGCACTCTTAGGGAGAAAATGTCCATCTGTGAATGTGTGTGAGCACTCGCAGCACCGAGCAGAAATTAAAACTGGGCATGGTGTTCCCTCAGTGCAGCTGTGGCTGCACCAGATTTGAGGCTTCTCTATCGCCCCACACCCAGTCAGGGTGTTCTGATCATCACTTCAAGTGGCATGAAAACTACTTGAGTGCCAGGTCCTCCAAGGTGGCTCCTGGCCATTATGTCTGTCCTGGCAGAAGTCTCTGCTCTGGTACATGTAGGGCCTTCCCCAACCCTCTTCTGGCTCTCCATTTTCAGGGAAGAGAACAGGTGAGAGCAGAGGATGAGCAGAGCTCACTCAGCCTCACAGAAGGCTGTGAAGCAGCTATCCCTCTCTTCCCTGTGGAGGACAGCCAAATAGAGGATTACTATCCAGCCAGATCAGAAATTTCCAGCCCTCCAAGAGGCAGGGATTGAACACACCCCCAGAAGGAGCCACAGAAGAAGAAAGACTCTGTTTTAGGTGGATCAAGTGGGAAAAGGTGTCTCCTTCAACAAGCCAGAGGTGGCTTCCAGCTCACAGTGCCCAAGACCATTCAGACGAGCTGCATGACTTGATGGTGCCATTTTCCCCTCCACCTCCCTGAGTGCTTCTCCCTGGCTGCTGTGGATCCATGTGTCTGTCCCCTGCTTTCCCCAGCATGGGTGCTGTGGAAGGGGAGGAGCACACCCAAACCAGCCCTGCTCTGTCAGGGAACAAAAGGCCCCCTTACATCAGCTCATCTCCTTCCTCCCATTGCAGCCTGAGACATCACCCAGGGATGTCCTGGGAGAGCAAGGTGGCATCAAAAATCATCCCAGCCCTGGGAGATTTGGGCTGTTTTCTGCCCCATGGTAGGAGAGATGGGAGCAGCCTTGCTGCCCCAGTGATGATGGGGGGACCCATTCTGTGGAAGATCCTCAGATGATCTGAGCTTTGTTCCAGCCAGGCTAGAGACTCCTCAAGGCAGCACCCAATCTAACTTTCTTCATGACAAAACCACGAAGCCTGAGTGCTGGAGCTGTCCTGGCAAAGGACACAGAACTCATGGGCACAAATCAGGAGAGGCTTGCTACTGATTTCAGTGGGAGGGAGGAAGGACCAGTGCTAAAGCAAAGCTGGGGACTTGGGGCTTTGTCCTTCAGTGTCAGGGTGCAGCCATCAAGCAAACATCTTCCTGCTATCCTGGGGCTGGGATTGGAGATAAAATCCCAGCTCTGCAGACCCACAGGCACATCCCAGAGCTCTGCTCATCCCCAGCATTGCAGGTCAGCTCCCAGGAGCTTGGGTGGCGAACATGAAAGTGGCTGGTGCAAACAGCATCTTCTCTCCTGACTTCTTTCCACTCAGGGACTTTTCCCGTGCTAGACAGGGCTTTATGCTTTTCAGTTCCAGCTCAAAGCTCAGACTGGCTGGGTCTGAGGCAGAAATGAGCTCCAAGGCTCACTACAACCTCACTGCTGTTAACTGCAAGCATGTGGCAGCCCTCCTGCCTTAGGAAGACTGAGGCCAACAGGTCCCTGTCCACCCTAATTAATACATGTTGTGGCACCTCTTCCCTTCCTCAGCCTTATCTCCAGCACTGCACCCCTTGGTTTACAGAGAAGGACCAGGCCTGAGCCCACTTCAGCTGCATCCCCACTGGGCTCCACACCCCTACATTGTGCAAAGAGAATGTGGGTTTGCATCTGCTGCACGGGTCCATCCTAAACAAGTGATCCCAATTCCCTTGAGCTGATAAAGCTTCCTGGGCAGCCAAGCGAGCTGCTGGCAGCAGCACTGGCCCCTGGGGACAGCACTTCACAGCAGGACAAGCCCCAGCAGCTGGGACTACTGCAGGGACAGCACTCGGTGCCAGCAGTGCTGAAGCCCTGGGAAGGGGCAGACACGCTCCAGCTGTGGGATACTGGTGGCTCAGTGCTATCCATGGTGGAGCACCCAGCCAGCAGCACCCTGTGCCCCCCTCATGGGCTGGTCCTGCAGCAATGCTGGAGTTGTGCCTTCCAAGCAGAGCTGCAGCACAGCACTGTTGCCATGCCGATCAAGTGGGCAGCTGGCATGTTGAACTGTCAAACCAGGAGAGCAGCCATGCTACCAACCCATGCCAGGCTGCCCCAGGGGGCTGATTTCCCCCACAGGCTCCTGCAGCATCATCACAGAGCCTGAGGAGCTCAGCTGCTCTCAGCACCAAGCACTGCTCAGTGCAGGCAGCCCCAGAGCACCCAGAGCCCACTGCCCAGCACCGCACAGCCCAGCACTGCACAGCCCAGCTCCAGACAGAAGCTGTGCACACACCAGCAGAGGCTGGTCCCTGCTGCCCCAGGGGCTGCGAGGTGACAGTCACAGTGGAAGGAGATAGCAGCATGGCAGCAAACACAAGTGAAAGTTCAGCATCAGGGGGTCCTCAGCCAGCAGCCACAGAGTGCAGGCTCAGCCACAGGCTGGTGCTCTAGGGCACAGGGACAGGGCACTGCCTGGGCAGGAAATGACCACAGGGAGCCAAAAGCCCCTCAATTTGATATGAAAATAACCAGGATGCGGTTTTGTTAGCTGCTCAGGTGCAGCACGAGCTCCTCACTGCAGGACAACATGGATGCCAGCAGCTCGTGGATGGGCATGGAGCGCTGCTAGACCCTGGGAGCACCCTGCCATGCTCTGTGCACAGAACAGAGGCAGTGCCAGCCCTCCCCTGCACCCAGCACCTGCCTCCTGCCAAACATGGGCCACAGGCTCAGTCTCCCTTGGGCCCGACCCAGAACCACTCTGCCCTCGAGGCAGTCTCATGCCAGCAGAGGTTCTCACACATCCCAGCCCACCCTGGTGCAAACCAGCTTTTCTATCCTCGACCTTTGCCTTGTGGACATGGGGAAACTGAGCCACTGGACGGCTGAAGGTGGCACAAAGCGCACTGGTTGTCATCAGAGAAGAGAAAGGTGGGAATGTTTTCAAACTGCACTTCCTCAAAAGCAAGCCACGTCTCTCTACCAGTTCTGCTGCTGACAAAGACAAAAACTCATCCCATCCAAATTGCTCTAAAATAGGAAAATGAGTAAAAACCCCGAACCCAAACAAGCCTCAAGCCAGAAGCCAAGTGCGTTCGTCTCTGTTTTTTTCAGCTCAATCAGCCACGCTTCATGATGGCAACTGCCATGATACCCGACTAACAGCAAGAACATTGTCACCCAGGAGCACGCCAAGGTGACCTGGGGGGAAGCGGTGGAGCTCCCTGCCCCGAGCCCCACTTTCTCTGCTCAGCCTTCCGTGCCCAGGGCCCCGCGATGGGGAAATGCACCCCGGGCGCATGCGGTGCTGAGCGGCACCGATCCCACCGGATCACGCCAGCCCCTCCAGCCGGATTCCTCCTCCCGGCGCGTACCCTCCGCGGATGCACCAGGGCTGCCGAGACAGCCACAGGGACACGGGGCACAACGGGGCTCCCCATCAGCACCCCGGCACCGGCAGCAAGCCACAGGCACATCTCCAGCCGAGGACGAGACAGAGCTCTGCTCCAGCTCCTCCACGCCAGCGATGGCTCCAGGGCGACCCGCGCCCTCCAGCCGGGCATCCCTTGTGCCAGAGCACGGGCGAAGCGGAGCTGCCGGGGCCGGGACGCGAGGAGCAGCGGGGCAGGGGCATGGCAGCGGGGCAGGAGGGCAGGGGGCTGCAGCGGGGCAGGAGGGCAGGGGGCGGCAGCCGGGGCAGGGGG
>PYHW01010359.1:24789-37291 GCA_013186435.1 Turdus rufiventris | reverse complement strand
CAAAATACAACCAATAGAAAGTTACACAAAGAACAGCATCCAATCTAAGTCAAAAGTTCTAAAGGTGAATTGACCAATTACACAAACTAATTTCTAGCCAATTATCTTCCAAGGTGTTAGGAGAGTGACCAAAGTCTTAAGGAATTTGGCTCAGCCTTGGTATCTAGGAGACCTTATCTATTAAATTACATGCCAGGGGCCCGAAGCAGACAATTTGTGGGGAATTGTATCATCCACAGGCTTGCCCTGCCCTTTGCTGCATGTTCCCAGCTCTGTGCTGCAGGATGGGACAAAGATTGCTGGGTCTGCACTGCAGCACTTGCCACTGTTCCACTCTGCTGCTCCGTGCTGGATTAGCCCCTTGGGAATCAGCTGCTTTGCTGCATTCCCCCCAGGGACTCTTGCTGTCCTGTGATGACAAGGTGAGAATTTCACTGCAGCACTGGGACAGCCTCAGATGAGAGTCTGCTGGGGCTTTTGATATCAGAAAGAGCAGCAGAATGGAGGCGAGACCAAGACAACAAAAGAACACCACAGAGCTCATGGAAAACAGCGAACAAACTTCCATGGGGTTCTTGTTTTCTGAAGAAATGAGTATTCATGGCTCCCCAGTGCTGGAGGCTCAGGTAAAGGAAGGTGACAGCAGCATGTGGCAGAGGTACCATGGAGCCAATCAATCTGCACAGACCCAACCAGGGATGCAGTGAGAACACCTGCCCTGGTACAGCCCTCACTGCCCCAGGAGCAGCACCTGGGGGAGCAGGTGAAGGGAGAAGTGGGGGAGCATGAGTGTCACACGTGTGTAAGGTGGACAGATGAGAAAGGATTTGTGCATACCTGGGTTTGCTTTCTTCCACAGGAAGAGCTGAGCAGACCCCTCCCACCCTGTCCCTCGCTCCAAGTCAGAGGGAGTAGGAGAAATCACGACTACCTGATGCCTGCTTGGCAGTTGTCATGAAACAAGGCTGGCAGCTGCCAAGCCAGATCCCTGTCACCTGGTTAGAGCTGCACTGTCACAACAGGGCAGGACTCTCACACACACCTCGGACCCAGCCCTACCTGCCCAAGTCCTCAGACTCCAAAACATACGAGGGGCTTCTTTCCCAGGGGTAGAAATGAGCTGCAAGACCTCCCAGTTGGATTTGGGGACCAACTTACAACCCCAACAGTGTCAGGAGCTGCAGCAGGGAGGAAACTCACGTCTACTCCCAGCTCAGTGTGAAAGTCAGCGTATTGTCAGGGTGGTGGTTTAGAGTTCTTCCTGCTGGGTGTTGAGGGAAGGCTGTTGTGGAGTAAATATCCCATTAAATCAAGAGAAAAAAAATAAAGAGCTTGCAAAGCCCGGTAGGGTGGGAGGCAAACAGCTCTATCAATGCTGAGAGTGAGCAGTTTATATAATCAACAGGCTTACCAGCTGGGAGGAGAGCAGCACGAGGGAGCAGAGCTGGGAGCAATGGGAAACCATTGCCTTTTCCAAAGGGTTTGTCACCAGCAGGCAGGACAGGCTGGCACCTGCAAATATTTCAGTGGACATCACAGAATATCCTGAGTTGGAAGGGACCCTGAGGATCATGGAAGTCCACCTGGACAGGTACCAAGGAAGGCCATTCCCTGTGATTTGTCTTGTACTCCAGACCAGATTTTTTTTTCCCCCTCTATGGAGGGAGGGCAATAAAAAGTGTTTCTGTCTTCCACTTGGTTGCTGATTTTCAAGAAACCTGTTGGATATCATCTTTGGGAATCTCAGATTTGAACAGATATTGTGTTTCACCCAAAGCTGAGGGCAGGTCAGGGGGGCAAGCATGCACAGGCACCAAGGGAAGTCAAGCTGAGAGTATGAGCCCCCAAAACCAGGAACTCCTGGGGCAGAATAACTGCACACCTGGGGCTCCAAGCCCAGCCCCTGCAGGGATACAGCAGCACCCAGGGAACAGCTACCCTGGAATTGGGTGCTGACCCACCTGGAGGCCCCAGCAGGATGAGGCTGGGTGCAGGAGAGGTGATGGATGATGGATACTGGTTGTCTGTTCTGGCTGCAGCAGCAAAGAGCTGCCAGGGCTGGCTGAGGAGACAAAAGCTTTCCAGATAGAGAGTAGATGCGTCCATCTGCACAGAGCTGCTGGAGCTGCCACTCATCTCACCCAGGCCCTTCCAAAAGCCAGCAGCAATGGGGAGCGCCGCTGGGAAGCCAAATGCCTTTGCTAATTGGACCTGTTACCATATTTGTTTATTTGTTTGAGGTTTTTGGGGATTTTGCAGTTTTTTGTGTGGTTTCCCTTCCAGGCTGTGATGGGAGCCTGGAGTAAGAACCACAAAATGGTTTGGGTTGGAAGGGACCTTAAAAATCATCTTGTTCCAACCTGTGCCAAGGCTTCACCACCCTCACAGTAGAAGGTTTCTTCCTAAGGTCTAACCTAACCCTGCCTTCTTTCAGCTTAAAGCCTTTACCCCTTGTCCAGTCACTTCAGGCCCTTGCCCAAAGTCCTTCTCCAGCTCTCTTGGAGTCCCTTTAGGCACTGGAAGAGGCTGCAGGGTCTCCTTGGAGCCTTCCCTTCTCCATGCTGGATACCCCCATCCCTCTCAGTCTGTCCTCACAGGATTATCTGGGCCCTGCCAGGGGCACTGACCCATGCTGGGATGCAAGACCTGGAGGGCAATGAGTTAAATAATCTTACGAGCAAATTCTTTCGCCCACCCCATTCCTCATGCCACTGACAACATTCAGGGAATGAAGATCATTTCTCCAGCAAAGCTTGCTTCAGGCTCGGAGTTTCCTTGACCAGGACAGGTGCTGATCTCTGTTCTCTCTCTCACACAGGGCTTGGATTTTCTGGTGCTACTAAAAGGAGCTGTCAGAGTTTCTCCCCTCCTTAATCCTCCTGCTCTCTCTCCCAGCTGTTCAACTAGTGGTAAAACAGAAGCTGCTGGATCTTGAGTGGACAATAAATAGCTTCAACTCAGCCATGGAAAGGAGATGGAGGCTTTTGCTAGAGAGCATCTGACAGCTTGGGCAGAGCAGGCAGAGCTGGCTCTGGAGGAGCTGTGGTAATTAGGATCTGTGTTTGCACTCACTCTTCCATTCAGCACCAGAGGTTGCCATATGGAGAGCAGCCCTGTCACTCCAACATCACAGGGCCCTACAGCTCACACCCGTCTCCCAGGATGCTGCTGCCCCAGCTGGGAGCATTCTGGCAGCTCTGTCCTTGCCTGCTGCACCCTGGCACAGCCCCAGGGTGTTGCTGGGACCTGGCTGTGCTCCCCCTGCACTGCCTCGGGTCCCAGAGGAGTGAGGCTGGAGCTGGGTTACCAGAGCCCCACGCCGCTCCCTCAGCAGCGATTTCCTGCGACACGGCAGGATTGATTCATTCCCCTTCTCCTGCACCCTGTCACTGGCAGAGCCAGCAGTGAAATTACACCTTCTGCTCCACACCCCCGCATCCCTTACTGTCTCCTGGACAAACTCCACTGCCTGCTGTTATTTTTAGTTCCTGGGAACTCTGATCTTTTTCTTAATGGGACACGTGCACTATGAAACGTGCACAGATCACTCCAGCTGCACAGAGGAGCTGCCAGGGTGGCACCCACCGTGGGGAGGGAGGGACCAGGCAGGGACCAGGATGGCATTGCTTTGCTCCCATGGGTCCCTTTACACAGGGTTAGAGCCCCAGCTGTGCCTCCACACTGCTGGCCATGCCCAACATTTTCCTGCTATGTTGGTTACCTGAGAGGGGTGGAACCACTCTGGTCCCTCCTGGAGGCTGGGTAGGCCACGTTTAGCATGGAGGTGCTGCAGAGACACTGCTTTGCGGTGTCAGAAACCATCTGGGACATGGCCAGCCCACCATAGGTAAGCTGAGGCCCAGGCTGCTCTTTGATAATGCTGATTAACAGCTGCTGGAGCACCCATCAGGCTCCTGCAGGACCAGAAGGGCTCTCCCTTCCAGAGATAGAGAGCAGCTCCTCTTTTCCTGCTTGGGATAAAGGAAGATTTGGGTTTCTTTCGCTGGGTGCTGCTGGAGTGCTCCAACCTGCCTGAGAACAGAGCAGCTCCCTGGAAGTCTCTGGATGCTGAGCCGTGCCAGTGGGGCTGGGAGAAAGGAATACACAAATCAGCCTATTTTTTGAAGTACCTAAATTAGGAGGTGGGAGTCTAATTTTAGGCGCCTGGTGTTGCCCTTCAGAGTGATGAGTTAAGGACTGCAAGTCCTTCAGTGAGCATTGCCCCTTTCCTGATGCTGCCTGTGTGTCTGGGGCAACCTCTGCTGCTGAGATCAGCCCTTGCTGCCAGCCTGGCCCATGGCAGGGACACTGGAGCTGCTCAGACAAGCTGTAACAGACCAGGGACCCCATAAACCCTAAACAAGGATTTTAAAGCCTGCTTTGCAGCTGAGCCTGGCTGTGACTCAGCAGCAGGGGAAACCAAGGGCCATAATCACCCAGTGCTGACAGCACATTCACTCTGTCAAGCATCTCTCTGGGGCTGAGATACCTCCAGCTGAGCTGCACCAGGGTGCTGCTGCAGCAGAGCCAGACACACCTCGTTAATGCTAATGAATTTAGTGTCCCAATACCCAGTGAGGAGAGGAAAGCAGAGCTGCTGCTGTGCTGGGGATGAAACCAGCACACAGAAATATTGAAGTGAGGAAGGGAGATAGCAGGGATGGGGATCTCCATTACCCTCTGCATCGCAGCCAGGGACAGCTGCAGCTGTGGCTCCACGCCACCTGTGGCAGGTCAGACCCTTCCCATGTTTTGTGTTCCTCCACAATCCCCTGGAAGCAGATTTTCGGTCCAGAACCCAGCAAAATGCCAGACTCCTGCTGCTGAAGGAGTCCTTCACTTTGTCCTGTCCTATAGGACAAGCCCAGGGCCATCTGTGGCCACCTAGGCACCCTGGGCAGCACAGGAGCTTGATATAATCTCTGGCAAGACAGAAAGATAAATGGGGACAGCTGGCAGATTGCTGTTTGACAATTGCCCCTTGGAGGACACCTCCTCTGCAGCTCTGTCAGCCTGCTGCTCTCGTTCAAGACTTTCCAATCATTGTAATAGAGTGAAGCCTTATTTACTGCCCTCATCTGGCTTCCTAACGTGGCCATGGGCACACAGCAGGCGTCCTTCCCTCTGTACTAACAAGAGCCTTAATGGCTCTTCTGCCACAGCACAATTCAACCCCTAATAAATCTGGGCTCTGGGGGAAGGCTGGAAGTGGGGTTGGGAGCAGAGCTGGGGAAAGGGAAGGCAGGAATGGTGAGGGGTCTGGCTGGTACCCACAGGTGAGGTCTGGCCCTGAGCAGGGGACAGGGAGCTGGGCAGGGTGGCCACAGGTTTGGAGTGCTGGGATGTGATGGCACATGCATCCATGTGTTAAATGCTCAGCTGGGAACAAAGGGCAACTTCAGGAGATGGGGACACATGCTCACACTCATCACACTTGAGGTCATCACTGGCCATTGCTTTGGGAAGGGTGTGGGCACAGCACTGTGTCCATGCCAGGCACTTGGGAAGCCTTGGGATGGGCTCTGTGCCTCAAGGACATGCTGGGACAGCGTGGTTCTTGTGGCTGGGAATGCTGACTGGGCAGGAACTCACCACCAGGCAGATTCCAGAAGGGTGGGAAACAGGACAGACTGCCTGCACAACCCCCAGGACTTTCTCCTGAAGTGGGGCTCATCAAAGCCTCTTTTTCCTGGAGATGTGGATGGTACTGCAGCAGGGCCAAAGCTGGGAAGTCCCACTCTCCCATCCGTGCTCTGGTCCCATGTGGGGCCATGCTGATTAGAAGGAAGAGTGGAGGTACCAAGAGGCAGCAGGAGGATGGGGACACATCCCACTGGAGCTGCCTGCTGGGGCAGAAACACTGTGAGCATCTCGAGGCTGCTGATTTCCTCTGAGGATCTTCTTGGACCAAATCTCTAGAGCATTAGAAATGCAAGAACATTTCCCTAATCAGCAGCTCCATCAGCACAGGGGATGCCAGCTCCCCATCAGTTCTGTTTGACAGTCTCTCACTTGTCATGCACTAACCAAGGCTCCTCCGAGAGTTTCACCAGGAGACAAACTTCCCAGCAGGAGTCAGGGTGGAAAATACCCGTGCAGAGAAACACCGATGTCCTGTCAGAAGCAGCACCTCTGGCTCAGCTGTCCTGGCACGGGACAGAACTGCTGCAGAGAGGATTAGCAAATGGTGTTCAGAGGGCAGAGACACCCTGTCACCAACCCCCTGGAGGGGGCCCGCAGCCCAGCCCTGTCTGTCTCCGCTGGGGTTATTGATTGGCCAGGGCTCATCCCAGAGACTGGGGCTGGAGCAGCGGAGCTGTCTCCCGGGTTGCCATGGCGATGTGCAGCGCTGCCACCTCCTTCTCTGTCCCTGGGGTGGGACAAGACGGTGCCCAGGCAGCACACCTCCCTTGGGGCAGCTTTGGGACTCGCTGTGCCTCCTGGGACACCTCTGGGGTGCATCCCCTACCCTCTGTCCCGCCATCAGACACAAGCCAGGGCTCAGTGCTGGCTGGCCTTGCTGCAGCTAGGGTGGAGAGAGAAGGAGATGCTGGGGTGAGCCATGAGGTTTCCCTCCATTTCCCTTCCTTTTTGTGCTTTTCTCTTCCCCTTTCTTGCCCTTCCCAGGCATGTGGCTGGACCAGCTCCTCTCCCATCAGGTGTGCATCAGTGGTGGCAGGAGGAGAGTGGGGTTTGCAGAGCTGTGGAGGGGGCCCGGGGAGATAAAATGCTCTGATGCACCAGAGACTGATTTCTCCCTCCAGCCAGCTAACACGGATGGTTTCCTCCAGCATTCCCCCTCCTGGTGTGCTCCAAAATGCAGACACGTTCTGGCCAGAGGAATGGATCTCAGCCCTAGCATCTCATGGGTGTTCCACAGGGTGTCTGAGCTGTGCCCTCCCGGGAGGAGTGTACTGATGCCGCAGGCTGGAGATGCCCTGGCAGAGCAGGGAAGGGTGAATTATTCACCAGTGGTCACTCCTCCCTAGCTCCGCACGAGCCGCACTCCACAGGTGCCTGAGCTGCCGCCAGGGATGTCATCGGGGAAATAAAAGCACTCTGATGGATGGGTGGAGCCGCTGCGGATGGCTCCTGCAGGGACAGAGCAGCAGATGCTGCCAGCGCAGCCCTGGTCATACCTGGTACCCAGCCTGGTGTCACCGTGGGAGGTGTGTGTGCCAGAAGCTGGGCAGCCTGGGATGTCACCAGTGCCACCAGGGAGCCCTCCCTTGGTTTTGCTTTTCCCCATGCTCAGCCTTCTCCCCATCTGTCCTGAGCTGCTCTCCTTGGGGTGAACCACCAGCTCAGGGGACCTGTGTCTGCTCCATGTCTTGTCATCCCTGGACCCTCTCCACTCCTTCCCCTGCCCTGAAAATCCCTTTGAGACCCCATGACCATGGCCCTGTGTAAGTGGCCGAGGATCCATCACGCTGCAGAAGCCGTACTGCAAAATAGGGCAGAAAAGATTTGGGCTCTGCAGCACACACCCGGGCTGTGTGAGAAATGCTTTCACAATTATTGAAGATTCAATGCAAACTAGTCATTGAAGGTCAAGGGCTCTTGTAACAAAATAAAAAAAAGAAAGCTTTTCTGAAAGCAAGAGCTGATTCATACTGACAGAGATGGCCATCTATTTAGGAAAGCTTAAAACCTCAGAAACCACCGCTTCTGTTGCATCTAGCAGGGTTATAAGCTCTGCTGTAACCTGTCCCTTCAGTGAAAAAAAGCACATTTACAGCAGTCTCCCCAGTCTTGGTGTCAAAACAACCATAAATCCACATGCAGAGAAAGTGTGGTGGTGAAAGCAGACACGATTCAGCCAGGGTTTGACACAGAGTCAGCATGGAGGGGAGCAGGAGCAACCAAATCCTCCCCAAGCAAACCAGAGCCTGCCCGTGGCCTCCCTTACTTCAATCTACATTGCAATGAATTAAACATGTTTTAATATCAAAAAAGGAAGATCAAGGATCAGCAGTAATAAATCCTCCACGCTCATTTTCCGTATTAAGCCGGTGTGTACCATGGGCAAGTGTGATAATTAGAGTCACACAGCGATTTGTTTGGAGGAAGGAACCAAAGGCATTCAGATATTGGCATTCTCAGTCTTGGCACGTGTTTATGCCCTAGTTCCCTGCCTGCATGATAAATCCCTCCATGGTGGAGGGCCTGGGGGTGGAAGAGCTGGTGGCAGCAGGATTGTGGGGCTGGGGTGTGCAGGGAGCCTCTTGGGTGCTCTCTGCCAGTGTGGATCAAAGGGCACCCAACAGGCTGGAAGAAAGGTTGTGCTGGGGGCAGAGTGGCCTTTGCCTGTCCAGGAGGATTTCACCTGTGCTCCCAAGGGGAGGGTGGGTGTAACACCCCCAGAAAATCCCCTCCACTGAGGCTGGCTCTGGTGGGAGAAGCCCAAGCTCCTTCAAGCACCTCTGGGACATGAGACCATTTGGGGTTTTCACCTCTCTGCCCCTTACTCAGGCACTTTCAGCACAGGGACCCCACCCTGGGCTGAGGATGTCACTGTCCCCAGCATCATCCCCAGCCCCAGGAGTGGAGCATTTTCCTGGGCCACTTCCCAGGCTGTGGCTCCAGCACAGCAGGGCCAGCAGCAGGCACCTGCATTTCAGGCATGCTCGTGGTGAGGAAGATGTGGTTACACATGGGTATTTCTATTCTCAGCAGTCATTTTTGGAGTTGCTTTTAACTTTGTCCTGTCTTTTCACCTTTTTGGATAGGAGGTAGCTTTTTTTTTTTTATTTCTCAGCACTCAGCATGGCTGTGAATTGTGGGCCCTTTGAAGGCTGGAGAGGTCTTTTCTTGCTGGGGAAATGAGGTTCAGGTTCTGCTCCCCAGCCATTCCAGCCCAGCAGCAGTGGGGCTGTGGAGAGGGATGGATGTGCTTTGGGTGCTGGGGGGGCTTTTTCTGCTGAAATCCTGAAGATTCCCCAGCAGCTGGGCGAGACTGTGGGCTTGAAAACATGAAGAGGGTGAGGGAACCTTCAGCTGGGCTTGCTAATATTTGGAAGCTTCACACCAATGATTCCACAGCTTAGGGGCTGCCCCATCCCTTGGCAGCCAGAAACTGCATGTGAAAGGCTTTGTAGATGCCACTGAAACTTCTCCAGGAGGCACAATCCCCTCTGGAAATTTACCCTTGCACTTAGAGGCTTCAAACACTTTATCTTTTTCCTTACCCCAAGAAATAATCCATGGGCTCTGTGGATCACAGGCAGAAGCCCTTGCCCTGAAGGAAGTGGAGGATTTTGCCTTCTCTTTACAAGGGAAAAGGGGGAATTCGGTGGTTACTCAAAGGCTGTGAAAAACCTCATTCAATCTACCTTATAAATGCCTCGGGCTGTGCAGGCTGTCACTGCCCCAAGGGGATCAGCACTTCTGATGGCCCAGCCCCACCTGCACAAAACGTTCTGATTGTCTCAGAATGTTTGTTTGCTTCTCCAGGCTTCAGCCTCCAAAATCACTGGATTGCACAAGGAATTGAAATTTTAATGTATTATTCGAGGATTAAATTTCAAGTTCTCATAAACACTCACTGAGGCTTGGGGATACCCACCTAGAAGCAGAGGATGAGAATCCAAGAGCTGGTATTTAAAAGTGAATTAATCTGGGATTTCGAATCAATCCTGCTATATTTAAAAGCCTCATTCTCGAGGGAACACTGCCACAGAAGCACTCTGTCCTCAGTGCTGGTGCTGGCACTCAGTGTGACACCCTTGGAGGGGACCAGTGCTGGTGCCCCACTGGCAGCAGCAAGGACACAACCTGCTCTAAGCACCAGGGAGTCCAAATCTCCCCAGGGGATGGGGGCTACAGCTTCCCCTGACATGGCAATGAAGGAAAACAACTTGGCACGATTCCTGTTAAGGAATCACTTCAAAAGTTCCCGGGGAAAAGCACAATTTAGACAAAATGTTCCCACATCTCCTCAAGACCCCACAGGGGAAAGGCAGGACAACCCATCCTCCTGAGCCTTGCTGCTGGAGCACCTGAAGCTGGATGGTGTCAGGTCCTAAATTAACCTGAGGAGACTTTTTTCCCTTTCTTGAAGCAGTAGCATCCAGAAAGACGGTGAGAGAAGCCTTGCCCTTGCAGCGCCTGTGAAGGTCCCTGTGAAGATGTCCTGGCTGCTGCTCAGAGCAGGGAGATGCTTTCTCTGTCCTCAGGGCGTGGAGCTGGGAGAAACCTCCCATGGCTGTACAGGGAAAGAGACTGGGCTTCTTCCAGATTTAAACATCCTCATGACTTCCCATGACTCCAGCAGCTGGGGCTTACTTCAGCCACTGGATAGCACAAGACTGATGCTTCCAAGGCTGGCAAAGGTGGGCATAGCTCTTGAATATCCTGCCATTAAATCACAGGCTCCTTCAGCTTGCTGTGGTAGATCCAGAGCACTGTTAGGAGCCCAAAGAACAGCCCTGCAGCAGCATAAAAAAAAAAAAGAAAAAAAAAAAAAAAAAAAAAGTGTTCCTATTTTTAGGCACAGAGCATTTGTTTTTTTCTCTTTTGCAGAGATGGGCTGAAAGCAGTGAGAACAGTCTATGGCATTGAACTCCCCATCTAAGACCTGAAGTGCTTGCCATCAAAATAGAAACTTCTCTGAGATCTGAAGAAAAAGGATGGGATTGGGCCTGTCTTTCCAGCACAGAGCAGGTGAAGCCCTGGGCTGAGCAGAGCTGCTGGGGATGGCAGGGAAGGGGCTGGGCTGCTGCACTGGAGCAGCTGCCACATTTGGCTGGGAGCATCTCTCTGTGCCTGTTGACACGCTAAAATAAATAGAGATGCCTTTTGATGTTGCCTTTGAATTGCTACTCTCTCTTCCTTCTTGTCCCCAGGGTATTTTATTGGACTTCATAATAAGCTGGAGGGGGGGCAGAAGGGGAAAGTTCTTTGAGTTTATTGTAAATGAGCAGAATTTTATCATCCCTCTGCTTCCATTTTAGATTTACCCTGTAATCTTATTTACAAGCTGAATACCAAGTGCTGGAGTAATCAGTAGGTGATCAATACCAAGAGAGGCTCCTTGAGTTGCAACCATTTAAAGCCAATCTGTTCCCTTGCATGCAGGTATGGAAGCTGTTTTTAGGGAGGAAAGGTGCTGCTGAGAGAGCTCAGCATGGTCTTCTTCCTGATTGAACCAGGAGTCTGAAAAATCCCAGTCCTCCTCCTATGAGCCACGAGCTTGGCCAGGAACTGAATCCTCATCACAGCCATGGCTTGGGGCTGGATGCAGTCAAAGCTTCTCCAGTGGACATCCTCCTCAAGGCAGGCCTTGAAGTGGGGCAGGGGGACAACAGCCAGGACCTCTCCTCCTACTCAGCCCAGTGTAAACAGGAGCAATGCTCCCAAAACACAAAGATGTTTCTCTGGGGAGGCAGGACCAGTCAGTAGATCCACAAGAAGTGTGTTGGGAACACAAGAAGTGTGCTGGGGAACACATCAGCCCCTGTCTGCTGCTAATTAGCACAACTGCCCTCTCTGGGATCACTAATCTTATTATTTCTTGCTGCCCTCTCTTTTGCATTCAGCTTTGTCTTTCGTTTACCTGAAGCTGCTGGCAACCTCAGTGCACTTTTGATTCAAAATGAAGAAATATATCTGAGTTTTAAAAAGCACTGCAGGTAGGACAGAGAGAGGGCTTGCCATCTCTTTGTTACTCTGTAGTCCAGATCTGGCAAAAATCAAGTGGCTAAATTCAGATATTACCTCTTGTGTGACCGCCCAGAGCAGAGGGGCCAGGACATGGACACTTGCCCAGGCTGCCTGGCCACTGCCTCCCACTTCCAGCTCCCACACTGGCTGGGAAAGTGCCTGTTGCTGCCTCACTCTCCTCTTGCTGCCTCCTCCTTACTCAGCAGCAGCAGCAGCATCTCCCCCAGCCCATCCATCACCCCGCATTAGCCATTAGTGCAGTCACCCATTGGCGGGCAGCAGCTCCGATGGATTGTGTTAGCATTCCAGCCACCACAATGAATGGCCTGACATCGGAACCCTTTTGGATCACAGGGAGAAGCCAATCAATTATTTCACTCCCCTGCCTGCTGCCAGCACCCAGGCTGGAGCATGCTCTGATCCCTTAATGGCATTTTGAAACACCGTCAAGAGAACGGTGCATTTCATTTCACTCTGTGCATGGCCAGCGCCAGGAGGGAGCCACCATAAACCCCCTGGTGGGACAGGCTGGCCCCTGATGCTGCCTGACTGTCCCTGCACCCCTCCTGCTTCCTCACAGGGATGCACAACCCCACTCCCCACAGCCACCTCCTGCCATGGGAAGCACTGCAGGTAGTCCAGCCTCCCAGGCAGGCAGAGGAGAAGGGAGGAATTGTGTGCAGAAAGGGAAAAAAAAGCCTTAATTGGAGTGTCCTGTCTCTCAATTCACCTAAAGGTATCAAATTCTCAGCACAGCATGGCTCTTGCTCACTTTCCTGCTCTCATGTACAAATATAGCACAATAATTAGATGAGGGCTCTTTGCCCTCTCGTTGGCATCT
>PYHW01010359.1:0-23528 GCA_013186435.1 Turdus rufiventris | reverse complement strand
ACACTGCTCCCTGAGCACAGAGCTGATCCCAAACACTGCTCCCATAGCACACAGCTGATCCCAAACACTGCTCCCTGAGCACAGAGCTGATCCCAAACACTGCTCCTGAGCACAGAGCTGATCCCAAACACTGCTCCCTGAGTACAGAGCTGATCCCAAACACTGCTCTCTGAGCACAGAGCTGCACCCCAAACACTGCTCCCTGAGCACAGAGCTGCACTCCAAACACTGCTCTCTCCTGAAAACAGGGGGACAGGGATTCAGTCACCCCCAGCTCCAAGGAGACACCACGTGGCTGGGCTTGGCAGAGGGAAAAGTGTCCTGGCTGCTGGATGTGCGTCACTCTGGACCAAAAGGATCTGATGGATCCTCTTTAAAGCACCAGTTCCTCCAGTCTCCCCTGACAGCTGTCCCAAAGCCACCATCAGTGGGGTGGGATGGGTGGGAAGGACGATTTCCCTGCCCACTGCCCCAGTTCCTGCAGTGCTGTAAGAGCACAGCTCTTGCTGCTGGAGCCAGTGCTCGCTGAAGGAACTTCTTGCAGCAGTTTCTCTTCCTGGGGCTGAGTGTGAAGGGAAACAACAGGCTGGGGAATGCTGAGGCTGCTCCCAGCTCCCTTCAGCTTGCATTAAACCCAAGTTATTTCAGGACAAACAATCCCATCTCCTGGTTTATGACACTCATATTCAGAAGTCTCGAGCCCTTTGGGATCCAGAGCAGACACTTTGTCCCCTCACTGAGCTGTGCTTCCACCCCCCATGAAAGAGAAGCAGAGCTGCTCTCACAGAGTCAGGGGACTCAGCTGCTCTCTCCTCTGTGTGGTGGCTGTGTGAGTTTAATGACTCTGTACATGTTTAGAAGACTACAACGATGATCAAAGTGAAGGAATTGCCAAAACTGAGCTCAACATCAAGGCAGGCAGTGTGGGGCCTGCTGTCCTCCTGGATATCACACCCCAAGTCAGCTGCAGCAGCAGGGCTGAGAGAGCATTCCAACCCTCCTGAGAGCAGCAGGATTATTGCAGGGCTTGTCTCTGTGCAGGTGTGGAGAAGCAGCCTGAATGGAAGGCACGAGCTAAATATAAACTCTGATTTAAAAGATAAGTGATGCTAAGTGATTTCATTGTTTGGGAGCAGGAACCTCCAAACCATTCACTGGAAAAGGCTCAACCAGCCTCAGCAGAGCCAGTAATTAAAGGTAACTGTAGCCCAAAGCAGTCACAGCACAAATAAAGCAAGGAATGAAGATTGCACTCCTGTGGTGAGCTGACCTTGGTTGGATACCAAGCTGCTCTATCCTTCCCCTCCTCTGCAGGAGAGGGAATGGGATGGGGTGGGAGGAGAAAAAAAGATTTAAAAAACCACTCATGGTTCAAGATGAAGGCAGTTTAACAAAGCAAAGCACAGCTGAACAACACAGCAGCCTCCTAAAGGTCTGTGTGCCCACGGAGGTGATCCCCTGGCCATCTCAGCACCTTTGGCACTGCCCAGCTGCCACCAGCCTGGTTAGGGGCACCCCATAGGGAGGAGATCCCCAGCCCCTTGACAGAGAGGGACAGCCATAATCTTAACCATGCTCAGCCTCAGCAGGTCCTGGAGCAGGCTGCAGTGTTCAAACGAGGTGAACCAAGAGATTTAAGGGGCAGCGGGAAGGCTCTTGAAGAGGATGAAAGGAATCATCTACAGCAATGAGGAAGGGAAAGGAAAGGAAAAGGGAAAGGGAAAGGAAAGGAAAGAAAAGGTCTGGCTCTGTGAGCCAGCTGGCCACTCACAGCCTAGGGGATGCTGTCTGTACATGTGCTCCATGTGCCAGGGTCCCAAGGCCTGACACAAGCAGAGCACATCCACCTGAGCTCCTTTCAAAGGTGATTTTCCACCCAGTCCACTGGTCAGGAGTCCAAAGAGGTCCTGAGGTACCTTAGTGAGGAGGGCTGTCCCTTGAAACTCCTCCTCAGAATATCCAATGCCCTTTGTTTGAAAAGCAGTTTTGCCATAGGGGGAACACCAAGGAACACCTCCTGGGTTGCAGGAGGTACAAATCCCCAAGCATGTGGGACATCAGCACTCCCAAAACTGAGCTCTCCAGACCTCTGCCAGCCCTTTTCTGCAGAAGGTAGAAAGCACTGGGCCTGGGAAACTCAGGTTGTAGCACCTCTCCTGTGGAGGCATGCTGAGAAAATTGGGATTGTTCAGCCTGGAGAGCCTCTTCAATCTGGAGAATACCCTTCCAGTATCTAAAGGAGCTCCAAGAGAGCTGGAGAGGGACTTTTAACAAGTGCATTGAGTGGTAGGAAAGGGGGAATGGCTTTAAACTGACAGAGGGCAGGTTTAGATTAGACACAAGGAAGAAATGGTTTACAATGAGGGGGAGGCCCTGGCATAGGCTGTCCAGAGAAGCTGTGGCTGCT
This sequence comes from Turdus rufiventris, assembly GCA_013186435.1. Classification (NCBI taxonomy): domain Eukaryota; kingdom Metazoa; phylum Chordata; class Aves; order Passeriformes; family Turdidae; genus Turdus; species Turdus rufiventris. The sequence continues at coordinate 21,121 of PYHW01010359.1, read as the reverse complement.
CCATCCCTGGAAATGTTCAAGGCCAGGCTGAACAGGGCTTGGAGCAACCTGGGATAGGGGAAGGTGTCCCTGCCCATGTCAGGGGGTGGAATGAGGTGGTCTTTGAGATCCCTTCCAACCCACACCATTCTATGATTTAATGCACTAGCCTCAAGCTTCCTTGAGCCTGTGGGGCTTTGGAACCCAATTCCCTGTGTTCTCAGCCATGGTTTGCCTCCTCTCCCTTCTCTGCACTAAAGCTGTACCCTGACATCAGCAAAACTAAGTACCTGTCCAGGAGAGGAAAGCAAGATTGATTTGACTCCAAATGCTGCCAAATGCATAAAGCCAACACACTGGGAAAAATAAGGCAGGCAATTTCATCCTAGTTGCCTTCAGCAACAATGACATTAGGTGTTATTTGATACAAGAGAAGAGCCAATATTTCCAGACTGAAGGGCAATTATTTAAACCTGTGTATTTAGAGGGTTTGTTCAGAACAGGACCACTGGGAACAGCTTCTGACTTGGGATTGTGCGGGCCCAACACTCTTCTTGATGGCTTCACCCTAGTGCAGACTTTGCATTTAAAGAAAACTTGGGGCAAAGTTTCCAAAAAGCAACATTAAACCAATTCTTCTCCACCATCCATAATCATTAGCTGGATCAGCACTAAAAGTCAAGTGCCAAAAGTTTTTGCCAGCCCTGTATTTCCAGCTAGGAGCACAGGAAGAACCCTGCTCACCTCACTGAGCACAAGCTCTGGAGCCCCAGCCTAATAATGTAAATGTTAGTGGCTGAACCTCCTGCCAGCCTTTGGCACAGAATGCATTTCCGGGGCTGTGAAATATTAAATGAGGTGTTAGAGTCAAAAGAATGAAATTACAAATCCAGAGGCTGCTTTCCAATGCCCCCGGGCTTGGCTGCGGCTGCCTGTGATGTAAACAGGGATGGATTTATGGCAAAGCCATCCCACCAGAGCTGGCAGGGGACAGGGGGATGGCTCCTGCACATGCACACCCCTCAGCCTCAGGCAGGGCCCTGGTGATGCTCAGAGACCCCCTGCTCTCTTCCGCTTCAAACAGGAGACTGTCAGCATCCAAAGTTCCCCACGGAGCCTGGGGCACAGCAGGGTAATGGATGGAGGCTTCTCAGTGCCAGGCCACTGCTTTCCCCATAAATCCACTCCATTTAGCCACGGGAATAGCCAGGAAGCCTCAGCAGGAGGCTGCCATGGGTGCTTGTGAAAAGCCCCAGTCTGTGCCTTGGTGCCTCTGCTGGCACTGAAGCAACTTTGCAAAATTGAGCTTCAAAGACCTGAGATCTGCCAGAAGTGAAATAAAGAGACATCCCAGAGAGCAGGCAGGGAAACAGGGCAGGTACAGAGATGCTGGGATACTGCAGGCATGGAAATCCAATTCCTTGTTTAGCTGGAAAATGCAGGGGTTTGATGGTAACGCTGATGGGGTCTCCTCTCAAAATGGGATGATGCTGCAGGCTGGAGATGCAGAAAGGCACATGTGGGCATGGAGAGGAAAGGATTACAGAGCCCTGCGTGTATTCCTGGAGAATGCAGGAGTTAACACAGCAAAGAACCCGGGAAATTCAAGCACCCAGTGCCCACAATGGGCTGGGTGCGTGCTGAGCAGCAAACAGAGCTCTGCAGCTACACCAGGGACATGTGGCACCAGGCCATTGGGAGCAGCCCTGAGGATCACTCAGCCTCTAAGGCTTTTTAGGAGCTATTTTCACAATAGCTCTGCAGTTAGTCTGTAGGATGTTTAGCCACCACTCTACCCCAGAGAGGCTCATCCTTTTCTCTTGGCATAACCTCTCCTTTTCTTTGAGGATGAATTCAGAGTCATGAATCACTTCCACATCTGTGTCAAATATTTCCAGCCTCAAACAGCTCACCAGGAGGGTTTGATGGAGGCAGTGCTCACCAAAGATGGATGAGATTTGGTACCCTATAAAGAAAGCCACCTTTCCTTCAGAAGGGGGGGATGTTTGCAAATTGGGACTGAGACGTTACAGCCACAGCAGGTCCTGCCACCTTCAAACTCCAGCACATCAGCCAGGATCAGAGTGCCAGATCTCTGCACTGTTAATGAGGCACATGGCAGATAAAGTCCATGTTTGCAAAAAATATTTAAAGCACAACTGTGTGTACCACCTAATCCCCTTACATCTGTGATTAGCCATGATCCCTTGATACTTCTGGCTGCTAGGGCAGAGGGTTTTACCTGAAGCTGCCACAATATTGCCATTTCCCACCCTGATTCTGGCCTCTACATCCTCTCCTTTGCCCCACTGGGTCAATAAAACCCATGCAATAAAACCATGCAGCACAGAGGAGTGTGAGGGAAGGGTGTGACGGAGCAAAGAGACAAAAGGATGGATGCCCTGGGACCACCAGTCACCAGGGTTGAGAAAACACTGTCCCAGCAGCTTGAACCCCATAGGGCTCCACAGGGGTTCCCATTAAGACAAGGTCCATCTGATGCACAGCCCCAAAAAAGCTCCACGACACCAGAGACATCCCCACCTTGCCTTGCTGTCTCTTGGAAGGGTGATACCTGCACCTGCAAATCTCAGGAACTGCTGCTCCCAGAGCAGCTTTAAGGCAAGGGAAGGGTTTCCAAAGCACAGCACACACCTCAAGCACAAAGCCAGGGGTGTCTGGGGCAGCCAGAGCTCTGGGCTGCTGCTCAACAGAGGCATTCCAGTCTGAGCTCTGCTCACAGGAGACAGTCTGTGGGTGAAAAGCTCCTTCTGAGACAGGCAGGGCTATTTCCAGTGCACCTGCCACAGCTCTACACTGCAGGGCTTACATCAACCAGGGCAGCTCATTTGGCTGAAGGGAGGGAAAGATTCAAGTACCCTTTTTAATAATAATGTGCCCCAAGAGTCAAGGGCTCAGGGTGATGTTAAGAGTGAGGAAAACCCAATGATGGCCTGGATTAGATCATCTCCAGAGGTCCCTTCCTACCCTAACAATTCTGTGAATTGGTGATAGTGACAGGATATTGGGATAGGAATCAGAAATAAATTACAAGTAGTTTTTCTGTTTGCCCTGGTGAATTTACCACAAGAACTGGAGAACTTTGACACTGCAGCCCCATCTCAGCCCCTCTGTGACGGTGAGCAGCCCATAGCAATATCTCACTGACTAAATATTGTCCCTACTACAGGCTCATGTTGTGAAACTGCTCCTTTTGATTTCTGCCAAGCATCTTTTAGGACTGACTCCCTCATTTACAAAACTTTCACAAGTATTTTTGTCACTAACTCTCGCACAAAATTATTTCTGCATAAATAGTCCCCATTCTCTGCTTATAAATATTGTGCTTTGACTGGAGAAAAGAAGGTCCCTGCAGCTTTGACAGCCCTCCTTGGACTTGAGATCACCATTTCTGAACAGTGCCAGACTTTCCTCAGCCTAACTAGGTCTGAGTGAGTAAAACCAGTCCTTCCCTGTGTGGCCAGATGCTGCATTGTGATGCTAGCCCAGAGAGAAAGCAAGCAGCTTAGACTATACTGACAAAAGTCCTAATGGAATAATTAAACTCAAATAATTCAATTAACACTGCAATTGAGTAATTGTATTTGGAGCATGGCTGTAATTGAGCAATATTTGTGTTGTCCCAGCCATGAGGATAGGCACAGTCGCCTTTCAGCAGGCAGGAGGAGACAGATGGTGCTAATAAAGGGCACAAGATGGATGTGAGGCCACCAGATTAAGTGTGCTTCCTTTTTTTGGCCAGAGAAGGAAGTCAAACCACTGTGATCCCGTTGCCTTTAAAAGCCTGAGTAACAGAAATAGAAGAGACTGCAGGATTGCAGGAGTCTGCTTTACCATTAATTACTCTTTATCGAAAGCTCCCAGCCTGCTTGGCATTGCATCAGCAAGAGGGCAGCTGTGTCCCTGCCCACAGAGCCCCTTATCTTAATCGAGTTCAGACAGCAGCAAGTGGAGAGCTGAGACCTGGGGAGGAATGTCTGCTTCCCTTGGCAACCTGAGAGCCTGCAGAGCGCCAGGCCAGGAGGCAGCAGACAGATCTCAGGAAGATAAAACAGACAGGAGAGTAAACCGGCGATTTTGGGCTGCCTCACTTGTGCCAGGTGTAGCTGTACCCTGAGATTCCACAGAGCAGAGCAGGGAGGGGGCTCTGGGACAGTGAAAGGGGTAAGGTAAATGATCCCACCCCTGACACCCCCACTTGCACTGCAGCCCAGTTCTGAGAGTGCCCAAAGCGGCTGCTCCACCATCCACTAGCTCTTCCTTCCCTAAAAAGCAGAAGCAGTATTGCAGCAGATGAAAAAGCCGCTGCCTCCATTTACCTGTGGGTCCAGGGGCTTCAGGTGCTGCATGTGGATCTTTCCTTCGAGGCTCAGGCTGATGATCAGCCTTGGCATTTGGCCTTTCAAGGATAGTCTCAGCCAAACACCAGCTGTAGCTCACAGCTTGCCAGTATTTGGAGATTGGGGGATCTTTCCTGGCAGCTCAACTTTATCTTGTAGCCTGAGGTGCAGGGAATGGAAAAGTTAACAGCTTGGTCTGAGAAGTCACTTCTCAGTGACTTCCCATTCCTTCCAGTCTGAGAAATCACTGCAAGCACGATGTCTATCTCCTCCAGCTACTCTGAGCTGGGCTCTTGGCAGCTCTGTTAGAACATCACAAATCTGCCTTTCTTCCTTCCCCAGAGCAATTGCAGGTTTTTTGGTTTAGTTTTTCTTTTTATTTCCAACTCGCAGAGCTTTCTAAGCAATTTAAACTTGCTTGGCAGATTTTATTTTTTTAAGAAAGAGGCAGCTGATGCTAGTATGCTGTTTGCAGCTCCTCTTCCCTCCCACTCCCAGCAACATCTGAGCTTGGAGGTTTAATTACTAAGAGACCTCTCCGCCTCTGTCAGTGTTAGCTGGAATGATGGGTTTACACCATGCATGTCAACAAGCATCTAGATGGAAAATAAACCTACTGATGCTCCCACTGTTGGGGAAACTAATGTGCTGATTCAGGCATCTCAATCCATGTGGGTGACAGGCACATCCTGCTCTGCAACAGAGCTCTGATCACTGAGGGCCATGTCAGATCCATAGAAAACAGGCTTTGGTAACTCAGCTCCTTGCTCTCATTTGAGAGATGTTGTTCACACATGCACAACTGACTCTGCTTGACTTTCCCCAGGCAGGAAAAGCACAGGACCATCTCCATGTGGGAGAGGGCTGAGAACAGCCCCAGCTTCTCATGCCTCAGGAGGGCACTTGGCCATGGGCGTCTCCATTCCCACACCAGCCCTTGGATTTGCAGCAAGGGCAAACAGGAGCAGGTCTGCTCCTTTGGGCACAGAGTGCTGCTGCAGACCTTGCTGTGGCACAGTAAGGCACAGAACTGAGCCGTGGCTCCTTTTCCTTGAAGGCACACAGCAGTGCAGGTCTGAAGGGGACAAACACGTCCTTGTGACGGGAGAGCCGTGTGATGGTGACGAGTCTGGTCTGACTCACAGCCCAAGAGATGCTGTGATATCCACCATGGCCTGCTCTGTCCACCTGCTCTGAGCACTGAGGCACAGCTTTGGCATTCAAGTCCATATTTACTCTAGGGCCTCCTTTCCCCACCACAAGAGCAATCTCAAATCAAGGGGAGTTGACCTTGCTCACTGTGGCAGCTCCTCTTCTGGTTAAGATCTTGCACCCAAACTCGTTCCCAGATCTTTCAGTGTTTCTTTAGGTGGGTTCAGGCTGTGTGCTTTGGTTTTATCAGGTGTTTGGCATCAGCCCCATCTCCAGGTCAGTCCTCTCCAGGGAGTACCAAAACATTCTGCTTCCAGGTGACAAATTCCATGGAAAATATGCCACACTACTCAGGTGATGTTTTTCCCACATTGGTAGGGATTTAAACAATTTTCTCTTGCTTTTTTGATCTGTATCAATGTTCTCCTGTTTGTCCTGTTCTATTACACGTCTTTGTACCAAGAAATACTATATAACAAACCTGTGTACAAGCAGAGAAATACAAGCAGTATTTAAGCTGGTTGTATTAAGTATTTCAGTATTTAAGTCCATGATTCTTCCAAGGAGAACAATTTCCACAGAAAGGAATTTAGCTTGACAAATGCTGCCTAAGACCTTCCCTGATCATCCTTATGCTGTACTGAACAGCTTTCATTAACTTATGAATGAATTCCTGTTGTGTCTCATTGCTTCCTTCAGATGTTATTATGCCAGCTCCCAAGGACATAAACAATTCTCTTGATTTAAGAAAGTAGGCTGAGATGCTGCTTGGCTGTGGTTTGGGGAGGGACAACAATGCTGGAAAACACATTTTATTGAAGACAACAAAAATATTAGTTCCAGATAGAAGCGGTGGTCCAATTTAAATAAACTCACTGAGCATAAACCTGGGAACTTATGATGCAGGAGAACAGAAATGGGTTTTTCTATTACTTCAGCCATTCTCTTCATTCAGCATCTGTATCACAGCAAGTGGGTAATCACCTTCAACTCTCTTACCCAAGAACTGGTTCAAGTCAACCTTGCAGAATCTTTCCAGATGGTGAAACCTTTCTCTTCATCTGAGGGATGCCCTACCCCTGGTCTGAAATGAAGCTAGACTCCAGAATAAGAATAATTCTGATGGCCTCACTTATCTATTTACCTACTGATCTTACAGCAAAAGCTGGTGGTATTTCTTTTTGTGAGTGGTTTTTTTTAGGGGTTTGTTTTGGGGTTTTTTGTTGTTTTTTTAAAAATAAACATGGGCTGCTCTAAATAGGGAAAAGGATGGAGGCAAGCATGCATATGCATGTAGGCCTAAAACTAGATGTGACATCCCCTGTTCCAGGTCAGGGCACAGCAATCTGTCACCCAGGCAGTGCACACACTAACTCTGCTTACCCAGAAATAGGTGTTACAAGGACAATACAGAGACTCAGGCTGCTGGGAGCATTTGAGAGGGTTCATGAACTCCCAGCACCAATTCCCCTTTCATCTGTTGTTGATAAAAGTAATTGCAATGGGCCACCTTAGTCTGACCCCCAGAGTGAGACAAGGTTCCCAGCCCAATAAATCTCCATGAGCCAAGTGCCCAGGCCCTCTTGGAAACCTCTTAGCTATTCCAGGCACAGTCCCCTTCCCACAGCTTCTTTTGGCACAGGATTTTCAGTGCTGGTGACATTCTAACAAAGGTATCTCACCAGCCCTAAGCTCAGGGTGGCTGTCTGCTCTCAACTTCCCTTTCAACACAGTTTTAAAGAAACTTGGAAAATTAATTTCTCCTCCCACTTGTACTTTTGCCCAATTCACATCACTCCCTGACTTTCAGAGTCTTACTCCACATCCACCATTTAGTTTGCCTTAAACACAGTGCCTGCTCACCTAGTTTCTCACAGAGCTGCTCCTCACCATTTAACTCGCCCTGGATGGAGTCCTCACCTTGGAATCAGCTCAGGTGAGAAAAGGTGTAGCCACTATCCCAGGTGAATTCAATCCCTATGTGCTATATCCTCACCAGCTTGCCACAGTGCCCCCCAAGAGCAGCTTTGGGGATATAACCATAGGAATCTGAGTCAGGACATCCCATCAGCAGGGTTCCCAGTCACAGAAATCACCAGGGGTGGTAAACTCTCATTACCTGGGTCCCTGTGAGGGGTGGCACCCACCCAGAGCTCACAGTATCGTTTAACTCAAGTATTGGTGCTAACATTTGTACAGCTCCTAATCTGCTGCTGTTTAGCAAATCTCTACCTTGCCCACATCACCTGATCAGCTGTGTCCATCTCCATTCCTATCCTGTTCCTTTTCACAGTTTCCAACACGAGGAGGGTTTTCCAGAAGAGGCCTGTGGCTCTTTTTCTCTCTGCTCAGCAGCTGCAGGAGACAGGTTGCCAAATAGAATCAGAGAATTGTTTCAGTAAATACAACATAGCACTCTTGGCAGTGTTTGCTGGGTTGTGATACCATCAAGTTAAAATGGCATGGTTAAAAAAAATATTGATCCACATCAGAAGTGAGTTTCCAAGCTGCTGTGATCCACAAAGGAGACACCCAGTTACAGAGAGATGGTCTCTAGGAACCGTAGGTGGACAGTATCTGCTGTTGTTCTGGCAAATTCCTATGATCTCTTCAGAAAAGAGTGTGTGGAGGCAGAGAAAAAAGATGAAAGGGAGGCCTTGAGATGAGAAAGCCCCAAATGATCAAAGATTCCTATGGATTGAGAGAAGTACTCCAGAACCAAAGGCATTCCTGTGTTGCCTGTGTCACTGTTGCCCTGAAGTGGATTTCAAAAACATCTTTAAGTACTCATCTGGGATGTGGGGACACATGTCAGGAAGCAGAGAGAAACTTTTCAGGCCTTGGGGAAGGCTGAAATTCTGAATTATCCTGATTTTTTCAGATGGTTCATTTCTTCATAACCAGATTCCACCGGGGACATGTGGTACTGGCTACGTTTGAAACAAGAGCTCAAGAGGCTCTCGATTTTGTCAATACTCCTCACACAGCCTGCAGCACCTGCAGCTTTTGTGTCAGTCCTTCACTGTAAGTGCCTTAACACACTGCAGGTTCTGCCCGTGTGCTCGTGCTTGTGTCCCCCTCCCACCCACCGGACACACACCAAGGAAGGACAGAGCTCTTCAGCCAGCACTGACCTGAGAGAGGGGAAATGAATCACACACTTCACCCACGTTAGGCACATCCAACAAGGGTCAGATACATCACCTGCCACCTGCCAGTAGGCTCTGGTGAGAAATGTCCTAATGTGACAACGAACAGGGCAGATAAAGCACTTAGGAAAGGAAAGAAGTCAGAGTCCCCTGAAAAGAGCACAGAACAAACAATTGTGAGGGAAAGGGAAAACCAGGGATGCTGTTCACCATCCTCTGATGAATTCATCACAATCTGAAAGTGAATTCTGCCTGAAGGAGAAAACAGAATGAAGAGAGACACAAAGAGAGCAAATAGAGATACCAAGAGACAAATCACCTCCTATTTGTGAAGATCATAGGAAAAAAATAAACAGCCCCCAGCATGTTCCAGGCACCTCCCCTGGAGCCAGGACCACAGGCAGACAACAACAACTGTCTGTGGCAGCACTCCTGAAGGGGATCCCAGACAACAAGGACGAATCCAAGCTGCAGGTGCTGCAGAGCAGAGGGTAAAAGTCTACACCAACACCAGCAGGTTGAAAAGGAGCTGCTCCAGCATGAGGGAGACAGATCTGTCTGTACACGTAGATACAGATTAGTCATTTTAGATAAACTTTGTCTGGAGGGAAGGATATGCCGATAAAGCAGTGTTTCACACAGTGCAAGAAGAACACAAAGTTTGGATACAAATTTGAAAGTGAACAGAAAAATGAAGTAGTCTTTTAAGACAAATAGAAGGGGTTTATTATGATACCAACAGCAGACCTGGAGGAAGATGAGAGTGAGAGCCTGCAGGTTTAAGGGAAAAATCTAAATTTAAGTTCTTGCACCGTCTCAGGTGTTTCTATGGAGCAACTCATCTGGGTTTTCTCTTCCCCAAGGTATAGAATGAGGCAAGTATCTTGGCCCCAGGGCACTAAGTGGGGAATATGAAGAGAGGTGAAATTCAGAGCGTGAGCTGGGCTCTGTGTTTTGTACATGTATTTTAGTACACCACCATAGTTCTGAGAGAAGGCAGGAACAAGTCAAGATGGGGATGGTGGCTCTGCAACCACAGAATGTGTGAACAAGGTGAGATGAGAACCTGCAGTTTATCAGATACTACTGCAAACAAGCCTCCATCTCAGCTCCGTATCTACAGTACCCTCTACTTAACTGCAATACATTTAATCAAGCTGCTTCTTATGGGAGCCAAATAAAGCTTGATGATGCTTGATGGCTGGGTTGTTTAACTGGGCTCATAATTTTGATTAATTAAGATGCTTGCAGGTGTTGGAGTGGCACTTCAGCAGCAGCATTGATGTTCAGAGGCAAAGGGGGTTCCCCTCCTGGAGGATTTCTGCCAGTCCTACTTCAGCAAAGCAAAGTGTCCTCAAGCCTGTGCAAAAAAGTCAATTTTTGTAGCTGGCAATAACCTCCAGATTCCTGGAAATTTTGACAACCTGTAAGATGTTTTGACCAGTTTACTCCTGGAAGGATATATGGAAAAAATCCAAACCCCAAAACTCAAACTTTTGCCTAGGGCAGCCTCTGTGTGCTTGACAGGAAGAAAGTGAGAATCAGAGAGGCTCTCCAGGTGATGATGGTGCTTTCAGGCAGTGGATCCAACCAGCACAGCAAACCCCCTGGAGCAGTGTCCCTACCTCAGAAAAGGGCAGTAGAGCTTACCCTGAGTGGAACACACAAAGTCTGGTTGCTTATGAGTTTGTCCCCTGTGTTCCTCTAAACTCACTCAGGTTTCAGCCTCTCCCTGCCAGCACATCACCCTTTTCCTATCCAGTGTCACCAACCTGCCAGCTCCCCCTCATGGATGTCCTGCAGGATCCCGGAGATGGATGTACAGAGTGGCCAGCAAGTACAAGAAATCACATTACAACCTCCCCCTTAAGCAGTACAAATTTGTATTTCCCTTTTCTATTCAGCAGCTGGCTTTCTTACAGAACGTACTTACCTCAGATTTTTGTCTCCTGAATGCTGATAAAATGCCCTCAGGTTAAAAAGTATTTGGAGATAAATATGGATACCAGTGTGGCATATGCTCATTTCCATAAGAAACTAAAACACAGGAGAGAGGCACAATGAGCCAGACTCATCACTGTTTTCAGTATCAAACACTGACATTAACAGAACTTGGATGATTTAAGACTTAGTAAATGACTACTGCCAACTATAAAAGCAAAATAACCTTGTGGATGGAGCACTGGAGTAGGGCTCAGAAGAGCTGTACAATGCCAGGAAGGTACTGAATTAATTTGGACAAATGTTATCTTCACATGTGTATAAATACTGGTCAATCTTCCACTCTTCTTGTAATGTGTATAAGAAATGCAAAAATTAAGCAGCATATTATCTAGGGACCACAAAGACAACCTTTTTCCAAGAAACAGCTTGTTTGGCAAGCACAGGAAGGAAAAACTGAGTCAGGAGGAATGATGTCAGCCTTTTCTCATACATTTACATTGTCCTGATCAACCACAGCTTTGGAACAAGAGACATTCAGATCTAATTTATGGAAACTTAAGCAGACCAGTTGGAGTAGCCCCTGAGTGTTATCAGCATATTTCATAGCTTGTGATGAATCATAACTGAAGTATCTGCTTTCCAGTGCATTAAGGCTAAAGCAGAAGTTGATTAGGATTATTCTGACCCAAGCAATGGTTCACTTTGCACAGAAGTGGTTGAAATGCCCAGACATCAGCCCAATTTGTCCTGGAGTTATAACGCAGTGTATTACAAACATACTGTGACTACACCTTTAAACTCAGTGTCAGTGCCTGCAATCCACCATGGAGTATCCATCTTCTCATTACAGCCTGCCACAGACTTAGCTGCATGGGTGCTGTCTGCAACCTAGCTGGTCAATTATTTTCCTCTACTTACACCCCAGAAGAATGCAGCACTCAAGGCATTTTGCTCTGAAAGTACTCTCAGGCTTTTGGTTAAATGTACCCTTAGGGTCAGGGCCTGCTTGTCCTCTCCACTTGGATCACTTGAGGAAATACCTTTCCTTCCTGCAGAACTAACAATGTTAAATGAATATATTTGCCCAGCAGCTGCTGAGAGAAACGCCTTGGTTACTCATCTCTGTATCTCCAGATTGGACCTGAAGGCCAAAGAACAGATTTTGCAGTCCTTTGAGAGAAGCTTTGTTATGCAAAATTCCTCTTATCTCAACTTCTACGAGGTCTCTCAGAGCATAATAGAGAAGGCAGACTCAAAGACAACTGGAACTGTTCCTTAGAACCTATTACTTTATTAATCAAGAAAGATCAGAAAAAGAGGTGGAGGGAGAGCAGATGAATAGACAACACTGAACCATAAATTGTGAAAAAAATATTCAAAAGAGCTGAGATGTTCAGCAATCCAACTATAGATGGTTAACTTGTTCTGCCAGTGTAAAGGAGCCTCAGATGTGGATATGGATCCATGAAGAACTTTGATCTCACCAGGAAATAGGCAAGAGAAGTTTCTGAACTGGCTCCAGTCCCAGCACTGGAGACCAAGCAAGGACACTTGCAAGTCTTGAAATGGTACCAAAGCACCAGACTCATTGTCCAGAGCCTCACTGTGCTACTTCTCAGCCACAACCACACAAAAGGCTTTATCTGGCTTACAGAACCAAAATCTCCCACTTTCTGATTCACAGGGTCTGTATCAGACTGAAGGAAGCAGGAAGTTAACCAGAGAGCCAGACAGCATCAGCTGTTAGAACCTGTGGGTGCTGGGTTCCTCCTGACTCATTTCTCCAGAGACATTCCCCTGGACTGTTCAGGGGAACCAATCAACCATTTCAGAACAAGTTGGGTTTCCAAAAGACTTCAAACTAGAACACTGGCTTTTGCAGACTTTCTCTATCTCTCTATCCATCAGAAAAATTTATGAGATCGAACTTCCTTGACACTCTCAAGGTGACTTCCAAGATCTCCTCTTCAGAGAGAAAACGAGCTCTACCCTCCTTGCTGTTCACAGGGTAGGGGAGGTGCAGCAGCAGCTTCCTGTAAAAGAGGACACAGTGCATGTCAGTGACTCAGATCAGGTGAGCAGCTGAGATGCCATTGCAAGTCACTCCTGCAATTCCTCAGTCAGTATGCCAGGGAATGTTATTCCAATAGATCTCCTTATTGGGATGGATTGTGGGGTTCCTGTGATACCTCACACACAGCAAGACTGGGCCTGAAGTATTTCCATCACTTAAAAGCACCTGGCTTAGGAGCAGCCCCAGGACTACAGAGTTGGAAGCAAGTGCTTTGAGTCAACCCATCTATGGGAGAACAAAGTTTTTCAGTATGTAGAACTTGACACCTCGATTGTTTCTTTCATACTGAGAAGACCTGCACTTATATTTGTGAAAGCAGCACCGGTTCAGGCTGTACCCAAGCAACCATCAGATTTATGGTGAACTTTTTATTTGCTAGGCTTGTGACTAAAGACAGCTGGGTGCTGAGAAGATAATGGCAGATCTGAGTCACCAAAAAGACAGGACTGCAAAAGGAAAAGGATGCTGAAGTTTTCCTACATCTGCAGCATTGCATTAAGTTACTTCTTTTGCTACCCATAGGTTCATCAAGTCATTAGCTGAACAATTATTCCTCCTAATTTTCCAGTTTCAAAACGAACATTTCTAAACCTTCTTCCACTCCTGTTGCATCCTTGGGTCAAAACCAAGCACAGGATAACTGACTCCGCCTAGTTTTGGCAAAGAAAAGTGGCTTTTCTATAGTTAGTCTACTGGGGACTTATTTAGGCCTTAATCCATGGCCTGCACCTCGAATTTATCTGCAGAAAGCTATTCACATATAGATCTTCCCACATGCCATTCAGTGCACCAAGTCAGCCCAGAGAGGATTAAGGTTTCTCATAAAAGCGGTCTTTGTGAAGAAGGACTTTGAGCAAAACAGACATAAGAATTATCTGGAAATCTCAGGCAGGGGAATAGCACACTGAGGGAGAGATGGAGAAAGACGGAGAAATCCAAGAGTGTATCAGTCAGATGATTATCTTTGTAGGTTTGAAATAGCCCTAAAAAAAAATCAAAGGAAATATCTTAAGAAAACCTTTTAACATTTCCATCTGTGCATGGGTGCTTGGATATGTCCATAATTTGGCTTTCAGCTACTGAAAATGTATCTGCACTTTTTTTACCATCTTTGGTCATACGCATTTGTACAAATTAGTGCTTAGAAATACTAGACTAAGTCTTTCAAGACCTTGGGTAGCTTTTTGTCAGATGTTTTGAGCCCTTGAAGCCTTGTTGTTTAAGTAGCCAAAATCTGTCCTAAAGCTTTTTACTGGACAGCATCACAGATTCAACAGCAGATTGTACACCTATGGATGGACTATGAGTGTTTTTTTTCTATATTTATTTCTCATGAGCAATTAGTCTTTACCTTTGCTTTCCACACAAACTGCAGTTAAAAGCTTGGCTAAACCCCATTTCAAACAGGGCATTAAGTGCACTCCTATCAATTGTGCTACACTTACTTTTTGGGAGTTCGAAGGTCAAGAACCTTGTCCTGGATGTCTAATGTGATGTCTGAGTACTTTGTCTCTGGCAGCTTGATTTTAATCTGAAATGATGGGCAGAGGTAAAGCTGTGATTACATATGTTGCCCTAAAAGCAATAAAAGAGCTCATTTTCATGAATATTTCAATGCTAGTATCAAAGAGCAATGTTTTGAGAGGTAATTTGTATCAGAGAAAATACGACAGTGATAATGACTGCTTTCAATAGCTTAGTGATGTGTATTGATATCTTATTCTCTTCCAGATCCTGAGCTGCTAATGTGCTTGACAGGTGTTCGACATCCAGCAAAAGCCTCGGGCTTTGTGTATTGCAGGGACAGTTTGCTTCTGCTAGAAAGATAACACAGCAGTTCTACCTGTCCTGGAGCTCAGAAACCAGGGAGGTCTTTGATGATATAATGATGAGGTAGGATCTAATAGCTGGAACTTTAAAGGCTGTCAGCACTGTAGCATTCTGCTAGCCCACACACCTTGTAAAAAATGCAGGAAGATGAAAAAAAAAAATCTCCTTCCCAGCCCTTCTCCTCTCCAAATATGAAACTTCATTTTAGAGCTACATTTTATTCCCTCTAAGTTTATATGGGACATATGCATTTGCACAGATTCCCTTGAGCACACTTGGTCCTTGAGGAGATACACAAGTTCCTCAGGCTAGCAAGCGTAAATGTAATCTACAAATGCTTGGAGAACCATGAGAAAATGCTACAGGAGGTCAAAGGCAGCACTAGAGCTTGGTGTTTACATTCTGTCCCTCAGAAAGATGGGGAGATGGAAAAGTGCAGAGAAAGAGCACAAAGAAGGGGTCAGAGCTCCAGGCTCAGCTCAGCTTACCACTATATCTTCACAGCAGGCAGTGGAGGGGTCTTTCCCAGTCATCCCAAAGAAGACATCCTCTGTTCCCACGTGCTGCTTGAATGAAATCTCATACCTGCCAAAGAGAAGCCATTGCTTAATAACACTGCAGCAGGAGACTAAAGGAGACTCTGGTTCTCAGAGGACTGGAAATCCTCCTCACACTGTCTCCTCCTTTGCAGTCTCCCTTCAAGGCTCCAATCCATCTGCACTGTGTTCCTGTTCAGAGCCATAACAGCTGGAAGACAGGTGAAGATCATTGATTCCACCTTCCAAAGCACTCACCAGGCTGCCTCTGCTTCCCTAACCAGCCTTTGCAGGATCAGGAAATGCTTCCTAAGTGGATACAATGCTCATCAACCAGTCAACCTCCATAAACTCTTGGGGAATGGATCTGAAAAGGGGGATGTTACAATTACATGTGTTCTATTCTGTCCTTTAGCATATTCTTGCAGCCTAAGCATAACACTCTAAAGCCAGATTGTAGTTGTTTTGCATTCAGCCAACATTTATTTTCTTACAACTACAAAATGTGGACTCGTGTATTCCCTTGCTCTTGGTGATTAATGAATGAGGGAAAGAAAACTGAATTTGTATTTGTAGCATATGCTAGTCCTACTAAGTTCAGCAAAATTACTGGGGTGGATCACTTGTCTAAGCTGTTAGAAAGCCTTTCACATCTCCAGTGTGCATCTGCATATGTAATAATTCCTAAGTCAATGACAAATGTGTCTAATAGCTCTGGATGCACCTCTGTAGCCATCTGTTTTCCTTTCAGGACATTTTCTTCGCTTCATTTGATGAACTATTATAAAGACTTACACTCCTCCTTCATCTGTGCAACACTGGTCACAAGTGCTTGAGGCTGGAGAAGCACTGCAGAGGGGAAGGGTCAGAGAAAAGCTTCTTTGTGCCCACAATACAAAGAGACTGTGTTCTGTATCTGACAGGTGACCATTTCAAGGACAACCGTGTGTGAGGGTGAATTCCAAATCATTTTCAGAAAGGCTGAGTCCCTGTTCAGGTGGGTTTCAGGTCCTGTGTTTAACTGGGAAATTGAAAACCCCATTTTCAGAAAGGCTGAGTCCCTGTTCAGGTGGGTCTCAACTGGAAAACTGGACACCTCACATCCTGACTTGCATGCAGGAAAAAGTGAAGATTCTGATGTACAATGTGCAGCTTCATGGGCTACAGTCCACATTTAACACTTCAGGACACGACACTGAAAAGATGATTAAAAATGCAAAAGCTGCTTTATGGACTGACCCTCAGGGCTTTCTGACCTCTACAAACTACAACTTACATGCCTGATTTCAAGGATATTTTTGCTACTGTTTTTCTATTGGCAAGGGAAAAGGCTCTGGTTTTGTGCTTTGACAGACTAAGATTGAATGACAACATTTAAGAGCTCAAAATTGCCTGCACACAGCTTTTCGTCCCGCAGTACTATTTGTCTCTAAAGAGCTTAAATCTTTGAAATGCAAATATACATTGGAGTACTTTATGAATTTATTAGTATGGAAAAATGGATGCATCTCAGTTGCAGCAGGAAAAAGCAGGTATTTCACACAAATGGCATATTTTAAAGTTAATAAATCGTTTTTCTGACCTACTTCCACTCCTAATCCCACTTTATACAAGTAACTGACACTGCACATAAACTTATGATGGGAAAAACCAACACTAAGTTTGTGTTCTGAGATCAGAAGATTTCAGGAGAGGGGTTAAAACCATTCCTCACATGTTGCTTAGATGCAACACTGATATCTTCCCTTTCTTCTTGCACGACACAGGCTTTTCAGCTGGCTGTACACGCTGTTTAACTCTCATCTCCATTAATGCTATGTAAAGCCCACACAGGCAGTCTCAGCTCTCTTACTCTGGCTTTTCTCTAGGGTCCCAGGTATCATCAAATTCAGATCCTTCTGGGACCTCCTCTGTATTCCAAATGGATTTCTTGTTTTCAGGTTTCAGTTGAAAAGTACCTGTAAGTGAGGAGAAAAATCACACTGAGTCATTCTGAAATGTTTTTGTTCCTTAAGGCTTGCTAAAAGCTTAGAATATTTTTCAAGAATGAAAAAAAAAAGCCATTTCTAACACCTAGAAAAGTATTTCTAGGCTTTAGAAAAATCTTAAAAGCATTCTAGGTAATGATTACTGTCTTCTTCACCTCACTATCTTATGAATGAGGATTTGCAGAGGGAGGATGTTTTCCTTTCACTCCAATCTCCTTTATCCAACCTTTATTTCCTGGAAATCCTCCTTTCTGGCATATAATATCTAGCATTTCAAAATCGGTAAAGTGTAGAGGGATGAAATACTAATCTTCCACAAGCCCCCTGACATGAGCTTTTCAGTAAGCAGAGTGATTCACAAGAGGACCACATCCTCACACAGCAATCCAATTCTTCCTATTAATTACTGGGCACAGTCCAGACAAGGTGCTTAAGACACATGAAAGTTTATGAGCAGAATAGCATGGTTTACATTTGTCCTGCATGGAAAAATATTATTTTAGAAGCTGGTAAATGTGAAACTTGAAGTTTTTTAGAGTAGAATTTCTGGTTATTGTTGGAATCCTAAGCAAAAAATTATCTATTATATTTGTCACGGTTCCTTCCCTGCAAAATTCACCCTGGCCCTGTTGGCCTTTCTTAGGGCTTTTAACTAAACTGCTCAAAAAAACTTCACATTAATTTTGCCAAAACTGTCCTCCTGTCTTCCCTGAGTACTTAGATGGAGTTTTGCTGCTCAGTTATGATCCCTGCAGCCCCTGACCAGGCTGTGCTCTGAACTGTTATCATCTGCACTGGAGGCTGCCCTGGATTACCCTTTCTCCTTCTCTCTGCATGTTTTAGAGTTAAGCTTTCAGGAAAGGAATCATTTTACAATGTAATTGTAAGAAGTGTCATGGTATGCCCATCTCAAACATCAGTGGCCACTCTTTTATTGCAGTGGTGTCTTACTACAGCTGTTACAGTCTGCTGATGTGACACTCAGTGCCAGAACACACAAATACTCCTCCTTACTGGTGGGCTCTTTCTTTACTGGTCCAACACTGCCAGGAGTCATGGCAGCAACAGAACAGTGTGGCTGCAAAGAAAGGCAAGAGGATTTAAAATCAGTTTTAACAGAGCCAAGCTCGGTTACAACCATAATGTCAGTAAATACAACACATTAACTAAGGTCAAACAAATCCCTGATAGAATTGAAAAAAACATTAGCCCACAGTTTCATGACTGAACCACTGAACATTCTCTTTTCTTCACTCTCACACAGCAGAAAGTGACCTTGACACACTGGGTTTGAGCAGGAAGCCCAGAATACAGACAGATGTGCTTTATGAGTTTTGGTTTCCATGGCATTTTGGCAAAATTTCCATGCTTTGCCTGCCATGAAAATATTACAGGAAACCAAGAGTGCCACATGAAAGCCCCATCACAGCACTTGGATTCCTTTTTACAGTAGAGATCATGTGGCAACAACATTTTCCTCTAATTATGAATCAATTTAGTGCTAATAGGCCAATGTGAGGCATTTCTCTATATATGAAGATTCCTTGGTTCAATAAAAGTGCCTCATATGCACAGAGCATTAAATTAAATCAAAATACAGATTTCAATTTACCCAAATTGACTCAGACTTAATTGACATCCCTCGTGGCAATTTTCCATTTCTGTCTCTGAAGTGTCATTTATTTTATTAATAAGATGTAAACAAATTCTTTTTAAAATCAGGATGTTTACTGCAGAGATGTACAGCAATAATGCAGGGTTTAAAAGGCAGGCATTAAAGAGCTGGAGGATAGTTGGAGTGTGAAGGACCACATCTGTAACCCACTGAAAGAAAACTTCAAGGGATATACACCCCTTTTATCCCAAATATTACTTGCATTGCCACTACTGGGGCTGGTCAGCTCTTTGTTGAGGAGTCATTTGGAGGAACACTCAGGCATTTGCTATTTTTGTTATCTGTTGTTTTTTTTTGTTTTTTTTTTTTTTCTTATCCATGTCATAATATGATCTGTCCAAAATCCTGAGAGACTTGGCAAAGTTTTGAGCCTTCATAGAGGCCTTCCACATTGTTGGCACCTGGGAATATTTCTTCCCATCACACAGGCAGGCCTAGATGAAAGCAGGTGTTGCATGTTGCAGGAATAATGCATGTTCTCCAAATGCTGTGATTTTCATCTGCTCCTGAGAGGAACTGATATAGAGGAACATACTTGGATATTCCTCTCATTATTCATTCAGATTATGCACCTTAGAATGATTGTTCACCTTTCCCTATTTTATGACCACCAAAATCCTTCTGTGATCAATTGTCTCTACAGTTCTTCAATGTCTGACATGTACAATTAATACATTCAGTTGCCTCTGTATATTTTGGTCCTTACTCAGTTGAGCAGCAAATTTTTCCCCACTTGTCTGGTTGTGACTGCCTTCATATCCAGCAGAGTTCAGGGGAAAGTAGGGGGAAGTCTGAAGTATCTAAAGCTCTTTCAAATCCATGTTCTCATATCCTTCAGGCTGAAAAACTAAACCTCCCTCATATGTTGTGCTCACAATGTCTCCTTGTTTTCCTGGGGCATCTTGCTCATTCTCTACCTCAAGAGCTTGTTACTCTGAAAGAATCCTCGAGCTGTTTCAGTCAGTTCAAAACCTTTCTACTTGCTCAGGAGAAAAAGATATTTGCTTCTCTTTGGTTAACCAGATTGGGCTATGGCATAATATGTAAAAGAAGCAGAAAACTCTAATGAAAGGCTCACCACATCATCATAATCATCATCCTCCTCTTCTGGAGCATCACGGAGCAGTTTGGCAAGGCTCTGCAGAGAAGAGCCTGAGAACACACTGTCCATATCCATACCCACTGCTCACCTATGCAGAAAAAACAAGTGACAGATGAAGCAGGAACCAAATGTGCTTGGAACAGCCTGTAAAGCACAATTTTCCTGCTGTGTGTTTGGGAAGGAAAAGTTTAGCCAAGTTCCTGTATGTGTGATGACAAAACATGTAAAATGGAACATAAAATCAAAGAATAAGCTGAGTTGGATGGGACCCATCAGGATTGGCGAGTCCAGCTCCTGGCCCTGTGCAGGACAGCCCGAGCCCCACCATATGCGTGGGAGCATTGTCCAAATTCTCTTATAGCCTTGGGGCTGTGACCACTTCCCTGGGGATCCTGTTTCAGTGCCCGACCACCCTCTCGGGGAAGAATCATTCCAGATCTCCAACCTAAACATCCCCTGAGAGAGCTGGAGCTGTTCCCTCGGGTCCTGCCATCTCAAGGGAATAATACCTTTTCCCTCTGTGCCCAGCCTACGGGCGTTCTGCTCGGCTGCCTTTTGCTGCAAGCACAGCTGAGCCTTACAATGGCCTCGGGCCGAGCCGTGTCACAGGTAACCCGGCAGAACTGTCCGCAGCTCCCCCAGCCGCCAGCCTTCGCACCGGGCCAGCTCCAGGCGAAGGGGGGGTGAAGGGAATCGCAGCGACAAATCCTCGTCCCCGCGTCGCCGCTGTCAGGCGGCTCCGATGCCGCACCCCGGCCCGGTGTCCCCTGTCACGCACCCCATCCCGGTGACACAGACCCTGCATCCTCGGCCTAGCCCCGGCCCGGTGCCCATTCACTGCGCAGCCCCTGTCCAGCAGCCCCAGCCCGGTATCCCCGGTCCCGCACCCAGCCCGGTGTCCCCGCTCCCGCTCCCAGCCCGGTATCCCCGCTCCCGCCCCCCGGCCCGGTATCCCCGCTCCCGCACCCCAGCCCGGTGTCCCCGCTCCCGCACCCAGCCCGGTGTCCCCGCTCCCGCCCCCCAGCCCGGTATCCCCGGTCCCGCTCCCAGTCCGGTGTCCCCGCTCCCGCACCCCAGCCCGGTGTCCCCGCTCCCGCACCGCGGTCCCGCAGCTGCGTCCCCCGTCCCCACAGCAACACAAACACGCCCCGCCCCTCACGCCCCAACAGCCAATCGAACCCGCGGGACCGCGAGTGGCGGCCGCACTGACCAATGGGAGCCGAGGGCGGGAAGGCGCGGGGCGGGGCGCGGCGCGGTGACGCCATCACGGCGCGCGCGGTCGCGGAGCCGCCGCCGCGCCTGCCGGAGCTCGGCCCGCGCCGCCGCCGCCG
>PYHW01010358.1:1033140-1043464 GCA_013186435.1 Turdus rufiventris | reverse complement strand
ATTAATCTTTCTGATCTCTTCAAGTGTATGGTTTGTTTTTGACATTTCACTACTAAGTCCACTTGTGTCCCGATTAGCCAATACACAGGTCTTTATCCTTTTCTGTTTTTTTTTTCTAACATCTGAGATCCCAGACCATTGCAGCATTCTTCTTGTTGAGAAGAACAAACATGGATATATTTAATCTAGTCAGTTTTTCCACACGGCCTTTGAAAAAATGAATTATTATTGACTTCAATCAACAAGCAATCTTAAGGCAAGATACAAATGCAGTTGCAAAGAAATAGCATAGGTAGTAACAAAAGCTCCAGCAGACTACAGAAGATAGTGTATGTAGACATCGGACTATTTTTTGTAAAATGTTAGGAGACATGTGAAAGCATAGAGTATGTCAGAGAGTAAAAATGTCTTCCAAGACTTCCATATTTATCTAAAAACCAACCAGAGAACAGTGAAAAAAAACCAAAACCCCAAAACAACAGAAAACAGAAAACAAGCTAGAAATTTGAATTCTTTTGAGTGTTTGGGAGAAATTCTTCTTTTAGCAGAAAAAACAGGTTTATGCTGGAAAATTGAAAACAAAACTTTCAAGAAGTGTAGGTATATTTTACTGCTTGGGAGAAAGAGAAAACGAGACACCTTCCCCCTCTCAATAAGAGAACTCAAACGAACAAAAACCATCCTTAAGAAAAAATGCCCACCATGTTAACAAACAAGCCTTGAGGAATTCTGCTGAATAAAGATTCTCAGACTACTGAAGACTTTACCTGTCTTTCCCTATTTTTATCTTGATGGATTGGCAGTTTGTTCTGTACCAGAAAGATATTGCTAAGGACATTTTACACATGGTGGCACAGACAGGACACAGATTTTTTTTTTTTAAAAGAAGAATGTACAACAAAATCCTTAACAAGAAAAGAAGTGGTACCATTGTCCATGACCCGTAGCACAGCCTCCTTCTTACCTGTGACCATCTCAACATCTATTTGTACCATTTGTGTTGCACTAAAGATGGTGAACAGTTACTCAGAATAGACTTATGGTGCTCAATGTGCAGATACAACAAAATATTGGAATGAAAGAAAGAATATGAGTTGACGGTTGTTGTTTTTTTTTTTCTAAAATAAAATAAAATAAAATAAAATAACCTAACTGTTAGTCCAAGTTTCCTCCATGGGATGATTGGTGGGGAAGTGCTTTTCCAAAGGCACAGTCTCTAGAACCGGCATGAAAATACATTTGGAGAAGATAGTATTTTGGCTGCAACTTTGCAGTTGTGTTTTTATCCAGTGTGTACCACTGTTTCCATGTGCTGACCATATAGTAATACCTTGCAAGACATGAGATCCCTGCAACCAGCATTCTTATAGCAGAAGGTTTCAGCTTGTTGTGGAGCAACTATCTTTACAGAATACTACTTCTCACACCACTGCAGGTGCCACTGCCAAAACCCAATCTGGAGCTCTTCTCCCTACCATTTGCTCTTCCATACCAAATCTTGTGAAAATAAGCTGTAATGCATCTTGAATTTTTTGGCTTTTTGTGAATCCAACAGTTGACACTACGCCATCACTGTATTCAATGCTTCTGAAGGATTTCATTCTCTGTAAGGAATCTGTTTCAGGTCTGCTTTGTTATATCAGGAATCTATGGATAGGTTTCCGCCATCATATCCTATGCTGCCATCACCTCAGCTGACAGCTGACATGATTGCTGTTGGCACATTGCCCTACAACCTGGTATAGCTCATTTCCAAGCAGAGCAAACTTGCTGTCATTAGCAGCTTAGCTTCTATTTAAGCTTCTCCGAGGAGTCATGAGGCGTGCTCCAGATGCAGAAACACCAGCACCCTACTGCTAATGACACAGCTCTTTCAAATAACATATCTCTCCTCCAGAAATGCCAGGTAATGCTTGGGAAATTAGAAATTGCAGCCTCTGTTGCTTTGTGCAGATCTGCCCTATGTAATTCTCCACAGTCTCTACAACTGCTCTGTGATGTAGGGTTGTTGGCTTTCTGGGTTTTGCCAGAGGCCTGATGGTGCACTGGCTTTGCTGAGTGTGCTGCAACAGCCCTGGAGTACCTCTTCATAGTTGCTGAATACTCACATACAAGGTAAGCAGAATAGGATGTCAGCAAGGCAGAGAGCAGCCTCCAGACCACTACGGAAAGATAAGCCATTCCCCAACAGCAGGGAGATGCACAGTATTTCCATAAGGCACAGCATGCTGAAAAAAACCCACAGTTACACAAGGTGTGAATGCAATCACTGTCTAGGTTAGAGCAATCCTTCTTGGTCAGGAGCCTTCTTTCCTGAAATAGCAGGTGGGCCAGTGCATCAGGCTTTTTCCTACACCATCCTCTGGCACATCATTAAAGAATGGAAAATTAGCAACGTGGTTGTTCTCCAAGCAACTCACACCTTAAGAGGAAGCCTGAAGGAAAGTGCATGTGCCTCTGTGTGAGTGTGTACAACTAGAGAACTATGTAATGAGTGTTTGATGACAACATTTGGAAGAAATGTGAGTTGGAACAGAGAGGTGAAGGACAAAGTATTGAACATACTTGTGAAAGGAGATTTTCTGGATAGCAGACACCACACAGGATGTGGACAGGTGTAATATTTTTGCTTAGGCTTAGAAAAGGAGAGGAAACAGTGATTTAAGGAGTTGAAATACAACAGTGAAAACCAGGTGGGTTACTTTGTTTTGGTCTTCTATTTTTGCATTGTATTTTACAAACAAATGTAACCAGTATGTATATTAGGTAGGTAACAACAATTAGATATCAAGGTGGCCAGAAAACTATTAAATCCCTAAGGAAAGACAATAAATTCTGCTTTTAAAGTGCTCACAACATTTAAGATGGTATAGCAGATGTGCCTAATAGAAATAGTCAGCCCAAGAACCCGAACTGAGGCACACTCAGAAGTTGCAGCTCCACTCATGAAATTCAGTAAAACCCTGAAAAGGCAACAGGATAGAGTAGGCACAGAAAGGGAAAAAAAAAGAGCTTGAGTCTTTAATTACAGCATGAAATCAAAGTTTGGAAGGAAACCAAAAATATCCTAAGTTTCCTAAGCTGTATGTAGTTTCCGTAGTCTAAGACAACAACAACAGCAGCAATAAAGTACTTTTTATGAAGCAGCGAAGTGGCTTCACTGTTTCAGAGTAACATACGTGTTTTATGTGAAGAGGTTTTCTCTCACGGCCCCTAGTCGATATCCAAGGCCTACGTACAATGAAAGCAAGGAAAACCATCTGGGGACCGGCGGGTTTCCTACACACCGGCGCCCGCCCTGCTCCAGCTCACAGAACGGGTGAAATGGGCAGGCACCACAGCGGGTCATCTCCTTGTTCAAGCAGGATCACCCTAGAGCACATTACACAGGAATGCATCCAGACAGTTCTGGAGCACCACCAGCCAGGGACACTCCATACCCTCTCTGGGTAGCCTATTTTGGTGTTCGGTCATCCACACAGTAAAAAACTTCTCTTATTCAGGTGAAACTTCTTGTGCATCGGTTTCTGCCTATTGCTCCCAAAGAGCGCCGGGAGAGGGACAAGTAGGGTGCCCGGTGGGCGAAGCCCGCCGACACTCGCCATTCCACTCCGAGAGCCATCTTTGATGCCCTGGCACGGAACCACCCCCTCCCGCTGCCCGCGGAGCCCACGGCGCAGTCACCGCGAGAGGCGCCGGGGACGGATGGAGGGCCGGTGAAGTCTCGCGAGAGCGGGGCGGCTCTCGGGCATGCGGGCGAAGGCTGCGGCGCCGCGCACGATTGGCGGGGCGCGTTCCCCCTCCCCCGCCCGCTTCCGGCGTCGCGCATGCGCCGCGCGCCGCCGGGCTGTGTCCGTGTCCCCCCCGGTGCGTGTGTCACCCGCGCGCGGCGGTGCTGAGGCCGCGAGAGCGCTCCCGGGCACCGGCGGCGCGGGAGCGGCCCCAACACGTGCGGCCCCTGCCAGGCAGGAGAACCGGGATCGGAGCCGCGCAGGACCCCGGATATCTCGCCCGGAGGCGGCCCGGCCTGGCCTGACCCAGCCGCCCCGCCGGGAGCGGCTGAGAGAAGAGGTGGAGGAGGCCCGCGCCCGGTGTCTGTGTCCGTGCGCGGCGGCGCCCGCGGCCCAGAATGAAGTGAGGAGGAGCCGCCGCCGCCAGGAGACACTTCCGTGTTGCAGGAGAGGCCGCGCCGGCCTGCGGGACGCTGCCGGTGCCGCTCCGCCGCCGCATCAGGCAGCGCGCCCAGCCCCGGCCTCGGCCCGACCCCGTATGTATCGGTGCGGCCCCATGTGAGGCGGGCGGGCGGTGCGGGAGCGAGCGAGGCCCCGGCGCGGCCCGCGGGCATCCGTCCCGGTACGTGTGCGCGGCGCCGCCAGGTCCCCATGGCGCCCTGAGCGCGACGGTGGCGGCGGGTTCCTTGGGCCGCGCCCTCGGCCGTGAGCGAGCTCGATGCCGAGCACCTCGGACGCGGCGGCCGGCGGGAGCGGGGGCAGCCGGGGCTGGGGCAGTGGCAGCGGCGGNCAGCGCGGCGGTGGAGGCGGCGGCCGACAAGAAGCGGCTGCACCACCGGAGACGGAAGCGCTTCGCGGCCCAGCCGCAGCCGCCGCCGCCGGCCCCGCACCCGCTGCTGTTCCCGCTCCTGCAGCCGCCGCTCCTGCAGCCCCCGCTGCTGCAGCCGCCGCTGCCGCCACAGTCCCTGCTCTTCCTGGCGGCCACCGGCGCCTCCTCCTGTTGCGGGGACGGCGGGGAGCGGAAGCGACCGCGAGGCAAGCGGCGCTCGGGCTCCCGGCACAAGCGACGGCGGGGCCGCGGCGGCGGCGGCGGCGGCGGGGGCACCCAGGAGGCGGAGAAGCGGCGCGGTAGCGGCGGGTTGAGCACACTGGTGGAGGAATACGACGACGTGAGCTCCCAGTCCGAAGGACTATTGGGCAGCGGTGCGGCCGGCGGAGGCAGCGGCGGGGGCAGCCCGGACTCCTCCTCGGGCGGTGGGACCCAGCGGCAGCGGGGCGAGGCGGAGCGAAGCGGCCGGTCCCGGCGGGAGCACCGCGGCAGCAGCGGGCGCTCTAAGGAGCGGCACCGAGAGCATCGCCGGCGGGGAGAGGAAAAGGCGCAGCAGGAGGAGACGGCGGCAGCGGGCCGCGGGGCATCCGAGCCCTCCTCGTCCTCCAAATCCCGCAGCCGCCACAACCACACCGGGAGCCAAGACCGGGAGGGACTCAAGAGCAGCGGCAGCAGCGGCGGTGGCAGCGACGGCCGCAGGAAGGGCTCCCTCGCCTCGCCCAGCAGCGGCAGGAAAGATCGGGAGAGCAAATCGCACCGGAGCCGGACTAAAGCGGCTAAAGAACCGCCATCGGCGTACAAGGACCCTCCGAAAGCTTACCGGGACGACAAGCCCGAGCCCAAGGCGTACCGGCGGCAGCGCTCGTCGCCCAGCCCCGGCCGGGATGACAGCCCTCCTCTGCACCGCTCCTCGCAGAGCCAGCGCAGCCGCAAGTCGCTTAGCCCGGTGGGCGCCCGCTCGCCACTCAGCCCCTACAGCCGACGCCGATCCCCCAGCTACAGCCGGCACAGCTCGTACGAGCGCGGCGGGGATGTGTCGCCCAGCCCCTACAGCAGCTGGCGTCGGTCGCGGAGCCCCTACAGCCCCATTATCCGGTAAGTCCGGGCCCTGGAGCGAAGGCGGGACGGGTTGGGGGCCCGGTGTGTGGAGGGGAGTAATGACTGGGGCAGGAATGCAAGAGAGGCCGGAGAAATTTGCATCCTGTAGCAATCCCTCCCTCTCTTGCCCTTTTGCTGCCAGAAAGCTGGGGTGAGGGGCAGGGAAGAGGGACAAGTACAAAGATCTTCCTGTCCTGTCTCTCGGAGAGAAAGAGAGACACAGGTGCCTGTAACTCCGCTGCGGCTAGTTTCTCTCCGTGGGAGACCTCCTGGAGACCTCCTGACTTTTAAATGTTAAAGGGCCCGAGAACATTTTCAGATGAAAGTGACTGAAAGAGGATACTCCGTGGAGGTTTTCTGATTTTTAAATCGGTTTTGATTTTTAAATCTTTGCTTAGAAAGGACAGACGTTCTGTGGTGCACTTTTATGTATCCTGTTCCTGGGTAAAATAGGATACATATCGAAATACACATTGAATATATCTGGGTTTGGTTTAGTTTCTGCTAATCTAAAGAGAAAACCAGCTGATGGGCAATATATGTTTGCAAGTGTTTTCTTGCTGTTTTTAAAAGTCTATAGAAGGACTTGGGCTTTCTGTTTTGCTAGAAAATTGAGTCAGTGCCATGTTCTGATAAATTGTCATGTACTTTACATAACCTATTAAAAACACAGGTTCTTTTCCTGGTGAGATTATGCACGTGCACATAATTAATGTATGCTTGCTGATAGTTTTTCTTCAGTGTTAGTGGGAACTCGGGGTGTAAAGGTAAGCATTGCTTGAGTTTTTGAATTTTATGTGGGGCGGAAGTGTGGGCTGTGTCTTTGTAATCAGATGTAAACCGTGTTGTGGAATTAAAGCTCTTCAGAATATTTTAACTTGCAGCAAAGTACACTGACATTTTGAAAGTATTTTCTTAGTATATGTTTATAACTGAAGATTTTTATTTCCTTTATTAGAATCTTACTATTGCCTCGTTGTTTGTAGACCTACTTAAATTCATGTCTGGACTTTAAAATTAAAGGTATCCAGCAGTGTGTTGTTCCACCGGCAAGAATTTCGTTTACAAAGCATTACCTAGTGGGTTGTCTGAGAACTGTTCTCTGGTGTTTTTAATAAGCACTTTGTGTTGATCACCATTTGGGGTGTCCTGTAGTCTGTCCAGGGAACATGATAAAGCTGTTCCATGTTCAACTGGCTCTTGGTGGAGTCTGCTGTCCTGGGTGTGCATCAAATGCTGTTTAAAGAGCAGAGTAACAAAGCTGTGTCCTACTTAGTTCAGAGAGATGGAGCCAAAGTGCCTTGGGATAAAGATAGCGATTGTATAAAGGTGTGGTAGTGTGGAATGATTTTATATGCAGTAGGGTGTTTCAAGAAGAAAACACTGTAATTGTTCTGAAAGCATCATGCTGTTCTTCTGTGAGAGTCTGTTACAAGTGGTTAAAATACACTTTCAAAATTATTTGAATAATAGCATAGCAGGAATATTATGTGCATAGTTTGATTTAAACACCCTAGGAATCTGATTATTTTCTGTAGTTGCTTATATCCTGGAATAAGAAAGCTAATAATGATGCACAGAATTACATTTATGAGGTATGCATTTAGGAATTGCTCAGTATTTAGGAATAGATTGACAGCCCAGATAACTTCAGGGTTCTGTCTTATGCACTGACTTAATTGAGCTGTAGTAGAGTTTTGTAGGAGTGTTCTTTTTCTGTTGGGGCACAGTGAGCCTCTGATTTGAAGCATGAGAGTTTAAATCTCCCGATTTTGGTATTCACTCACAGTGAGTAAGTCTTTCTTGAGCCTGCAGATCTGTTTCTAAGAGTTAGCTTTGTGACTCCCTGGCTTTCTTCCTCCCTTGAATTGTAGTTTGTGTTCAGTTTTAACTGCTTACAGACAAATATATACAGTCAGGTTTACAGGAAGGGGATTGTAATGGCTGAGTTAAAATGAGAGGTTAGAGGTTTCTATATGTAGAAAGAAAAGTCTGTCCTAATGAGGCATTCATTGCAAAAATGTCACTTTCATAGAAAACAAAAGAAACTGAAAGTATGAAGATGAAATCAGTTGTTGATAATGTTTACCTGTTGTGGAAAAATGAAAGTCAGTGGTTTTTGTCCTTCCATACAGCTATTGATCATAATGTGTATTGCAATGGCAGTGGAGAAATAGAAAGAGAGGGGTTGATACTTTTTTTTTTAACCGTTCAAAATTGTGTCAATCACTTTTTGCTTGACTCTGTAGTACCACAACCAAAATGCTGGAAATTTTTGCTGTCCTGTTTGATAATGATGGCCTTAGACTTGATAGAATATTACAGTTTTGTGGAGGCAACAGCTTCTTGCAGCACCTGTGTTCTTCATCTGGATGATTTAAAGGCTTAATTCTGGGCTTGTATCCAGCTGTAATGGTGTCCAGACAGTAGGAACTTTGTATGTGACTATTTCAGCCTGCAAATATTTTTGCTCTTTTCATTTTATGTCTCATATGTGTCTTCTCTAATGTTATGTAAATTACCCAGTTATTTTGATATGTAGAAAATTATTACAAAGCAGCTCTGGCATGCTTGGAAAGCCCGTGTGTTTAGTGGTGCTTTTTAAATCTAGGTGTCTGAGCTGCTTAGAGAGAAACTTCTAGTAAACAGCTGAAGAGTAATAAGTGAAGTCAGCTTTGCTCGTTTGAAGCAGCAACAGTGCGTTGTTGCTGTGAGGTTTGAATTGCAGTACTGCCTTTGCTGTTTATGGGTGATGTTTGGCTATGGGTTCTAAGGGGAAGCAAAGACACTGGATATGTGTTCCACTTTTGGTGATTTCTCTTTGAATGATAGACTAATTGGCTTTTCCATTGTAATATCAGGAAAAGTTTGTGTTTTGGATAAATTGATGGAGCTGCATTCACTTGTCAGACAAAACTTGCTGTTGGTAGATTTGTATTACTCTTATTTCCTTGTGGATAGGGTAACACAGCTGTTCTAAAGTAGCACATGCATATTTTCAAAATAGTGTTCCAAAAGTATGAGATGTTTATTTCTCTACTGGTAAAATGACTGGATTAAAATTTAAACAGTCTCAGTCAAACCTCATGTTTGACAAAAGAAGCAGACACAGTCTCTTGTTTCCGACAATTTCATTCTAAACTAGTTTCCAGAGAACTACTTTTTGTAACTTTGAGTCAAGTCGTATGTTATGTGATCACACATTTAATTCAGTTAGCAGTGTAAATGAGTAATCACGTATTTCTGAATTTGGATGCACCTACCCATCTGCTTAGATAAAAGTAAGTGGGTGGGGCACTACTAGCATAGTACCATGATGTGCATAGATGTTGCTTATAGAAAAGATACAAGATTACTTTTCACTTTGGTACTTAGGCATCATCTCAGTCTGTATTGGTAGCTGGTCTGTAGTAGTGAGGCTCTGAAAAATATGGGTTATTTATGTGCAAAATCACAACAAGTGTAGGGAAAACAGTAAAATATATATTCAGCTAGTAAATGGGGAAGCCATGGTACCATACACTGATATGAAAATAACTTTCATTCCAGTAATTCTACTGCTTTTGAATTTAAAGGATTGAGAGAGTTTGACTTCTCCCCCCTCCCCCCGATAAGTAAAAATGCATTAAAAAAATATCTAAAGCTCTCTGATTTTGTTTAGTGAAAGTAAATTTTGCAGAATTTTAAATGGACCACTCTAGGTTTTTACTGTTTTGAATGGTTAGTTTTTCCAGTGCACGTTGCTGGCCTTTGCCTTTTGCTCATGTGCCTTTCCTCTTCTTTGTTGCTGCTGCTTCTTTCCAAATTTGAAAAGGGAAATTTCATTTTAAAAAATTAACTTGAAATGTTGTTTGAAACACGGATTTTGAGTTGGCTTGACCTTTGGCTGGTTGATTTCTTTGTAGGCCAAGTTCTTATATGAAAATAGAGGGTTTTAAAGCAGGCTCAAGAAACAAATAAAAGCTCAGCTCAGAGTTTTCCAGTATGTATTGGAGAGCCTTTTAAAGATTTACAGTTTTAATCAGCAAGGCAGGTTATTTATTTAGTCTTTGTGTACAAAGCAGGTGAGTAGGAGGTTGGTTGCAGAGCCGCATAGAATGTAACCTTGAACTAGGGGCTAAAGAAAATAAATAAAATTAATTAATATGGTACCAAGTGAAAAAATACTGTTACTGTAATGGCTTAAAGAAATGAACTGTATGTTTGCCTGCTAAAGCAACATGGAAAAGCTATACTTTGGGCTAAGATGTTTTGTCAAAGTGGTTTATGTTAGGGATTGTAAATGTCTTGGAAGGTCTGTTGTGAAGCCAGTTGATTAAATTTAGGTGTCTCTTTTTAAATATACAGTAATTTCACGACTATAAGGGGCACCCCCCAGGAGTCAGCAAAATTCTCAAAATTGTAGATCAGATAAGGCGCACCGGACTATAAGGCGCACCTTCTTTTGTAGCGAGGCTCTGCCCCCAGCTCCCCTGCGCGGTTGCTGGCCGAGGCCCCGCCTCAACCTGGCAGCTGTTGGCCCGTGGGCCAGCCTGTGCATGTCTGCCGCCACTCCGTGGGGTGTCCCCGGGGCCGTGGCATGGCCTCCGCAGCTCCGTGCGGCATCCGCGGGGACGGGGCATGCCCGCTGCCACTCCGTGTGGTGTCCCGGGGACAGGGCATGCCC
>PYHW01010358.1:961143-1032452 GCA_013186435.1 Turdus rufiventris | reverse complement strand
AAGGCGCACCGGACTATAAGGCGCACTTCGGGGTTCGAGGGAAAATTTTAGTCAAAAGGGTGCGCCTTATAGTCGTGAAATTACTGTACTTGCTGTGCAGGGAAGGATGGCTGTGCTTAGTCAGTAGTCCAGCATTACCTGCAGGTTAAAGAAAGAGCTCGCTACAGTGGTTGTCTTAACCTCCTTTGGACTGTTAGCTTTCCTGGTTTTGCCTTCGTGTTTTCATAAATCCCTTTGTGTTATGCCTTTTTAAAAAGTGACTGACAAAGCTAGTTCGCTTGTTCAGCTCACAGACCCTTAGGTATTTCAACGACAAAATTGTTTGCACTTAGGTAACGTGTAACTGGCCACCAGCATGGTGGATTTAGCTTGCTCTTAAAGCAGTTAAGAAGAAAAACGTTTTCAAATTTAGAAACATGAGACGATAACACATGGTCATTCTGATTTGTCAATAAAATGTAACTTTTTTTGGCCTTGAGGTATTGAAAGGGGATAGAAAGAAACACCTAGAAAGGTAGCATGGCAAGAAAAACTATGTAAGGTGAATAAAACATATTTCTGGAAATCTGATGTAGGTAAGAGTTGTCTTTGTGGTTTCAAATATCAAGACAGTAAAAGCATTCTAAGCTGCTATTTGGAATTCTTCCACTTTCTGCTCAAGAATGTAAGTGCTATTATATCAGTGGATATTTTTCTTTGTTAAATTAATCAGTAAATTTACTGTGTGGTAATTTATTGGTGAGCCAGTGAGATGCAGTAAAATGATGCCTATCAGGAAGGAGAAATGTAACAGTTTTGAAACTTTTATCTCAAGTAGTTTTTAAGTAGTTTTTTTTCTAAAGTGGCTAAGTACATTGTATGAAGCAGAGTAACAATGAATACCTGTTTGTTTTATGAAATGTTGCATACAGGCAAAACCAAAAAAATTAAAAAGAAAGAACCGTGATACATAAACCAACTTTTTTTCTTTTCCATCTTTGAGGGCATTATTTTCCTTGATCTGAAACATGGAGTTTTGGTTTCAGGGTAGCTTCCTTACTAGTAATTTCTTCCTCTATCACTTTCTTTAGATTTGTCTCTTCTATATGCTTTGTAGGTAGTATATTCACTTTTTGTTTGTTGGTTTGGTTTTTTTTCTTTATCTTTTATAGCTATAGCTAAAATTTAATTTCTTCCATATCTATTTGCTAGTCTAGCTAGTCTAGTTGTGCTCAGAAGCTTCTATATTGCTGTCTCTAGGGAAGAAACAAAGCAGCTTTAGAACTTATACTACTGATATTTATGGTCTTCAGGTGCATCAATTTTCTTTTCTTTTTGTCTCCTTCATATAAATAAAAATACACTGTCACCTGTATATGGCTCAGAAGGGATTTTGAAAGTGTCATGAAATGTAGCAGTTGTGCTCTCTGTAGGGATCTACACTTGTGAGAAGTGAATTCAAGATGCTGATAGAAGACTATTAATGGCTTTGAGCAGCAAAGGTACTCTAAAATGGGCAGAACTTCTGGGTGCAAACAGGGAGTGGCATCGAAGGAAAGTTACCTTCTTAGTTAGTGACTTGGGTTTCTTATTAGCCTCTCCTCTTCTGTGTAAGCAGCTGGTGCTTTTGTTTAAGGGAGTGAAATGTGGCCTTTAGTTTTAGTGAACCTCCTGATCTCTCCTTACTTCAGGAAGAGGAATTTGAATTGTGTTGTTGGATGTATTTGCTTTTTGCAGTGCAGGTCTGTGCAGTTGAAGCTGCTGTACTTTTGTTACTTTTTACTGTGTTGAAAGCAAGCTGCTGACCACATCTGAAGTAGTTGGTGTCAAATGTCAGATAAGGCATTTTACATGTATGTGTATGCAAGCACACACTTTTAATAGAGACCTGCTGGGAGATTTAGACCATGTACTTCAGATGTCTCTCCTGGTGTATTTTCAGTGTCTCACTAGGTAGTCAGTGTCCTATTAACTGCCGGACACTGGCTGTTGTGTGAGTGCATTTCTCTGCTGCTGTGACTTCATCTTTCATGTCAAATGTTAGGTCTGATCAGAGTGAGCCAGCTGGTCTTGTCATGTATAAGGCAGTATTTCTCCACTCGGAGTGCTGTATAAGCTTTTGAGGGAAAGCTTGTAAATGTGTCCATATTTTTTGGGTTTGTGCCATTTTTATAGGTGGAAACTTGTACATAAGTTGTCTAGTTTGTTGGGACTTCTGAACTACACAGATGAAAGAAAGTAATAGTTGAGTGTTTGGAAAGATTATTAAGCTTATGCAAACAGCAGGTTTTATCATTGTAACTTGAATAACTAGCACTTTGACAAATCTGCTTTTTACTTAAAATTCAGAATTTGTCTGTTTAGTTAAAAAACGTTAATGTTTTTGCTGTATTCTCTAGGGTCTAGCTCAGTGGTTCAGGTACAGCAAGGTATTCTGGCCAAGTTTTTTGGGATGCTGAAGGTACTATATATAGGTAATACAATATTTTTTTCTGACTAAAATAATGGGAAGTTTTTGGAAAATTTAAACCAGTGCAGAGATTATCATCAGTCAACATATTTCATAACTAAGTTGCTGTAATTTTGATCTGCTATAAAGGGCTGTAGTAGCTACTGGGACTGAAATGTAACTATTTGTGTGCATGCATATCTGCTGTCTCCCACATGAATGCAGTTCTGACACAAAAACATGCAGTTGTCATGTGGAGTGTGAAACCCATGATGGATAATGGTTGGGTTTGGGTTTTTTTTTAGCCGAACTTGCATAAATTCATGTTCATGTCCCAAACTCCCTTGATTAGTATTGGTAAAGTACAGACATCAATCCACTGACAATTCTTGTTTGCTTTTGAAGCATATATGTGGAAGTTTAGGTTATTTTTGCCCTAGGTTTTCAAAACTGCCTCTTGCTCACTGAGTTATGGTAGTTGATCAGATGGTCAAATTAGTTGTCACTGATTTGAACAGATTTTCCCATTTTATCCTTAGTAGTGAGTTAAACGAACCGGTTTAATTTTGTACCGAAGTAGAGCAGAGCCACTCTTAGAATCTGTGTTGTCTCACCAGCTGTGTTGTTTTAAGCTGCTAATTCTTTTTTCTAGTGCATGTGAAATCATGTCTGTATTTTTTAGTTAGGTGATTACCTTCTTTGTTAGGTATCAACCAAAAACAGACAAGAAACCTCATATCATACTTCGGAAAGAAATTGGGGTTATTCTGACACCTTTAGGGCATGTTCTAAATTTAGTACAGGTTGCAATGAAGTACTTGGGATGGAGGTTATGTTCTACAGGTAATTGGAGAGAGAGTGTCAGTCCAAAATAGCTGATTTATAAACAAGATGTGCATGGAAATTTTTTCAAAGACAGGTTGGTGACATTCATGCAAATGATGCACCATTTATAGAAGTCAGATTGGGACTAACAGGGACTATTAGCTTGTGCTTGATGCTGGAGAAATGTAATTATATTGATTCCAGGGCAGATGCAGATCTGCAGCAGTAACACTTCTTGAGATCTACAGTAATTCCTCTTCAAAAGTGAGACAGCAGTGTGAGGAGAGTTCTGGTTTAGCATTTAAAGAGTGTGTATTTTCTAGATTTTTTTCCCTATTTCTCCCTGCTATGTTGTCTTAACTCTGTATAATGGAACTTTGTTACCTTCTTGGTTTTACTCCTGTTTGGCCACACCTCTGAAAATATTCTGTAGCATTAATACTTAGATTGCCAAAATAGTAAGAAAAATTACTTCAGCAACAGGGCTCATAATCAAGTATCAGTGAATTTTCAATGGAATTTTTGTGCCCAATATTATGATTTTATTTGGTGTTTATAGGCCATGAACATTAATATCTCTTTACTGAGTGAACCAAACATTAGATTTTGGTTGAAAATTGCTAATGACAGTTTTGAGGCTTTTTCCAATTAAAGTGTAAGAAACTTTTAGTGTAAGAAACTTTTAGGATTATAGTTTTCATTGCTCTTGTGGTTATTATTATTGCTATCTGTCATTGTTACAGTGCTGTGCCAGAAAATCCTTTAAAACCTGCTTCCTGGCATAGAATTGAACTGCTAGTTTCCAAGAGTTATCTTTGTCTGGGATTTGGTTATTTTCTTTCATGAGTCTCTAGCCATTTGGATCGATTTCGCCTGTAAAATTTTGAAGCTTGTGCTGTACTATACAGTGCGCATACGCATTGTTTTCAGTCACTTTTTGTTTGATCTGAGTGGCTTTTTATTGGGTAGGAACTCCTGCATTATAAAAAATAGAGAGTGTAAATTCGGAAATTAGTAAACATCCCACACAAAAGAAATGTTATTGTACTAGATTAAATATTTGTTTAGTTGAAGCATTGAAATGTAATTTCTTGTGTTGATAATTAAAACTGAATTAATTGTCAGTAAAATTAAATTTGGTGTGGGATGGGTAGTCCTGATCACAGTGATTGTAGTTGGCATTCTGGCATTCTTTTTGTTTCCTTATCAGGTTTCGGTTGGTTTTTTTTTTGTTTTGTTTTTTTTTTTTTTTTTTTTTTTTTTTTTTTTTTTTTTTTGGTTTGGTTTTTTTGTTTGTTTGTTTTTTGTTTTTTTTTGTTTGTTTTTTTGTTTGTTTGTTTGTTTTTTTGTTTTTTTGTTTGTTTGTTTTGTGGTGTTTTTTTTGGTTTTTTTTGTTTTGTTTTGTTTTTTTGTTTTTTCTGTTTTTGTTTGTTGTTGTTGTTGTTGGTTTTGTCTGGGTTTTTTCTTTCCTTTTGTTTTGGCAACCTCCATACACTGGTGCCATCTTTTGAACTATGAAATTCTTGTATCTTCAGGGAGACCTATTTTTGGTATTTTTTCTTTGTTCGCCTGATAAACGCTGGATGTTTTTGTTCCTTTTTCCTCCTCTTCAAACAGTAAGCAAAATATTTCCATCAAACTTCAATCAAGAAAATACTTGTAAATCTGATGAATATCCTTGTTATTCTTGGTATGATAAAATGGATTACATTTTTTTAATTTAACTTTTTGATTTAATTTATTTCTTAACATTACTATGTGGTAGCAGTGGATTAGGTTACTTTACTTGTTCCATACCTTTCAACTCAATTATTGTTTTTCCTTTTATTTCTGAATGAACAACTGACTCAAAACTAGTAGTAGGCAAATTAAAATATCCCTTAAAATTTTAAATGAGAAGGCATCCATGTGAAATGATATTTTTGTACAGTAGAAGTTTAAGATTGACACACCCCCTCTCCCCCATTCTAGGAAATTTTCTTGCTATGATTTTGTAGATAGCTTAGATTTTTTTCTTCTTATAGTGTCTGCATTCAGATGTGGTTACAGCCGAGGCCCATTTGTGGATTATGTTTTCTTGTCAATAGCTGTAACAAATACTGGCTACTTTGGGTACTATTGGGCAATTTGGGGCTTTTTAAGAGGGGGGAGGTTATTTGTTTTGGTTATTTTTGAAGTTGTACAATTGGATTTCAAAAAAGGAAAGCTGTCTTTCAGTTGGCTGCATTGCAGCCTGTAGTATTTGTTTTTTTTTTTTTTAATATTCATTTTTTTTCTCAGTTAACTTATTTCAATGATATTTATGGAAGTAAAAATTCAGAAGTTCCTACAATTAATACTTCAGTGTTGTTTAGATTTCTCATCCTGATACTATTCTAGTTTCATTTTGTTGAATTCTGACTATGTAGTCAATTGAATTTTTCTCAAATACTGTATATACAGTGTGTTTGTACAAGTTGCATACATTGAGATTTTCTTTAAGGAGAAAAATATCTCTCAGGTAGTGAGGAAAGCAGCACATTTCTTCCCTTATATAAAGTATTGTATTTTGCAATTCTCTGAGAGAAGAAACTACATCTAAGTGTTTTAATGTTTTCTAACAGAAAGGTGTAGAATCTTGATTAACTATAGATTTATTTATTTGAAATGCATGGTCTTTCCTATTTGATAGGCTTCTGTTTATTCTATGAGAATGGTGATATTAATTTGTTTTTAAAATGTAGTTTGTCAAAAAAGTAGATGTGCTAGAAAGCAGCTAGACTTAATTTTACCTGGGTAAATCTTTACTTGTTTGAAACAGGAGATCAGCAAAATCTCGAAGCAGAAGTCCATATTCATCAAGGCACTCCAGGTCTCGTAGCAGACACAGATTGTCTAGATCCAGAAGTCGTCATTCAAGTATTTCTCCTAGTACATTGACTCTGAAGAGTAGCCTGGCTGCTGAGCTGAACAAAAACAAAAAAGCGAGAGCTGCTGAGGCAGCCAAAGCCAGTGCAAAAGCTTCCAATACTTCAACACCTACTAAGGCGAACACTGACACTACTGTAAGCACACCTCAAGTGAACAATGTTAAGGACCTGAAGAAAATCAAAACTGAGCATACACCTTCTCCTACCAGCAGTGCAAATCTGAAGAACGACAAGGCAAAAGCAAAGGTCTCACTTCCTGAAACAAAAGCAGAAAATAATTTAATTGCAGACAAAATTACTAAACAGAAGCCTGCAGCAGTAAAAGAGAATAAATTAACTGTTGTGAAACAGCCACCGGTCCCTGTAAAAGAGAAAAGCAAACCGAGTGCACCAAGTGTAGCAGCCAAGGAGAAGGATCGAATTGTTACGCTACCGACCTCCACACTGCCACCCTTGCCTTTGCCTCCCACGCTGCCTGAAGATAAAGAAACTGATAGGTGAGTTGTGACAGATTTGCTTTTGGGATTGTCTTTTCCTTTTTATAATAGTTGTTGTTATATCCTTTGGAAAATAGATATAAAACTATATGCTAGATGAGGCTAATGCATCATTTAATTTGTTCTTGCTCTTCAGCTGTTTGACTGTGATAGTTAGAGAACTGGAGGAATTTAATCTTTAAAATAATTTATTAGTTCTTGAAAAAGAAGTTTGGTCTAAGAAGAATCTCTCCATAAAAAGTCTACTAAAAAATCTCTCTATAAAAAAGTCTACTAAAGAAATGGTTTAAAATTGCTGGTACATAATACCTTTGGGACTAATACAAGGATGCATTCAAGGATTCAAGTTTTATGTGCATCTGTACCTACTTCTGGGGAAAAGTTAAATTCAGTAGCAGTATGTGAAAATTCTTCATTTAGCTGGGGTTTGAAGAAAATGTTCTCTTCCCTTTGAAGACAATTGTTTTATAGCTGGGCATTATTTTAGTGCTATTTATTTCAAAGATCAGTATTATTTTAAGCATATAATGGAAGTGAGGTTCGTGGCTTGTCATGGATGTTAATTTTGAAGTGTAAAAATTGGTCTGTAGTGAAGAAATTAATTTCTGTGTTCCAAGTATCATCTGAATTTAGACTGTTAAGTCTATTTGCAATCCTAACAGAGAATCTTTGCTGTGATTTGTATTGGAAAATTATGCTTTTAGAGAAGTTTTGGTTCTTTACTGTTTTATTGAAGGTACTACATGCCTCTCACATATATGCAAGAAATCATGAGTAAGCCAGAAATTTTTAGCTAGAGGTGAAAATGTTTCTTTTGTGTTTGCTAGTAATTTAAGAAATTGTTTCTTGTCCTTCAGCATTGAACTCTAGCAAATGTAATAATGGTAGCAAATGTATGATTCCATTTACATTTGTGACAAAGCTATCCTTTCTACGTAAATGAGAATCCTGATACTGTGAGCAAGATTTACTGTTTTAACTAAAAACTAGTCTATCTAGTTTAATTAAATATGACTGGAATTGTAGTATTAATTGTAACAACATGAAATAAGATTTCATATTGAAGCCAGCTGATTGCTTTCTGATTATTATTATTGCTATTAGATTTTAATAGATTACTTGTTTTAAGTTAACTAAACTGAGTTAAGCTACTATTAAGCAGTGTTTCAGCACTGGGCTCATAAACCTTTCAAAACAAAAAGCATACTGCTTGCAAACAGCTTTATTAGAAAGATTAATGAGAAGTAATGGAATGTCTTTTATGCTTTGCTTAGTTTTGCCTATAGGATGTTATAAACTTTGGCTCAGAAATTATAAGTCATGATAAAACTTAAGTCATCAAAGGATGTAGATCAATGTTTTTAATGGTAGAGGAGGGCAAAGGTATTTATCTTGGGCTCTATAGGGAAATTGTGTCAAGAAAGAAAGCTAGAGCTCAATGCTATGCAGAACTGTCTGGTTCCTTCAGTAAGAATCTCATAAACCCACAAATAAGCGACCTAGGGGAGCATCAGTGTTGCAACCCCACAATGCCGGTTAGCCAAAAGGGAAAATTGCCCTGCTCATCATGATGTGTGATTTAGCAGACCTGAAAAAAGAGGCTGCTCTTGGCTGCCTCTTTTCGTGTGCCACTTTTAAAATCTGTGTCAGAACCTTTCATATGTTATGCTTTCATTCATGTTGAAAATTTTGGGGGAAAATTATGAGAGAAATACTAATATATATTAACTTCAAAATAAGAGTTTTTTATTGCCATGACAGTTACATGCACTGCACTCAGGTGATTTGTTCTTTATAGCATGTAAACCTTTATATTTGTGATGATGACTGTCTATGCTTTTTTTGTGATGGTTCTTTAAAACAGAGCAGTGGCAGTTTAAGAAGTGGTAAAAGTCATAAAACTGCTCAGTTTTCAAAGAAAAGCACAGACATATGCAAAACACTGGAATGCTTTATTTGAATATATAAAGACTATTAATTGCAAGAAAAGTTAGAAAAGATGTGTGCATTCTCTGTTATGGGAGTTGGCAATGTCTTTCCATTTAGAGAAGTTCCTGCTTTGTCTATGAAACTAAGCAGGTAAGAAGTTTTAGAAAAACAGTCACAGAAAAGGATGAATACTGCAATTTGGCAAATGCAGCTAACTTGGAAAACGTCCCCTCAAAGCATGACTTAAGTTTTATTGATACAATAATGGAAATTAAAAGAATGAATACTATGTGAGAGTTGTATAGGGGAAAAACAATTATGTAATTATATAATGTTTAGGGATGGTCATGGCTTTAAAATTACTGAATATGCAGTAGCTGAACAAGACTAGCTAAACCAAAAGAAGTTCTGATAAAATGGAGCCATGTACTTAAAAAAAAATCCTGCAGCAGTTATGATTCTCCATTAGTATGGGAAGAGTCTTTCTAAAATCATCATGGGATTGTTAAAAGATGCTGTACATGTGTTTGGGGATTTTTCTCGAGAGAGAGATGTTATCTAATTATGGTTGTTTAAAAATCAGTCAGATATCAGTAACCCATGTCAGAAAATCATTGTCATTTTTGCATCTGATTCTTTTTCCCACTTGATACGTATGCTGATCACGAGAAATTTGTTGAATCTGGGGTGTTTCAGCAGACGTATGCAATTAGAATTTGTAAATGAGGTGATGTGTACAGCCTTGTAATGCCCTGCAGCGCCAATGAAAGCATGAAGCTCATTATCTGTGGGGACCAATTTTAGAGAGATCTGGGTTAGTCAGATCTTTTCTCTTACATGAGAAGTGAAATACAGATTTTACCGCTAAACTTTTGATGTCTGGCAGCACCTGAGCTCTAAATATTTTTAATGGTTGAGGCCATAAGCTTGGAAAGAAGCTTATGTGGCAGAAGTCTGGCCTGGTCAGGCTTCTCGTGTCATCTGACCTCAGCTTTCACCAAAAAGGTCTGATTTCACAGTTCTGTGGAATTGTGGTAGTTAACTATGCATCTTCCAAAGAGCTATTTGTGAGTCATTTATCTGAGTCCTGCAGATTTTAAGAGCAGAGATTTCAAATGTTTCAAGTGTTGATGCATTAACAGTCTAGAATCTATGGGGTTTTTTTAATAATTCTAATAAGTTTTGCTTTTGTGTTAATATTTTACTCTCTTCAACTTATTAGCAAAATGATGTTGTTTTTTTAATAGTTTGAAAGAGAATCTTTCAGTGAAGTCAGTTAAAGAAACAGAGAAGAAACTTCGCCATCTGCTTGCAGACTTGCCACTTCCACCTGAGTTGCCTGGAGGAGCTGAGGTACCCAAAAGTCCTGAAGAAAAGAAACCAGCAGTTCAGTTACATAGCAAGAGAAGACCAAAGTATGTTTAAACTTTTTTTTAAAGCTTATCAAGCCAGTAGAAGTAATAATATTTTCTTTAAAATATGTTCTTGTCAAAATAGTTCTGCTTGTTGACATTTTTAGCATTAATGTGGCTTGACCCAAACTGCATGGTTTATTGCCGCTTACTGGTAATAAGACTGTTAACTAATAATGTCTCAAACAGTGTTGAGGGTGTCTTCAAAGTTAAGACAATGCCTAGATATACTAGCTGTATTCTTAAAATTATTTGTTGCTTTCTAGAATATGTGGACCACGACATGGTGAAACAAAAGGAAAAGAAATAGACTGGGGAAAGCGCTGTGTAGATAAATTTGATATCATTGGTATTATTGGTGAAGGCACTTATGGGCAAGTTTACAAAGCCAGAGATAAAGATACAGGTAAGTTCAAAAAAGGTAAATGTAATCCTACAATTTTAAATGAACAGGATGGTTTTGGTTTTTGTTTTATATTGAGTAAAATTTGTGATATTCTGCCCTCTTATGTTTGGAAGTTTTTTAGTTGTTGGTGTGTTCAGTTCTAAGTCTAGCATTTGTCTAAATCAGAAATTAATATTTGCTGCATTGGAAAATCATTTTTCTGTAAAGCTGTGGCTGAAATCCAGCTGATTAGTCCTAAATTGAACATTCTTATTTTTTGAGTTTTGATACTCTGTATGAAGTTGAACTAGTAAAGAAGAGAGACTAAATATCCTGGGGAAATTAAATGTTACCCTAGGCAAGTTGGCAAACTGTAATGAATTTGTAAAGGCATGTAACTGTGAAAGAATCTATGCATAAAATTTGGTCATGGTTGTTTGTACTGCAGTAGTCACTAGTTCATAGTAGGAAGAGAATCTGCTTCTGTGCATCACAGCCCTGAAGAGTTGCACACGGGGTATTCTTTCAATATAACTGACTTTACAATAGTGACTTTATTTTTTAATTTCATGTTAAACTATTGCTGAAATGAGCAGTCACCAGTACTTAATATTGTCATCCAAATTCTTTAGATATGCTGTATGCTGTGTGATTGTTTTCTGTTCCATTAGTAGTTCTTTCCATGATTGCTTGCCCTTCTGGCTTATTTGTGCATACTTTGAATGCTGGACCGTTTTCTACTCCAGCAGTAGCTGAATCCTATAGGACCACATACCAGTCTCAGTTCCTTCTTTCTGATCACCAGACAAATAAGCAGTCCTTATTTGTGAGAAACTTTGCAAATCATTGTTAGGGTCTCCCAAGATACTCTTCTTAGCATATTTGTGTTTTAATCCTGCCATAACCACATTGCCTTTTTGGCAAACTTAGGTTATTCGTGCGTCAGTCATCTCTTAACCTCCCCTCCTGCAGAACTTATTACTTTCTGCATTGAAGGTGTCCGTACATATACAGCAAGCAAACCTGTTAGCTTTGGATTCAAATCCTGTGTGGAGAGTGGCATTATGGTCTTTGAGATACCTTAGAAGCAGCTGTGTTATGGGCTTTCAGAGCAAGTGGATATTGTGTCATGCTGGAATATGGTCTATTGTGAGTGTATCATGTAAGTTAGTGTAGGGTAAGTACTTTTTAGAACTAACAAAATTATCTAGGCTGTCAATTAACTTCTCAGACATAGCAATAAACTTCCAAGAAAAAAATGATTGAACCATATATGGTCTGTAGACATTCTTCATCATGAGTAGATCATGCTCCTGCCATTTTGTAGAATCCAGTTTGATCCAGCCCACCCTGCAGTAAAATAGTAAGGGAAAATCTCCTCACTGTAAAAATGGGAGTGACTCTTGTACTTGTAGAAAGTATACTGGTGAATTTGAGAACTCTTCAGTCATCTTCCTCATATCTTGAACTGCACAGTATTTCTGGCTAGATACATGAGTTTTGACCAGTGGTGATACAGTATTAAGAAATCCAGGGCAGTCACAGGCCTCTGTCTCTAAAGCTGCTGCTGATAATCACTTTTTACTGGTAGACATAGTGTGGAATATTGTGAGTTGTGCAGGAGGAAGAAGGATAGCTCTTAGTGTGTAACTGACAATTCTCATTTGTAGAATGAGAATTTTACTTCTGTATATGATGCTGATTTCTGTTCAGCATTGTGCTCGGTGCAAGCATCAGTGTTTTTTAAAACAAACATATCAATCAATATTAAATCCCATGGTTTAGTTGCTAATCTTAATGAGTTTTATTAAAACTTTCTCTTAGGGGAAATGGTAGCATTGAAGAAAGTACGCCTGGATAATGAAAAGGAAGGGTTTCCAATTACAGCTATTCGAGAGATTAAGATTCTTCGACAGCTTAATCATCAAAGCATTATCAACATGAAGGAAATAGTGACGGATAAGGAAGATGCTTTGGACTTCAAGAAGGACAAAGGTATGTATGCTAACTGGGGTTGCTCTTTCTGGGCATGTTCTTAATGTGATAGTCTGCTATGCTGGATTTGAAGTTATGTTTCGTTAAAAAAATATGTTTGCAAATTGTGATGCTTGATGAGGGATTTTAATTTTGATTCAAATGCTATAAGAAGTTGTTTATTTAACTCAGCCATGCATTTTGCTTATAGAAACATTTTCTTGCAGATACATTGTGGGATAAAAGATGCATTGCTTGAATGTGGTTTTGGTGTAGAAGAACAGATGTTTTACTCTTTGACACCCATGGGTTAGGGAGGCCAGCAATAATAGGAGGCTGTTAACTGTGAGCTTTTTTTAACTTTTTATTTTTTTAGTACTTTCTCATACCGTCTAGAATATAGTAGGATGAATACTGAAGAGATGTTTTTCATTTTAGGCCTTGGTTTTATTTGAA
Source organism: Turdus rufiventris (assembly GCA_013186435.1). Taxonomy (NCBI): domain Eukaryota; kingdom Metazoa; phylum Chordata; class Aves; order Passeriformes; family Turdidae; genus Turdus; species Turdus rufiventris. Next base: position 1,019,637 of record PYHW01010358.1, on the reverse strand, counting down.
TTGTTCTTCAGTTATTTTTTGATGATTAAGCATGTGTGTTTTGTGGCCTAGAAGAAGAGTAAATTAAATGAATGAAAAGCAAGACTTGTAAAGTGGTAGTGTTTTTCCCTAAAGAGAAGGCATGCAGACTTCTGCTCTTGGTTTCTTCAGTTTTAAGTCTGTCTTGTTTGAATTGCTTCAACCTCCTTAGTCTAGGGAGTCAAGCAGACAGAGTGAAAATCATGCAGTGTTGTTGCTTGGTACTTTTGATATTGGAGTGGTATTTTGCCACTGGAGGCATTTGATTTTAGGTCTAAGTGTTAGAAACCTATCATTTTGGAAGTTCATTAGTGTCCTGTGGGCAATTTGTTAAGTAGTTTGGCTTTGGAGAGTGTTTGGAATGTGGTACCTTCGTTCCTCTCCCTCTCTTGAGTCTCTATACAGCATGCCCAGCAGTAGTGCAGGTAGAAATGCTGTATATACTGCATAGCCAGCTGAAACACCAGGTGATATGATGATTCAGAAGGCGAATATGAAGCAGGAATTAGTTTGGATTTTTTCCTTAGCATCTTTAGAGCATATAATACCTTGAAGTGTATATAGCACTGACATGCTATAAAAGCAGGAAGTATCTAGCAAGAGTTTCTTGAGAGTTGTACAGGTTCAGTGATCAGACCCCAGTCAAAATCCTAACAGTTTGCAACAGCCAGTTTAGTCTTTGTATGTGCACTGTTTTAATTAGGTCTAACCTACTTGATTAATGAGACCACACTGAGTCTTAATACATAATGACTCATTAATGAATTTTCTTTCTTGCTGTTCTGTTTAGAATTGAATAGTAAATATTTTTTTTGTCCTTCAAACTATGTCTTGTTAATTTAAAATGGGGGTTTTTTTGTCCAAGTGTATATTTGTGCTTTTGATATTACTTCTGATTTAATCTCTCGTTCTTATTTAACAGCATATTAAAACAAGTACATTTTCTGAAAATTTACAAGGGCAGGGGCTTCTCTGGAGATGCTAGAATAGAATTAATTTCTGATAGTTAAGCAGGTTCTGATGATTTCCTGAAAACATTAGCAGGATAATGAGACTGCTGTTAAAACTTCTCTGTGAAAAGATGTAAGTTGTGGGGTTTTTTTCAGGCACTGTATTCTGTATTTCTCTAATGAGTAGTTCATTGTGAGATAGGGATTTATAGCTGAGTTGTGGCCAATTTATAGTCTATGCCGGGAATGAATGCAAGTGGAAGGAAGTTTGGTCTTTTCATATTAAAGTGTTGCAAATGTAAAAGTAGCCTAATTAACAAGGAACCATTAGAAAAGTGGTAATGGTATGTTACAACAGACAGAGCTTACAGTAAAAGCAGATTGTTGTGCCTATATGATGAACATGCTTATGCTTAATGTATGTTACCTGTTTACCATAGCTTTGAAATATGACTTGGAAAACCTTACTGATATCTCACTTAGAAGAGCAGGGAATGAGAACATTTTTACTATCACATGTTTTTCTAGTTAGTATAAATGAAGTTAATTTTGTTTCTAAGGTTGTGTATCATATCGTGACATACTCATCTGCTTTTTCACTTAAGGCAGTGTGGTTTTTTTTTTTTTTTTTTTGTTGGATCTCAGTAGTTTAATATACAGTACATACATTCAGTTTTCTGACAATAATGTAAATGTTGGGCCCACTTTAAAATACTTGATTTAAGGATATTTTTAAGATTATGACATTGTACTGTAAGCCAGCAGTAGCTTGGCTTGTACAACTTTGTCCAATATTTTGAGCTGCATTACATGTTTTTAAATGGCACACTCAGAAGTCTGGAAGAGAGAATATTACTGGTTCCTTATGTTAAAGCCTGTCTCAATTTTTTCGACATCTTATTTTTAAATAAGATGGAAGAAATTATATCTGTGTTTTATCCTGGCCAGATTGGACTATAAATTTAGAGATATGAACAGCTTTACTAGGTAGCTTTGGGTTTATTCTTTCTCTCCTAACCATTAGAAAAAGAAGTGTAACACACTGAAGCAGTGTGTTACAAATTTTGTAAGTGCATTTTCCTCCAACAGTTGAAGTCAGCACTTCAGGTACATAATTGTATAGAATGGTCATATACAAAGCAGATGGGTGCTACATGGGTCTGAAGAGCAGAAGTTTTTCACTTTGCAGTCTTCATTATGCATGAGATGTGCTTGATGATAAAGTTGGAGAATGGCATTTACTATTTACTAATTCGTAATCTAACATCTTGATTCTCAGGTGCAATCCTGCCAGGTAAAGCAGTGTGTGTTTGGGTGTGGCCACAAGGAGTATCCATTTTAAAAGTTTCTTGTGTAGGCTTTTCTCACTTACCTATCATTCAGAGGGAAACAGGTGAACACGCAAACATAACGATGGGAATTCGTGACTCTGAGGTTGTATTCGTTCTTTTGTGTGTTGAGTCACCTTATGAGTTATAAAATGAATTATTGAGAAAACGCCTTTCTCACTTTGGACTGATGTCAGTTTTGGGTTTTTTCCTTTGTGAGTGTATCATTTATATGACTTTAGTGTATATCCTTTTTAATTTGAGCACTTGAGATGGTTCTTCACTTCTCAGTTGCCTCTGACATCTGGGAGATGCTTGCAAGTGCTCGACAGTCTAGCTGGGATTGACATGATCTTTTCACTAAACAAATGGAAAATGCCTGACTTAGCTTTTGATGCTGTGAATGTAAACCACAGTAAGTGTACTGCCTGACATCCCTTCCTCCTTTTGACTGGGATAGGTGTTTTTGCTAACCTGAGGGAGGATGTCCCCATTGGCATGGAGACCAATAATGAAAGATCTGGTCAACATTGCAGCTTAGGGTTTTTTTTGTGTTGTGTCTGTGAATTACCTGTTTATGTATGTGTTTTTCTGGGTTTAATTTTAAGATCTAAGTTTATGTTAGATGAAATTTTGAATTTATTTGCTGTACAAATCTGCAAACTTTTTTAGGCATGAAATTGGTATTTATATTGACAGTACTGTAGTACAGGAGAACACTGACTCTGCAGTACATTGTAATCTGACTGACAGGTTACTTTCTCACTGCTGTCAAGGAGTACTTATCCAGAAATCTTGTGGTTTGGAAGGAGTCTGTGACAGCAGTGGGGTAGTCAGTGTTTACATGGTAGCTAGTTTTGTCTGTGTTTCCTAGGAAGTTGAGTGAAAGCAGAAATCTGAATTTCAGAAATGTCTAGTGCTGTACAGCTTGCTTTGCAAAATAGCTGATAGAAACCTACCCAAATAGTTTTCATGCTAGAGCTAAGTTATCAGGAATAGTGTGACTGCTTGAATGGTGCTTCCTATTTGTGTGTGCTGTACTCAGCTTTGGTCTGGAATGAGTGCAGACCTAATTGTGTGGCTTTTCAACTTGCTCCGTGTCAAAATGAGAAAAATCTCCGATTATTAATAAAAGATTTTTGCTTGTCTGTTTTAAGGTTTTGGTTTAGTTGTTTGGGGTTTTTTTTCTTATTTCCCTGTATTATGTGATGAAACAAGGAGGGTATTTATTCCAAGGGCTTCTGTATGATCTTGGCAAATAGTCCTATTTCAGAACATATGCGGAGTTCTGGCAGGAGAAAAATGCAGATGAACTTGAAAGGGGAGAATAACACAGTCATTAAATAGAAGCTTAGTATTGGGTGAAAATGTAAAAAAATAGTATAGCAGCAATGTTTTCTTTAGTCTTGAGGTGATAAATTCAGTAGCTATGTAGTTGTTCTGGAAATTAGAAAATAGATTAATAAAACCTGAGTCAAAAGAAAAGATGAATGTCTGTTGAAGGAACTTTAAGGAATTTAAGCATAAGGAACTTCAAGGAATTGATGGACAATTTCTTTAGTTTTCAAACTGTGGTTGATAAAATCCTGTTTAAAACTCTTGGAATAGTATATCATGAGTACTGGAAGACAAATGTAAAGAAAATAGGATAGTAAATGTAATCTAATATTTAATCAAGGGTAAGAATAATCTATGTGTTGCGTAGAAGAGGCTGGAGGGAGCTTATTAGAACATGAAAATGATGGAGTCTCATTTTGTAAACTGATTACAGAACAAATGTTGAAAACCTGTTTCACATCTCAGCATTGTATGTACTATGCACTGAATGAGGCAGGGATACTGGGGTTTCTTTAAAACATTTCTGTATTTCAAGATACTGTTGCAATTCATTTATACTTGAATTCAATTTAAATTTGCATGGAATAAAGCATTTCTGCTCTCCTGGGTCCTCAGATCTCTATCTAATCAGGTATTTTGAGAAACACTGAACACCTTTCCTATGAATTTCATTTGTAAAATACTTGCTTAAAATCCATAATCTATGGAGGCTTTTGGATCATTCTCCCCTGCATCACCACCCTCCCCTCCCAGTCTGAAGCACTTGTAATTTTGGGAACAAATAGTGTCCTGTTTTGTTGAATCTGTGTGATTTGAAGACAGTCCAAAGAAATCTAGAGCTTGCCTGTGTCTCAGAAATGCAAAGTATGTTTTGTTAGGATTTTTTTGCCTCTTAGAAATCCACAATTTATTACAGATCATTAGTGCCATTAGTTACCTCTCTTGTGTGCAAACCTTTACGCATTATACCTGAGCTCATTTTGTGTTGAGAAACTGCTTTCTGTTAGAGCTCCATGACCTGAAACATATGACCAAGAGGAGGAGATGTGTTAATCCTTGAATTATTTTAAATTTGTACGTCACTTGCTGAACCTCATCAGTCTTAACTGACCAAATGGTTGGAAAGGTGCATTTTTCCAAGTGCAATCAAAAGGAGTAAGATGAGGATTATTTCCATCCATGTGAATTTCCTTTATTGTGTACCTTCCTAATAGATTCAACTACTCTCTCTTATCCCCATATGCAGAAATCAGCAGTGTTCCTACTGTTCAGCTGTTCTAGCTGCTGCTCTGTCAACATGTAGTGACATTAAGATTGCTGATAATCTCAGTAGGTGAAGGAAAGTAGATGAGCTTTGTGGTGTCAATGAAGGAAATGGTCCATCCAGGAGACAACCCCTCTGTTAGCACTTTGTTGCAGTGTGTGGAAATGGACTGTAGGCTTTCTCCCACCTCACAGGTGGGAAGTGCAGGTCTTTCACACAACAGCAGTAAGATGAGAAACTTTAAAGTCAAATAAGTAATTCTTAGTTCATTTGAATTGCATGCACTTTACTGTGAGAGCGCTTTAGGTACTTTTGTGGTACTGCTTCCCAAAATGAGGACTGGGCAAAGCTAGCATCAAGCAAAACATAATTTTAAAATGTAACCTCCAAGTTAAAAAATGTTTTCCCCTCAAAAAAGAAGAAACTATTATTTCTTCTGTTATGTTTTCCTTTTTTGAGAAATGAATATTTGTGTGGCATTTTGTTTTGATAGAACTAAACTATGCTGTGAACTTGAACTCAGACTAAGCTATAGTAAGCACACTTCTGTCTGTGCACAGTTCATTTGTGATGTCTTCCATGACTGTTTCCTTCTTCCTGGATGACTAGCTGCTTTCCCTTTTATGGAGGATCAAATACCCCAATGTGATGAAAAGCAATGAAGATTTGAAATTATCAGGTGGAAAGAATAATATAACCATTTTGTTGACAGAAACTACAGATCTCTGTCAGAAAAGGTCATCATGTTTGTCTAGGAATAAATTAAAAGGAGTTTGACGATAACTTTTGTGCAGCTACAGTCCCTTCTAAATAAAACTTGAGTAATACTGAAAATCAGGTTTGAATGGTAAGATTGCCAAGGTTAATAGACTAATTTTCATATTTTCTCATGCTGAATGAAGATTACCAGTTTTTCTTTTTAAAACAAATTTTAAAAATGTGTAGTTAGGAAGTAGGCAAGAATGCACAAGTGTAATGAATCTGTACACTTGCTCCTGGTCTCATAAGGAGGGAATATTTAGGATTTATCCTGTTTTAATGTATGTTTCTTACTAAGAGTTGCAGAGAATGTAAATAATCAGATGTCATCTCCCAGGTACCACTCTGCTTTGTTTATGAATCTCCTCTATTGTTGTGAGCATTCCTTCTTGCATGAGGGTACCAACTGTGACTGCTGTTTATAAATAGCAGTGGAAAAAAAATCTTAGGAGTTAGTGACAGAGCAGGAAATTGCTCAAGGCATGGATCCTGCTTTGCATATATATAAGAGGTCTCTGTTCAGCTGTTCTCACTAAACAGTTATACAGTCAATCTTTCCCCTTGTCATATACACATATGTAGCCAGCTGCCATGACAGAGTTAACTCTCTTGTACTCCAGAGCAAGAAGGTACCAAGATTAACTGGTGTTCATTCAGTTTTGTTGAGCTGAGATCGTCAGAAGGGCACAAATAGGTTATTCTGACACTGCAGCATTTATATCAGGTGTTTTGTTCTGAGGGGTTTTAAAATATGTTATGGTTCATATTTCAGTCATCATTGAAGCAGATCTAACAGTAGATTGTCAGCTATCTAATTCGAAAAGACCAAGATTAGGAGCCTCTGTGCTTTTCCATGCTGAACTGGTAAACTGGATTGGTAAATGATAACACGGCAGACTTTTGATTATTCATAGGTCTTAATACTTCTCTCTCTCCTTGTGAAATGATGGATGGGATTGTGTTGTATCTACTTGATTCACCCCCTGTTTCACCCCCTCTGTACACAACAGCAGAGGTATTTTATGATTAGTATTTTGCTTCCTCTGTATAATACACAAAGGGACAAAGGGATCTAAGTAAAAAACAATGAACTCTTAAATGTCTTATGCAATGGCATGTGCTTTAGCTGATGTATGCTGATCGTTGTAACAGGTTTAGCACTTACTGCATGGTAATCTTCATCCTGAATAGCAGATGGACCTGGCGTTCCTTTTTCCCTTTTCAGCTACTAAACAAGAAAAGGAGTCAGTTCATTAGAATGTGGCTGTGTATGTGTACAGCTTCTGTCAAGCTGATTTCTCATTATTGATCCAAGATTTACACTAGTTTCTGAGTTGAAACTTTTTTAGGAACAAGACATGTAATGAGTTCTTGTTGGGCACGAGCTATCTGTAGTGGTAGATTTAAGGAGGTTTTGGAAAAGCAAGATAAACAGGCCCACTTGAATCCCCATCCTGGGTGGGTCTGTCTTGCTTCCTTCACTCTGCAGGGGCTGCACTGTTCTGTGTCTCAGGGTGAAAAGAAAGTATAGAATGAAGTACTAAAAATATATTGTACCAGGAATGTTATTGCTAGTTCTGAATCACTCAACACTTTCCCTTTTTAAAAGTGCTTATATGTATCAGAGCCTTGGCTTTATTGGTAGAATGATACAGTTTGTTGTGAGATGAGACCAGATTCTCTTGTGCTTAATGTATGCATATGGCAATTTAAAATATGAAGTCCATCTTTGCAGAGGTGCTGTTACTAGTAGGCTAGTTCTGCTTTCTCATTTTATCCCGTCCTGTAGGTATTTTTAGTCTGAGAAGGGCAAGCTTATTTCTGATCCAGTTATACAGAAATCTTTTTTAAAAAGTTAGTTACTGGGTCACAACAGATGAACAGTAGTGCACAATAATTTGTGTACATATTTTGTTTCTAGATTTCTCTCCAAACTTTACATAGGTAATTTTAAGACAGTTAATTTTTCTTGAAATAAAATGGGTGGAGGTTGAGAGTTGTAGGGAGAGCACATGTTCATCTAGACTGAAACACCATGTGGTAATATTGTTTTTCTTTTCAAACATTTGACTAATATAATTGGTTATATGGAACAGCAATTTATTAGTTTTTTACTGTACAATATTTCATTAGACATGAGATACAGCTTTAAATAGTGCAGAAAATCTAAACAGTTTTACGAAAAATGCTTCTGATTTTAAAAAGCAGGCAACAGCAATGCTTTGGACTGCTGTTAAATCAGTTTTTCTGTCTATGTTTCTTTTACCCTTTCCCTTTCTTTTTAGGTGCATTTTACCTGGTATTTGAATATATGGACCATGACTTGATGGGACTGCTGGAGTCTGGTTTGGTTCATTTTAATGAAAATCATATTAAATCTTTTATGAGACAGCTGATGGAGGGCTTGGCCTATTGCCACAAGAAGAACTTCTTGCACAGAGATATCAAATGTTCAAATATTCTACTAAATAATAGGTATGGCTATTACTTAAAAGTACGTAACAGAAATTGTATGTTAACAACATCTTTAAATCATCCCTTCAGTTTTCACAGTTCACCTGATTGGAGTCATTAGCAAAACTTATTTTCTAAATTGCCTAGTTTCTTTAAAATCAATTGCAAAATACTAATTCAGTAACATTCCTGCTTAACACTGGAGCCTGCAGTTGTGTGTTACACTTCATCTATGTTAAAAGAAAAGACTCAGTTTTAATCCTGTGAAGTCAAGAGTACCGGGGGGAAATTATCTGAGTTCAAGTACATTAAAACAGAATTGTAGGATGTAAGTGTTTGATGTGTATTCTTTCTGCTGTCTCATTTTAAGATTGAAGTGTGGCTAGGCTGATTGTTCATGATCCTTCTGAGGTCCTCATCATCATCAGTGAGGATAATGCTTTGAAGAGTATTTGGTCAGGCATGTTCAAACATGCCTTGCCTTAACTTGCAGTTATTGCTATAATCGAAGGGGGAGAATAATTTATTTCTTTTTGCTTTAATACATGGTAGTTACAAGTCATATTAGTAAGTGTGGTATTTTCAGTATGCAACAGCAGCAACAAATAAAAAGCCAGTGTGAAGATAGTGGATGACTTCATTACCAACTGTTGCATGATAACTTGGAGTACTAAATCCAGGGAGCAACATAAGAGCAAGGTTTATAACAGCAAAAAAGGGTATAGTTAAAAAAAAGAGCAAGCAGTCAGCTTCTGGGATTTGTTGTCACAGGAGCAGGAGGTTCTCTGAGTAGTGTCAGGAGAGTCAAAAAACATGAAACACCTCCAAGGATAGGCTCATTAACACCTGGTAATGGTAATGGACTGGGATCCCTATTTTAGCATCCTTAACACAATGATTGTGGGTCATGAGGAACATGAGCCCTGGAGGGTGTGGGTTCACATGTTCTCCCTAAAAATTTAGTGCTGCTGTTGGAGATTAAATACTGAGCAAAATGGATCAAGGATCTATTTTGATAGGCCTATAGTTTTCTCCCAACTTTCTCCAAATTAAGTTTTCTATTTCTTCCTTCTTCTTCCCTTAGAGCAAGCTAACACTAGACTGCTTTCAGCTCTGTATCCTACTGCAGCATTGCCAGATTATGATACAGATTCTTAAACACTTGTACATGTTTCTCCCCATTACTCACTGTGCCCACTCACCTAATCTTATTACCTGCTAATCTCCAGGGTTAGTGTTTCTGTGTGCAGCTTTGGCAACTGAGAGGCTTGGTGTAACCTGACAGTGGAGAAAAGTATGGTAGAGGCAGAGCTTGTTACTTTACTCTGTTCTCCAGTCCAGGTTACAAAGTTGTGTTCCCCCCCCTCTCCCAGGATAGTGTCTGAGCATCCTTAGATTTTTCCACCAGTAGCAGAAAAACATGATAGTAGATCTGAAGAATTTTAAGCCAGTGTTTCAAAAATCCTATTACCAGTTACAGCCTGAAGTCAAACATGGATTATGTATCTTTTACATGGGCAATTTAAGTGGATTTTTAAGCAGATACATTTATCTTCTGCAAATACATTCTCAGACATAAGCGTGTAAATTTGAGGGGAACATTATTTCTTCATGGGTGTTCTCCAAGAAATCAGAGTAAAGTTCTGAGGAGAAAAGTGGATGGAAACTATAACCTGTGTATTTTATCATCACAAAATGGTCATGTACATGTTGTTACCACAAAATCATCATGCTAGTTGCAAGTCTTGCCATAATTTGATAAAAAACCATGTATTTGAAAGTGATGAGAGTTACAAAAGTTATCAGTACAGTAAAGGAAAACCACATAAAACAGTCTAACATTCATTTCGTGTATTAGAGAAGCTTGCAGATAGCTTTCTGTTTGAATCAGCCAGATTTTACAAATAATGTGAGCTTCTGGTCATAGAGCAGTGCCTTTTACCTGTGGGAACTTCCAGGAAAGAGCTCTGTATCTTCTACTCTTCCCCTCATATATGGAAAAACTCAGGAGTGCGTTGGGGTTGTGTCATTCAGCAAGTTGGCTGGCGACAAAAATAGAAGCCCTTATCTGGTCGGTCACCCTGATGTAAAGGCTGTATTTAAAAGGTACGAGAGCAGACAGGACTTTGATGGCTTCCTAGAAGGAAGTATGACTGCTGTTAGTTGTTTACTGTACAAATACTCATGCTAGCAGTAAGGCCTGAGAAAATAGCAGTTTCTTCCCTCATTTTTTCCTGCAGAGTTACTGACTGGAATATTTTATGGTATAGGCCTAAATTTTGACTAACATCGAGTAACACAAATGCCATTTGATAAGCATACCTAATTTTGCTTACTTGTCTTTGCTATTCAGTAAGTTAGCATACTATTCACTGAAGAGATGCAGAGATAGCAAAGCATTGGCTCTTCATTAATGTGGTTTGGTGAAGATCAGTTGCAGCGGTTTCAGTCTTAAACTTTACCTGATTTTGGGGGAAGAAAGTTTAACAGGATTAACCACTAAATAATTCTTTGCTTTTTCCACCAGAGGGCAGATAAAGCTTGCAGATTTTGGGCTTGCTCGGCTGTACAACTCAGAAGAAAGGTAAGATACAATTATACTGTGAAAAAGCATTCAAAAGTTTAATCTTTTTGCATAACTGTTATGAGGGACAGAACACTTTTGTTTAGTGGAAATGTTACTGTACTGTAATACAAGTAATTGCTTAGGAAAGTGAAAGAAATGCATGTTGTCTTACCCTGCATAAAACCACAAAAGTCTCTTTGGGCGAGTGTATTGCTTTTCCAGGTGTTCTGGATAAATAATGGTAGAGACTGGCCATATATTGATTAATAATTGAATTACAGTCGTAAGTTTCTGGTCCTGTAAATCCGAGGTATATTTCTTCTGTTGGTATACCAAAAATGTTATTTAGGGAAAGCAAAATTTTTTCTTTTATTTTTGCTGACACAAAGTATCCTACAGTTCCTATTCTATAAGCATTACTTTTGTGTAAGGTTTACTTTACATTTCAAGAGGTTAATTGTATTCTTTAGGCAGTCAGTGCTGTTGAATCTGCTGGAAACAGAGATACAAGTTCAAATAAAACTTATTCTGAAACTCCCTGTGACTTGTGCTTCTGATGTTCTTGGCTTCATTATGCTCATACCCCAGGAAACAGGTGCACAGTTTTTTATGGTTAAGAACTTTAGTATTTTCTTTGTAATGTAGTATTTATCTTGTGGAAGGGACTTCTTAAAAGCCAGGCTGAATGTTCACTACAGGAGTATGTCCATGAGGTAGTTGGATACAGAAATGTTTGGATACCTGAGCTTACTTTGATTTCTGAATGTCTAATTTGGGAAATAATAATGTTCACTTTATCGGTTTATTGTTTTCTACACAGCTCTTAGGTTGTTGATAAATGTGTTAGCATTAGTTTCTGAGCTGTTGTCTCAGAACTCTTCTATGCCTAAGTAGAGTTACAAAAACTGTTAAGTATAATAGCAAAGTGAAATAATCTTAAGCATCTGTGAGCTAATTATTTTTTGGTTTGGATGTACTTAATAATAAAAAGGTGTTATCCTACCTTCTTGTTTAAACGTGCACCAAACTGGCCTAATGGGTTTTTTTCCTCTGGTTTACCACATTTTGCTTGGGTTTTTTTATGTCTGTTTTTAAATTAATTTAAATTTTGTTTGTAAAACTTGCTGTTTGTTAAGGATAAAGGTTCAGTGTCCCTATAATGCCAATAATAATTTTACTGTACATGGAACAGCAACATTATTATGCCATTATGCATAAATGAAACCAAGATTAAGATTTAATTAAGCTAGCTAATAAAATTGCCATTGAACATGTTAGAATAATTAGAATCTCAGTAGATTTTTGTCAGTTCTTTTGTCATTCATTTTCCTTCTGACGTGCAGTAACAGATGCAATTAATGTATATCAACAAGTGTATAATAGCTACTGGTTTTAATTCATGTACTTTGTGTTTGGTTTACTGTTGTTTAGAATTTAATACTGTTTGAAAGGGTACAGAACTTAGTAGGGGCATAATGGGGAGGAAATAAAAATTTAAGTTCATGCTGATTGTTTCTGTAGTTGTGCTCCTTTAAATGTTATTCTGGTAGATTTAATGTGTTTTGAATTGGAGATATGACAGATTGCAACTGTTCAAATAAAAGCCATTGTATAATAATACATATGAGTAATGTTTCTGTAGAGATATCCCTACCATGTAAACATTTCATAGAGGAATGTTTGCTTCAGAGATAAATATGATAAATGATGGGATTGTTTCCAAAAACAAGCTACCTTTTAAAAAGGAATTGGAGTTATGTGCATTAATGAAAGAAGGACTCAGATTATTTTATAGAAATGGTACCTGTACTACTGAAAATGCTGTAAGAGCATTCATTCTATGACTGTTCATACTTAATGTTACTCTTTCTGTTTGGAGTTACCTAGTGTTGGTAACAGTGAAAAACTGAAGAAAACAGAAAGAATTCTGGAATCACTTTTAAAGCATCCTGGTTGAAATAATACCAAAATTGAAAATCTCTTTTCTACTTTCCATTCTGAACTGTTGATGCTGTAGTTCAGCCTGTGCACAAAAAAAAAAAAAGTGTCTGTGTTAGTAGAAGTCTTTGCTTTAGTGGAAGGATGACCAGGATTATTCACAGTGACCAAAATTTATGGTTAGAGCTGTGGAGAATTAAAAATGTTGTGAAATACAGGAAGATACTAGAAGCATTCCAGGCTTTGGAATCAAAACTGGTGAATGGTGTAGTTCCAGAAAAAGGCTTTTTATCTTTTTTGCTCATTCTTAAAAGAGAGAAAAGTCACTTTTTTCCTTCTTTTTGAAGTGCTTGTAGAGGTCCTATATTCAGTATGGTAATAGCAAATAGCTGCATGGAAGTTACTGGTTTTATCGAAGCAGCTCCTGCTCCTGAAATTACTAGCAATGAAATAAATATACAATATTGCTTTCTGAATAATAATGAAGATACAGAATTCTCATAGCATCAAGGTGGCTGTGTGGTTATTATTTATATCTTCAGTCTGACTTTTTGCGGCCTTCATAAGGCAATTGTGTTTGCTTTTGTTCAGTTACAGTTTTGCAGGAATAAAAAAAGAGAGTAGAAGATTGTACTGTTCTTAAACAGCACCACAGAAGTAAAGTCCTTAAGATATCATTTTTTCAGAAGGGTCAATGTACTAAAGTGACAATACTCTTTTTCCTTCTTCCAACAGCCGACCATATACCAACAAAGTTATTACATTATGGTATCGGCCTCCTGAACTTCTCCTTGGGGAAGAAAGATACACACCAGCTATCGATGTCTGGAGCTGTGGGTAAGAGTTTGGGTAAAAGCATAGCAAGGATGAAAACAAGCCAACAATAAATTTTAAAGTTTCTATCAATCTGTTCTGAAAACCATAATAATGGAATTCTGCAAAACTGTTTTACAGCTGTATCCTGGGTGAACTTTTTACAAAAAAGCCTATATTTCAAGCAAATCAAGAACTTGCTCAACTGGAACTCATAAGGTAACTAGCAAGCCCTGCTATGTACTAGGTGCCTCATAAACTGGCAGGTCTCTTTTCTTAGTGTTAAAATCTGAGATAATGCACTGCAAATACTTGCAAGTGCTCAGTTACTGCCCTGAGTGACATGTTAGAGGTTTTGATGGGCATGTAACACAAATGACTTTGGCACAGGCATGAAGGTTTTTTTGTGAGTGCTCTGTGTTCCTAACAATGTGCAGTTGATGAGTAAGATGGGTTTTTGTAGAGTAGCTGGAGTAAGTTGCCTATTATTGAAATTGTAAAGAGAGAGAGTAATCAAAATTCTTGTAATTTTTAAGATGATATTTCAACTTGGCAGCAAATCAAAATGAGAACATGGACAATAATAAGGACAAGTGGGATTTGGGAGGAACAGGTATTTGGCATGCTGCTGACCATGAATTCTTGTTTTAAGTCTACCATGTACGCACCTGGGCTTTATTACTTTGGCAGAAATATTTCTGTTCCCTTAGAAACTGCCAGACACTTGGTAGAGAAAAAAATTCTCTTTCTTTCCTTGTTCTCAATAAATCATAGAATGATAATTCATTCAGTGGAACCAGAGCATCTTTTTTTCCCCCTTTATTCAGCAAGCAAAATTTGCTCTTGATTCTGATGTCATAACTGACATTGCAAATTAAGAGAAGTGCTCTTCATAGAAACAAGGGGAAAAGAGGGTGAGTCATACAGAATTTACAGAAAGTGAACAGTAACTGGTCAAATTAATAAAAAATATAATAAAGTTATAAATTGAGATCTTTTTCAAAATAGATTGAACAGCAGCATCTTTCTGTGTAATGTGTTGTTAGCTGGCCTGAAAATAATGAAGGATTTAGGAGGTGCAAAGCAGACCAGTGGTCATTTTTGGCATAAGAAGACTTAAATGTAAGAGTTTGGGAATTTTTGTTTTTGAGCACTAGATGGCATTGAAGTACATGAGAATGAGTAATTCAAAGTTTTTCTTTCTTTGTGTTTTACCTCTGGTACAAAACTCTAAAACTTTGTGATGTCCTTCTGCTGGAAGCTTCTGTTTGTAGCTCATTTCTCATCTTCACTGATGCTATGTATTTTTTGCCATTTGAACATAATAATATCAGTTTTATCAACATCTCTGCTGTGATCATGTTGCAGTCAACAATCCTACTTTATCTTTTCAAACTTTATCAAAGAAAGAGCTGAAGTACATTCTGATAGTAAGAGACTTATTATTTTTGTTCTCCCTGCTGAAAATTGCATACCCCAACCAGCTTAAAATCAGGTTGGTTTGCATAGCACCTGAGGCATAATATTGGGCCTCTTACAGTAACCATTTAAATCTTACAAAAAAGAGGGCTGAACTAGGGAAATGTATTTGCTAAATGTCCTTTTATGACTGCCTGCATCAGAATTTGAAACCTTGCATGTGTGGAAGTACCTTATTAGTTCTTCTGCTCAGAAGTGTGGTGTTGATCAACTTCTGCTTTGCCATCCTTGGTTGGAAGAAGGGATGGAGATAGAATGGTGAGGCGTAAGAGTGTGGACAGCTCCATTTGTGGAGGTAGATGAGGCTGAGGTAGATGATGTTTAAGACATAAAACTCATAATTAAAGTAAAAAATATACAAGTTTTCTAGTGGTTTCTGCCTTTAGGACTTAGTGAATTGTTTAGCTTTTTTTTCCCCTTATGTCTTCAGCACTAAATAAATTCTCAGTGAAAACTGCTTTTTCAGCTGTTTGGTATATCTTTCTTCAGTGGTGTTGGGACCTAAGGACATAAAAGTGTGGGCTATCCAGTTCTAGTCAGATACCTGGAGTGCTCTTCGGATGTAGTTGGTTAAGTTTTTTCAAAACATTTGTATAGAGCATGTGTGGGTTGAACTGAGACAGTGAGTTTAGTCTGTGTGGGGTGATTACCCTTTGTAGACAATTCACTGTTATTTAATGGTGTTGGGCATTTGACAGTGGAGAAATTATAGCTAAAAATAACCTGAACATGAAAATTGATTTTTTTTGTTTGTTTTCATTATATTTGCAAGAATAAAAATGACAGCTGTGCTCACTTGTGGTTTTGGATCTCATACACTTTTTTCCCTTCTTTTTCGTACAGCCGAATTTGCGGAAGTCCTTGTCCAGCAGTGTGGCCTGATGTTATAAAATTAGCTTATTTCAACACAATGAAACCAAAGAAGCAGTATCGTCGAAAACTGAGAGAAGAGTTTTCTTTGTAAGGATGAAGAATTAGTTTAGTCAATTATCATAGCATAAAGTTTTCCCAGAGATTTTATGAACTTCAGTATTTTTTTGGAAAATGAGCATAGATGAAGTGTAAAGAAAAATGGCTTTAGGTTCTTGTCCTTTTCATGATACCCACAGAGCTTGTATTAACCCTTATTTAATAGGAGCATCAAGAAGAAGACCTTAAAATTTCAGCCACCTGTCAGCTTTCACCTGAGAAAACACTTGTTTGGTACACCTGCTTGTTACCCTGTCCAAAAAACAGCTCAGAGTACTTAATTGTTTTTTATTGGTAAAACTGGCTACAGCTAAATATGTAGTCTAGTTATCATTACAGTCTTTTGGGTCATAAACTCATTAACACAGAGGAGTTGCCTGAACCGTATATTCTAAATGTTTTACCACTGGACTAGGTTTGTGCATGTATCACAAGTGAAAGGTATGGCAAACAGATGTGAGCTCATTTTAAGGGGGTTGTTCCCCTCCTTCGGGTACAGTGGATTTCAGGAGAAATGCATCAGTCTGTTTATACTGGTGAGATAAATATCTTTGAAACAATAGACTTGTCTGTGAATCAATCAAAACTCCAACTCCCTGGTGGTAAATTCCAAAATGTAGAGTAATAATATATTCTTGGCTTTAAAATGTGGGTGTGTTTTTTTTTGGAAGGACAAGGTTTTAAGCAATGGAACAACACAAGGTAAAGAAAGCTTGGGTTATATAACATTATAGGTAGTAAAAGGTGAAGTTTATTTCTGCCTCTTACTATAAAGCTCAGATTGTGGGTGTGTTTTGTTAGCGTATAGGTTACCTGAGGACTTAATGATCATTTTGGAAGGGATGTGTTTATTAAAATTTTGCACAGAGGTGTGTGATACAAAATAAAGATGTGACACTTTCCTCTGTTTTGTACTTTTGTAGCATCCCACCAGCTGCATTAGATTTATTCGATTATATGCTTGCTCTGGATCCCAGCAAGCGCTGCACAGCTGAACAAGCTCTTCAGTGTGAGTTTCTGCGAGATGTGGAACCATCTAAAATGCCTCCTCCAGAGTAAGTTATTTCCACTGGTAATACTGCTGACCTCTAGGAAGTGTGAACATGCACTGATTTCAATAAGTTCGTTGTGGTTCAGTCAAGGAGATGGTGTGACGTATACAGTTGTTGAAAGGTGATTCTGCAGTAAGATGCTTGTGTAGCTAAGTGACTCTCTATAACATAACAGTTATTTGTCATTCCTAGAACTAGTTATTGAGTTACTACCTTTAAAAAAAATTTCTATGTTTCTAATATTTATAAAGTATAATTTCTCTTTTATCTTGGTTTATCAGTGTCTGCTTTTTCCAGGGATTTTGAGATCCTCCATGAATCTGAATTGCTTTCTTTGATGATAGAATGACATTGGGTATAGAGTTCTGTACAGGTACCTGAAAGTTAAAGTGAAATACAGTAAATTGTTTCATGAACCACATGAGAGCCTTGGTTTTACAGGCAGGAAAAGTGAAATTGTGCAGGGTTGTTATTTTGAGTTTCTCTAGAGGAAATGTATTGCAATGTCCGGTAGGACTTTCTCAGTGACTTTGCAGTCATTTCAGTCTCTGCAAATCATATTGGAGCATGTCCTGAGGAAAACAATGAAAAGGTGCTAGAGAATCTGCAGGTCTCATTCTTTCCTCAATATAGCTGTCAGAACATAGAATCCGTGATACTGTTTGAGTAAACTGAACTTTCAAGGCAGGCTTCTTTCTATCTAAGGATTTTATGAAAATTCTTTCTAGACTTATCTGTTACATACACAAGGTTGTTTTACAGAATCACAGAACGGGTGAGGTGGGCAAGGGACCACAGGGATCATCTGGTCCAGCCTCTCTGTTCAAGTGGGGTAGTCCCAGAGCACATGGCACAGGATTGTATCCAGATGGTTTTTGAGTATCTTCAGTGAGGGCGATCCCACAACTTCTCTGGGCAAACATTACTAATGTTCCTGAATACATGAGCTGAAGAGGTTTCATTGCCTGAATATACCTAAGTCACTGTGTGAAAATCAGAAATCAGCAATCTCAAGCTGTTTACTGAAGTTTCAGAACCACATGTACAGCATGTTGCTTATGTGTATTTTAAAGTAAGCGAATGGGAAGATATCTTTTCTTCAGGGATGTGGTAATTCATCCATTCTAGAAGCTGATACATGGATATTCAAAACAAGCTAGTCATTGGTGTCATTTTAAAAATTAGGAGGAACCACACTCACTTCTGGCACAGCACAGGAAAGTGTCGATTGTTCTCTTGGGAGACTGAAGTTCTGTTTTGGGAAGGAGCAGCTGCTCATCCAAAGAAAGTGACATCCTGATTGGAAGGACCATAGGATACTTCTCACAATGAGTTTTTGCTTCTAGTTGTTTTTCAGAAAATACTTGACAAGTGGAAGGAGAGAATAAAGGAAACAGTTGTTGTCATTGCCTTTCCAGTGTCTCTTGTAATTTATCAGCTAATTTTTCCATGTTCCTGGGTGACAAAACTGCTAAGACAGTTAATACATAATAGGAAAACATAAACCACTATTTTTACTGCATACTCAGTATTTCTGTGGGTCTTTGTGTTCCTCAGGAAGTCAGAATTGAGATGCCTGCAGGGAACTGTAATGGAAGGACGGAATTGGTAGCAGATAAGTTTCTTAGGAAAATTTTGTCTCTGCATTCATATGTCTTAAAGGATATCCCCTTGTTCTTCCTGGTATCCCGGCTTTGCTAGTGTCAAGTGATATTTTTTCATGCAACTTATTTCTGCAACTTTTTCCATTTTTTCCCTCCCTACTTTCTGGGTTGCCTGAATTGTACACTACAGATACTAAGTAGCTGTGTCTGTTACTATGCACAAACATGTGGCCTAATGAGTTAGCAGCACTTTTATAAGCAGATAGAAGGGCCCTGAAAAAAATGATTTTATATTGATAACTTACTTATCTGGTACTATGCAAGTTGTATTTCATAGCAACTGTGCAGCATTGATTTTTGAAGTTTTAAATTACACAAATAATTAGGAAAATAATTTTCATTTTAAGATACTTTTTCCCCTTTTCTGCCAGGAGGACTTGTGCTTCTGAAAGAGGTATTCAGTAAAGAATTTTCAGCCAAAAAAAGCAGGTCTGAGATTTTGCTGGCTTTTGAATGTTTCCTGATGTATTTCCAAGTTCCAGTAGGTTCACCTTTCAGAAGTTATATTATGTATAATTCAAGTGTTTTTACCAGTATGATTTTAAAAATAAATTTAAAAATAGGGATTAAACTGATTATTTCCAATCATTCTTTGCAGCCTTCCTTTGTGGCAGGATTGCCATGAGCTGTGGAGTAAGAAACGCAGAAGACAGAAGCAGATGGGCATGACTGATGACTCCACGGCAGCTAAAGTCCCTAGAAAGGATCTGTCTCTAGGCATGGATGAGAGCAGAACCAACACCCCACAAGGCATGCAAACTTCTTCCCAACTCAAAACTCAGGGCAGCTCTAGTGTAGCACTTGGTCAGTAATATTTTCAGTTCTTATAATTACCTACTATTTGGATTGCATTTCTAGAAATTTTAGATGTTATTTGCAGAGTATCGGCATCTCCTGGATTCTTGAGGGAGGAACAGTATTGTAAGTTTAATCTTTGTTACAAAAGATTTGCCTTTGCTTTTAGAAACATAAGTGCTCCTTTTCAATTTTATCAGGTAAATTTTAGCCTGGTCAGAGCAACTAATTTGCTTGTTCTGTATTTTCAGGGGATTTTAGCTCTTGCTTATCTGTAATTCTTTGGTAATTCTACAAGCCAGGGTCTGTTTAGAGTTTCTCACAACCTCCATAGATTGGATAAGCTTTATTGGTATTGGTAAACTGGTCAGAAGGCAGAGTTTGGAACAATTGTCTTTTCAAATGGAGCAGATTCCATCTGCATGTTGTGTGAGTCTTCAGCTTTCCAGGTTGCTGGGGCTAAATCAAGTTGTAAAAAACCAAAAAACAATCAAAAACAAACAGCAGAACTAGCCCCTCCCCAGAAGCTGGTATGACATGAAGTATCTACCTCTGTGTTGCACTGCCAGTAATTCTGAAACTTAACCAAAGAATCTTACTTGAGACAAGTTTTACAAATATAACAAAAAAGTAATGGTTCCAGTAAAGTGGTAGTTCTTACAAAATATGTAGAAGTATGAAGAGTAACAACATCAAATGGACACCTGTAAGTTAAATGTGAAACCACTTTTGATTGTGCAAAGTAACCATAAATCCTATGACACTGATAGAGGAGTTCAGCTAAAAACCACAGTTTATGCATTCATAGCAGCTGACAGTTCTTTAATACTAACCATCTTGAATCAACCCTTAATTTAACAGTAGAGCAGAGCTGAAAATATTCTGTGCAAAGATACACTGAAAATAGTTATTTTGATTGTATTTTATTGCAATTTATTGCCTCTTGCTCCATTCATCTGGTTTCTCACTCTGCAAACCAGCTGTGAGATTCTGCTAATTCATATATTTAGGCTTAAGTTTTGGCAGCATTTTCAAGAATGACTTTCTGTAACTTTTTCTCCCATCAATGAAACTATATTAGAAATGTAAAGATTCCAGAGGGATAGCTGTTGTTTTTATGCTTTTATAACATAACAGCCTAATGAGAGACTGGTCATTGGTTAGTTAGCCATTAATACTAACTATGCAAAAAAACCTAAGCAAATAAAGAAGGAATCAGCCAGACTTATATTGCTGTTTACTCATATGTACACAGGAAAATATGTCTAGATAGAAAGAAGACAATTTAATTTTCCGTGGAGCATAGAGACATTTTTTGTATTAAATAAAATACTTCTGGAAACTGTAATGTACCTTAGATATATTATTAATAAGACACATTATATAACTCCATGACCAAATGCATGCTTTAGACAAAACTCTTGCATTTGTTTCTAAGCACCCCAAAAGGAGAGGCTAAAAAGACGTATCAATTGCTAATGTTCTGATTAATGAATGAGACTCCTGGTTATTGCATTTTGCAATTGAACAGGAGCTATTCAGAGCTCGATAATTTTGTTGTGATAGATATCCCAAAATGGAGTTTTCTGTTAGAATGAACTTTAAGCTAACCAAAGAGTAATGAATGTGTTTCCCTGTTTGGCATTTTTCTGATGAATTTTCACTGAGAGTCTGAGAGAAGTTTTATTGTTGAGCATACCATCCTCAGATGCGACAAAAGTCTTCTGTTAATCACAACATCTAAGTGAGAGTCAGCAGTACAAGGCAGAAGAAATTGTGATTTGTTTTTTTGTATTGCTGTATAGAAGGTGGATTATATTCATAATAGATACATAAAAATTTTGAAGTCCCTGGATCCTGCTTAAATAGATTCCAAGTGCTTGTATCCTGGTCTACATCCACAAGTAGAGTTGTGGGTTGTGGGTTTTGTAGCACTTTCCATCTGTGCTGCTCTTAACTTTTGCTAGGCAAATACTTAATATTTTTGTGGCTCATACATGGCTTCTAATCTGCTATGAATTAATATATTGCTGAGAGAGCACAGGGGCAAGTATAGAAGAGGACTGAATATGTTTGTGCTGACCTGGGTTAAGAAAAATTGAGAGCTCAGCCAGCCTGCTCACACACTCATTTTCTAATGTGTAGCTGCTTTCTTCTCTAAGTCATTTTGCTCACAGGGCATGTGCAATCCATGCTGCTTCACTTCTTTCAAAATAAATCGCCACAGTGGTATATTATCACATATTTTCTTGTCCCTCAAAGTCAGCACTTCCTTTTGTATTTATACTGTGATCTCCTAGGCCACCTAGAACCAGGTCACTTGGGCAGGTGTTAAAACCCAGATGCTGAATTAGAATGGGCTGGAATATGACTGGAAATGGGTTTTGCAGATGGCTACTTTTTAACAAAACGTTGTGATATGTCAAAGATAGGAAATTTTATGGGGATTGGAAGTCTTACAGCTGCCTAAAGCAGGTGGCCTTAAGCCCCAACTCAGTTATGTTGTGGAAAATTGAGCTCTAGCTTGGTGTTTTTCCATCTGTCCAAGTGTGTGTGTGTACCTCATGGAAGTCACTTTGGTTATATTGGATCTTACTGTTCCATTTCCTATAGATACTCCCCAAAGACAGTTAATATGTGAAAGCATTCCATTTCTGTGTTGTCCAAACTCATGCTTTGCCAGTCATGTCAGCCATGCTAGATTAGTATTCTTTTGAGCTTCTGAAATATGCCAGTCCTAAATAATACTTAAAACCACCTTTTTTGTCTTTAGCAAAAACAAGCACTGGACAGCAGTTAAACCAGAATGAAGTGGCAATCCTGCTAAACCTGCTGCAGTCTAAAACAAGTGTTAGTTTGGCACAGTTTGCCCAAGTATTGAATATTAAGGTAAACCCAGAGACTCAGCAGCAACTAAATAAAATAAATCTTCCTGCTGGAATTTTGTCAGCAGGTGAAAAACAGTCAGAACAGCAGCAGCAGCAGCCGCCGCCGCCTCCACCACCACCTCCCGAGCAGGAGCCTCTAAAACAGCCGATGGTGATGCAGCCCCCTGTGCCACCTGCTCAGCTGGGTCAGCCTAAAGTTGAGACTGATGCTGCCCAGGCAGCTGTGCAGAGTGCATTTGCTGTTCTGTTGTCTCAGTTAATAAAGGCTCAGCAAACAAAACAAAAAGATTTTGTGTTGGAGGAGAAGGAAAATGGATCAGGAAATGAAATGTCGTTACAACTCAGGCAGCCTCCAGAGCCCGCCACTCCTGTGTCTGTCAGCCGGGACGACGTGGAATCTCCGGCACCTGGCTACCCACATCTGATCAAGTCATTATACATGTCTGCAGGTACTGAATGCCTTTATTGCTAACCAGCAAATACCTGGAGCACTGGAGAAGTAATATTTTGGGAGTAGAGAATTAACATGTTTGCCATATGAATCTGTGCGAGTGTAGGAGATTAAATTGATTTGGTCACATTTTGTGTCTGGATCAGAGAATCTGTCTCTTAGTCTAACAGGTGCAATGCAGACAGAGCAAACAATGATAGCCAACCTAAGAGGTACACAAGTGTTGGCGATGAAACACTGATCATTATTCTGGTGGTTAGGGTTTTCTTAGTGGTGAAGACAGTATTTTCTAGGAGATGCATAGATGTAATTTGCCACTTTTGACTGTCTGTTTAGGTAAATTTTATTTCAGTGAGACAGTATTTTATTTTGGGTTATAATGCTGACTAGAGGCAGTTCCTTAGTGTCCAATTCAGTGGTTACCAGTAACTGTCACACACACAGCTAAAGGTTTCCATTGAAGTATAGGAATGCCTTCCATAGTTTTACCAGAGTTTCATCTCATCTGTTCATCTTTTTTGGGTTGCAAATTCAGTTTATTATGGTGGTTTATGTATTGTTTTGTGGTGTTTGCGGCTGTTGAAAGAAATATTTTGAAGTGCTTTGGGGCTGTTCTTGGAGAGTTTTGTGGGATTTTTGGAGAGGTGCGCATTTTTGTTCATGTTTATTTTAAACCTTGAGTGTTGCTGTTCTTTGATAGGGTGGCCTTTTGTCCCATGAGACTTCTGTCCTTACCTGTGAATCTTTCTTGATCCTTCTTTGAATTTTTAGTGTTTTTGTTGCTTGATTTTGTTCTGGTTGTTTGGTTTTGCTGGGTTTTTTTTATAAGGAGCTTGTACTGTTTAACTGATTGCCTGGAAATCTTACTTTAAGGAGTAACCTGCATCATGCTCCTTGAGGCAAATGGACTGTCGCCAAATTTTGTCCAAAATAATTGATATAATTACTGGTAAATTTAACTAATCAGTTAATGAGAATTGAAGTAACAAACCTCTGTGTTTTTCCAGGAAGGAGTCCTTTTCTTTCTGGTCCTGTTATTTGTATACTTTTATTCCAGAGCTTTTCTTTTTCATCTTCTTAGGCCAAGAGGATTTGGTTAGGCAGTCTGAGATGAGGCTTCTGAACCGAACACCTGAGCAGGAGCGCCCTCGGATCTTGCCTCCAGACCAGCGTCCCCCCGAGCCACCGGAGCCTCCGCCGCTCACTGATGAAGACCTTGATTATCGGACAGAGAATCAGCATTTGCCTGTAAGTAACTCTTCAGGAACAGATCCTCATGCGGGAGTGAAAGCAGCTCTTCTGCAGCTGCTGGCTCAGCATCAAGCTCAGGCGACAACGGAGGAGCCAGTACCAACGAGTGTGGATTATCAGGCTAGAGACTCCTATGTAACAGGCCCAGACTACAAGGATAACTTTGGATCATCATCCTTCTCATCTGCCTGTTACAGCACTAGTGATGGAATAGGAAGCGGATCATCAGGAGTATTAGAAAGGAGGAGTTTCCTTGGAAACTCTGATATTCAGTCTTTGGATAACTACAGTACTGCTTCATCTCACTCTGGTGCTGCCCCTCCCCCATCAGCCTTTCCAGAACCTTTTCCCAGCTCAGTAACTGGTTATGGAGACATTTACCTCAACGCTGGCCCCATGCTGTTCAGTGGAGATAAAGACCATAGGTTTGAATACAGCCATGGCCCAATCCCGGTTTTGGGGAGCAGCAGTGATGCTTCCACAGGGCCAGAGAGTGCGCACTCTTTGCCCACAAAGATGCACAACTATAGCTATGGAAGTAATTTACAGGAAAATCCCACTGGCATCAGCCACATGCATGGACAGACTTGGACTTCTCCTGCGCAAGGACCTGGCTATTCCCAAGGATACAGGGGACACATTAGCACATCTGCAGTGAGAGGGCGAGGCAGAGGATTACCATATTGAGTATCTGTTTTTCCTCAGGCACGTCATTTTTATCTGGAAAAACTTCTCCCCCCAGCTGCAATTTAAAGCAGCAGTTCAACAAACTTGAATAATGTTAATTCAACAGCTTTATTTTTATGTGGAAAAGGGTCTTGCATACAGTAGGAAAAATTTAAAAATGCTTACAACTCATGCTGTCTAAAAACTAGATGACTTGATTGTACATGTTCACAAACTCTAGTTCTGACTTTTATTTTGTATTTTGGCAGTTTTAAGTGGATGCTAAATTTAGGGACATCAGCTTTTTATGGCACTCTTTCAGATCTTCTGAACTATGCACATTTGTGCTTTTTTTGTAAGTTTGGACCAACTTTTATGTAAAAAAAAAAAAAGAAATTTTACAACAATCAAAGCAGGGCACTGATTTATTTGGTATTTTTCTTTTTACAGAACTACCTTTAGTCAAAGGTCACTGTCAGTCTTTGCACTGCTTTCAGTGTTATTGTGGAAGGTGTACTTCGTGCTCATTTCAGATAATAAAACACAACCTTTCTCTTGATGCAAAATTTTATAAATATTTGGTCAACGCTTTTTTTTCTTTTAAGAAAAAAAATAATGGGTGTTCTGGTAAAATGTTCTCTCCATCTCCCACGCTTGTTTATATAAAAACTGTTTTACTTGAATGGTAAGTGCCTTAACATGTAAGCTTAAGGTCTGCAAAAATTTGGAAGTACTTCATAGGTCGATATGAACATAACGCCTAAACCTAGGTAATTAACAAGAGAATTCAGATGATAATAATAAGAAACTCAAACAGGTCGTAATGTTGTGGTGTTTACTTCACATGGGCCAGTTACTTAGAGACCTGATCTTACCTAGATAAAATCGTAATTTCCAAATTGAACTTCATGAGAAACGTTGAAAGTGAGGAGAAGAATGAAGAGTGTAGTTTTTCCTCAGCTCCCTATTGGAGTTGTAGTAAGTGTTTTAGTTCGTCTGCCAAATAAACTATACTTTGTATGTCCTTACCAAGTGATGAAATAGTTGTTTTGTTTTTTTTTTTTTCTCTTAAATGTCAACAGCAGTAATTTCTTTACTTTGTGTGAAAAGCTGACACTGTTTGTCTTTTTACCCCAAGTACTGCATTGTAGGAAGTAACCAAAGGAAAAAAGACCAGTATTTAAAGCAATGGCAAAATGTTTGACACTAGTTGTAATTCGCTGTAAACTTGTGATTGTGCCAATTACTTGATTTTATATCTGCTATTCCACAGAACATTTTAATATTGGAATTGAGTGTCTCGGAACAACTGAAATTATTATAGTTAAAACTCTTACCAAGAACCACTCCTCATACTAATTACAACTTTCAGCATGGTTTCTTTTTTTGTTTGTTTTTTGGTTGGGTTTTTTTGTTTTTGTTTTCTCTGACAACAAGTGGTCTCTCTCCTGCAGAGAGGAGGTATGTTTATATTTTGCCTGTACGTAAAAGGATGTCTTGAAGCCCATATGGGAAACAATTTTCCAACTGATTATCCAGTTGACAAATCGGTACCTTATGTAACTGAGTGTTTAAATACTACTTTTTAAAAAGTAAAATTTCTACTTACACTATTACAAATGTCTTGTCAATGACTTTTTGGATTTTCAGAATAGAAGCCAAAGCTCTTGGTGTTTTGTTTTAATTGAAAATCCTTTAATTGAAAATTGAAAATTACTCATACATGGCTGATTCCCACACTATAGAGTATGGAGAAACTCCCTTTGCTAACTGTGTAGTGTTTGAGGATCTAGCTGATGAGGAGTGGAGAGAGTCCTGCTCTTATGCTGTCTCCTAGTCTAGCAGTTGCCTTTAGTAGACACAGTAGAAAATCCTGCCATCTGAAAATAGAAGTGGCCGGGTCAGAAACAAATACAATCTGAATAGCCTGTGCTTAAGAAAGGCAAAAACTTAATATGAATGACAGTGCACTGGACTGTTTTTCTGTGAGTGAGGACATAGCATTTTTCTGCTAGTAAAATTTTAAAAACAAAAATCATTAGAGTCATTTAGATATGGACAGTGTCCGCTAAGGCTCTTTGTTTACTAATCTTTAAAAAACCCAGACCCACAAACATACACACAGATTGCTTCTCCTTTTTTTGTATTTTTTTTTCTAGAATCAAGTAAAATACTTTCAAAGCTTATATGCTCTTACTTTCACTAAAGATGTGCAGTCTGGAGTTACTCATCTGCACTTGAAGTGTAACTGCAGGCAATAGTTGGCTAAAAACACAGGTAAGTTCAAATGCAAAGTAGTTCTCAGAGAAATAAACTGATTGACTTCCAATACAAAAATACAAGGAAGAAACATCTACCTTCCCTTTTAGACATAAATTTTCAAGTCATTTAGTTAGCTTTATTCAGTGCTGAGAAGTTGGTCCCCTCTCCATCTGTAAATGAGTGTGCAGTTTCCTCATGGGCCGGCAGTACTCTCAAACATTGTTCTACCAAAACGGATTTCAGTCTTTGGCCATAAAAAAAACCCAACAGCCCCAGCACAAGTAATCCTGACTGTGAGGAGAGAGAGAAGGTGCAATAAACAATTGACTTCCAGATGAATCAGAAACAAAACTCTGGTATGCTGTAGCAGATGAATACTGTACAATGACTTTTCCCCAGCTGAGGATTACTAGCCTGTGGTTTTGAACACTGTATTTGCCTGGGACAACAGTGTTGGGATAATTTGGAGAGAAAGTTAATGTATTTCCATATGTGATTACTCTGAAAAGAATTGCCTTCTCTGCAACCCAGGGAATCTTCTTGGCTCTTTTGCTGAAATCTTTCCTCCTGGGCTGGTGGAGGTTGGGTGCAGGTAAGGAGCTCTGCCCTTTAGGGTGTGGCAGGAGGACTGGTGCCTGCAGCCACTCTACCCTGGTCTGGAATTGTATCTGAGCAGGTTAGCAGCCAGGAAACTGCCCAGATCTAAGGACACTAGTTCCACATTCCTTTGTACTGGGCCTGTGTGTTACCTGTCAGCATTTATTTTTAATTAAATCCCATGATGAGGTGCTTATGGCAGCATTTTACCCTTATGTGTGAACTCCACTCAGCAGAGAGTCTGTACTAGTTTGGCATTTTACATCACGTGGCTCTTGCATTTTTGATGCAGTAGTAGACATTCTGAAAACAGTGTTACTTTACTGTGGAGCTGTGGCTTTTGGTACTTTCTTCCTCATTCCTTTATGTTTTCTGTGCTGCAATTCCAAAGTGGGCTACAGAGACCTGGATACTACATCAAAAAGTAAGTGTTGTGTGTTTGTATTTCTAAATAAACATACTGAAATACTGTAATAATGGACTATCAAATAGCAAGTACTTCATTATTTATAGTAAGTGGTCTTCAGCAGCCATACCAAGAGGAAGAAAGCGAGCACGACTGGACTGCTTATGGCCGTGACTTAAAAGTTAAGACTATTGTAATGCTTAAATTCAGCCAAAGGAAAAGGAAACTGCTTTTATGGATTGCTAGTTGTCGTTACTCTGAACAGAATGAGCAGTGCTAGGGAAGAGATACAAAAATACATGTATCCTTAAATGTTAATATAATTTCTTGAAAAATTAATTTTTAAATGGCAAACTTCTATATTTTCTTATGTTTCCATAAAATTTGGTCTCTTAAATTTTCTCCATCCCATAGTAATGTCAGGTGCTTTCTAGAAGCAGAGGCAGTAACTGCCGTGTTGTAAGTTCTTACAGTTTTGAGTGCTCTTCTCCTTTTGCTTTCAGTTTTAGTGGAGGCAGTTTTAGTTTTGGTGAAGTTTACAGTTGGATGAGTTTTAATTGATAATTGTGTGGTAAAAACTGAAGTATTGAAGTAACACAGGATACCTCTTGTCTGCAGGCAAATTAGGTCTTGGACCATAAATTCTGTCTCCGGGAGAGAAAAATGTCAGATGTACTACATGCATTCTTCTTTTCATTAATAAAATATGCAAGTGTTTTACATACAACATTTCTCCAGTCTGTTCTGTTACAGTGTTTTTTACATGAGGAAATTTTGGCTATTACCCTTCTTGAGAGTTCTGGGATGTTCTGTATTTGCAGAAGTGTGTAATGAAATTAGGAAGCACCAGAAAATTTATTTGAATTCTATATTTAAAAATAAAATTACCTTGGGTTGACATAAAATCAAATTGACTTACTTATCAGGGTGAAGAGACTTTATTGCAGGAGTTATTTCGAGACAACTTAATTTAAAACAAATTGTTACGCTTCAGCTTGCTTACTCTTTGTTATTTTAAGCCATTTGTATATAAAATGTATTGTGCGGCCTGTAAATAAAATACATGAAAATTGAAGTCTTTCCTTGTTTTCCCTCTCTGGTTGTCAAACAGCATTTCAAAAGAAGATTGGGTTAAACAGAATGTTTTCAGTGTATTGAAATTCTGCAAGTTATTAGTGAAACCCATGTACTGCTCCAGTCCTGTTTCAAAGGAGCCCTGTAGGGGCTGGCAGTGTGAACCTTTGCTGGCATCGATGATGCAGAAGCCAAGGTGCAGCAGAGCATCCCTTTGAGCGCTGCTGGTGCCCCAAGAGCAGAGTGCTGGGATGTGGGTGTGGGACAGGGCTTTACCAGTGCTGAGAAGCTGCTGCTTCAGCACCTGTGAGCTGCTCGGAATGGTGGGTGATGGACAACATGACATTTCTAGTTTGCAGTGTCCAAGCAGAGGTGCAGTTAATATTCTCCACCACTTTCTCTTTAAAGAGGATGGTGCGTGTGTTGGAAACAATGGGAAATGAAACCCAAAGAGCCAGGTATTTTCAGTGTGAGAAGACTCTATGAATTGAGCCTGGCTTAAGCAGCTGTGCTTTGCATGCCTGAGGCTTTTCTTGCTTTTTTCCTACTGTATTAGTTAATCTAATGAAACCTTTTGAATCTTTAAATAAATGCTATACCTTCATCCAAAAATCTGGCACTTGCTGTTATCTTCAGTTCTCTTGAAGTTAAGCAGAGTGCTGCTTCATCACTTGTCATGGATAAAGTCAATAGATGGGCAGTGAAAATGCAGTTGGAAGTTACAGGGGCCAACAGCATTTACATAGGTGTCATTTGACGTTAGGCTGACAAGATGTGTAGCTGCAGCCCAAAACATCTCACTATATTTTGGTGACAACTACAGTTAAAGCCTGACCTTCAGTTCTGGTGACAAGCTCATGCTGTATGTCACAGTGTTGACTTGCATGTAGCAGATCTGGCAGTTGTACGTAACCAATTCTAATTGTCTGCTCAATTTTTCTCATGAAAGCTGCTACTGCAACTCATAACAAAGTTCTGACAAAATTGGCTCTGGTTTATGTTGAAGCATGAACCAGAAATAGCTTGAGAATGGTGCAGCATCCCTTTCATTTAGCTCTTGCTGCCATAGGGGTAGCCAGCTGTGCAATAAGGTACCAGTAATAATTCCAGTGGGATCGGCATCTCAATTCATATCCTCAGCTGCAAGTAAAATAGCATCAAGTGAAAGGGGAGATACACAAGTAACTGCAGAACAGCCTGTATCAACACAGAGCAAGAAATGGCTCTATGAAATTGGTGGCAAGAGAGGAAACCAGTCCACTTGTTAAAGCTGTGAATTATTGCCTGCTAGCTTTAAAGAACAATGCAGTTTTGCAGAAATTTCTTTTAAATTACCTGAACTAGGATTAAGTTGCTTCTATTTTTAAGGAATGCCTATAAAACCTGACAGGCCATCTGGATGAACAGGATTAGAGCTACCAAACTCCCCCACCATATGGAAGAAAATGTTGGAACACTTTGTAGTTGCAGTAAACATGGGCAGAGAGAACGTCACTTGACAAATAAGGATAACGTTGCTGTTCCCAGTCAACTGCATTTGCCTTGATGGAGCTTGAGGGTTTTGCTTTTATAGTTTACTTGTTATGGCTGCTTATTTTGGGATTTTTTAATTGCCTATGGAGAGAAGGCACAGTCAGAGGAACGCACAGTCACAGTTTGAACCCTATGGTAATGTTTCCTTTGTCTTCAGTTAGAGCAGCCCTTGCCAACAGGCAATACTTTGATCACTTCACACAGCATGGCTTCAATTCTTCTTTGGCAGTTCCTCTGGGGGCACTTTGGACCTACTATTGATACGGCAAATTTCATAACATGGTGAATGTACCTTTAATGGGATTTTTTGCAAAGAGGCTCTGAAGTTTTTTTTTTTTAATATTAGGAAATACAATGTAGAGGAAAGAAACATAGCTGGTTAGAAAGGGAATACAGTAATTTCACGACCATAAGGCGCACCTCCAGGAGTTGGCAAATTTCGCAACTTTGTACATTATATAAGGCGCACTGTCTAGAAGGTGCACTTTTTTTCTTGCAGCGAGGATCCGCCCCCAGCTCCCCCTGCGTGGTTGCTGGCTCAGGCCTCGCCTCAACCCAGCAACCATGGGGCCCTGGGCCCGCCTCCACCTGGCTGCCACGGCAATGCGGCCCCGCGGGCCCGCCTCCACTCAGCTGCCGCAGCCCCACCTCCACCCGGCTGCCACGGAACCATGGCCCCGTGGGCCTGCCTTCACCCGGCAGCCGTGGCACCGCGGCCCCACCTTCACTTGGCTGCCGCGGCCCTGCCAGCTCCCCCCACGGTTTGCGGCTCACACTTCTGAGTTGGCAAATTTCTGAACTTTGCACATTATATAAGGCGCACTGGACTATAAGGCGCACTTCCGGGTTTGGTCCAAAATTTTAGTCAAAAAGATGCGCCTTATAGTCGTGAATTTACTGTACTTGAGAGTGTTACAGAAACTTGCAAATCTGACAGCTGTGCGCTGCCCTTAAGTAACTTGGGGGAATAAGTGGTTAGTATTTGACTTGTGCAGATGTCTCTCTGCTCTTCTCCCTCCTGTGTGCTAGGTTGTGGTATTAGTTGCTAGAGGACATAGCTGGAAGCAAGTGTTTAATGTGCAGCAACCTCTAACACAGATGCCTTTTTTCTTTCCTCCTGCAAGTTCTTTCCAGACCTGTTTCACAAATGTGTAAAGCATGTCAGCAGGTTCCATCACAGGGAAGAGCACACTCTCCACAGCCTTTTGAGGATCTTGGTTGTGCCCAGGTGTCAGGAAGCACTGATGTCTGCTTGCCCTGCCTTTGGGAGCCTTTCTGAGCATCAATGCCCAAAGAGCTACCAGTGCCACCTTCTCTCCTTGCTCTGTCTCCAGGTCATCCTGAGAAAGGAATGGGCTGCCCAGAGAACTGAACAGAAGCCTCACTTTAGGAGATGATTTTCCCTGAGCAAAGAGCAAGGAAGAGATCATTACTTTTTTTATTTTCATTCTCCTTCATCCTTACCAAGTGCAGAAAGGACCCTACAGGAATGGTTTCAAAGCAAGACCTGATTTGGTGGTGGTTTTTTTGTTTGGTTGGTTTTGGGTTTTTTTCGTTTTCTGTTTTTCTTTACTGGTATTGCCCTTCAGAGAGCATTTGGATATTAGAAACTTACTACAAATCCATGTAGGATTGCGAAACCGGGACTTCTGCTTTGCAGCTAACCTGGTGGCAAAAAAATGCATGACAGTTACAGAAGAGGAGCAGGCCGTTCCCCGCTTTCCTGCACTAGAGCTAAAATTAAAACACATCCTCATATTAGAAAACAAAAGATGATGTGCACAGTGGACAACAACAGCAGCCAAAGTTATCCATATGCAGTCCTTTAACCTTTCCTGTCCCACAAGTACACTTGAAAACTCGTGTCATCCCTGGGTTGGAATCCTTGCCCTCAAGACAAGGAAGGCAGTGAACCTTCTGACTGCACAGGCACTTTCCTGCTTTCTTTGCAGAACCAAGATTAATTGTGGCCATTTTTAAATCCCATTTTTTCTAAAAGTTCTTTGTGAGGGGGAGGGGGAAGGGAATGGACTAATAACTAGAGATAACATGGGAAATGAACAGGAATCTATTAATGCTGTATATGAAAAGTGGAGTAGTAATAATAGTTCAAAATGTATCTACAGATGGTTTGGCAATTGCACATCAGGAAAGTATTACTCTAAAACTGGCAGATTTTAGAAGCCATAAACATTTTTCTCCCCAGACTGCTTCTTGTTATGGATTACAGATCCTGCTGTGAGACTTCCAAGCAAGCACATACATTTATGCAAGACAGTGAAACAAGACATGCAGGTAGTTGTAATAATTTTTATTTGCAAACTGTACTTGCCATGAAAATTTTACCTTTTGGGAATAATGACAAAACAGCCAACAAATTCAAGAGAACTTTGCAGACCTGTTCTATCAGAAATTCAACCCTGTTCCAGCTTCTACCATCAGGTGAACTGGAGGTGACCTTCTCTTTCAACTGATCTCCTGGGAAGCTCCAGTTCAATTTGAGTATTTCTTGCTAGTCTCAACTGTTAGAATGCAAATTGCTTCTTCATATCCAGGGAAACATTCTGCATGTTTTATTTAAGTGACTGTCATTTGTTGCTACCTTGCGGCCTCTTCCACTGTTTTTATTTTTTTTTCTTCTTTTTCGTTCCTCAGTCCTGTATTAAGGTTTCAGCATTGTGGAGCTTTAGTATTGTAAAAACTCTTACACAATGCCCTTCATTATGGGATGCTGTAAATTAAAGCACTAATAAGTATTTCCATCAAGTTCTAAAAATGTCAGATTGTTTGAGATGCAGTCCCAATAGGAGGCTTCCTCCTGTCTTGGCTAAAGTATGTTTCTGTCTAAATATTTAATCCATATGACATGTTTGTGGTGGCAAGAGCAGAATGGGAGTAAGGAGCATCCAACAGAACTAAATAAGGTCACCGCAGTCCATATAAAATAAGGAAGCTGGTAGTTTAAATTCAGGTGAAATAACCAATTTCCTCTAAAGAATTGGGAAGAAAAATGCTATGAGAATGAGAGGGATCAGTTATATTGACTAAATAAAAATAAAAATGTTTGCAACCTTCTCCTGTCAACATAAGAGGCTGCAGTTAACAGGAAAAAGTCAGGATTTCATATGCAGAATACAAAGAACATCAAATATAGATGCTTCACTGATACTCAATTTGATGGAATCTATTTCTTGTGCTTTAAGTGTCATGGATATTGAAAACAGCTCATACTATAGGAAATGGTGATAACTGACCAAGTTTCTACACAATGCAGAGACAACAGTTTGACAAAACAAAATTAACATGGAAAATGCACAAGCACTTGCTTTGCTGTGTAGAATGTTTAATAGGACGTGGGCTCCACCCTTTCCAAGAAAGCACCATTTGGTTGTGTAAGGCCTTGACAAGTCATGTAACTCTGCTGAAAGATTGCACAGGTCAGGAGAGAGAACACATCCACAGCAGCATTAATAAATTCGTCAGCACATAAACAGACCCAACAAATGGGATTAGATTTCTTATTGGTAGAATGCTCCGAAGTGCACCAGGGAAGCTGGCAGCTCCTACTGTTCTTCAGGGCACTTCTAAAACTGTTCCTAAACTGGAAGGCAAAAGCTGCCTTAAGTTGTCATTAAGCACTCAGGCCTTAAGTTGTCATTAAGCACTGTGGAGGTAGTCATTAAAAGCAAGAAATCAGGTGTGTAACACTTGTATTACAGACCCTGTATTTTGCACATATCAGGTACATCATGTGAAGTATTGCATATTGCTGGAATATAAATTCAGCATTTGCACAGCTTGACCACTACTACTAGGAATGTGTTTTTAGGCCTGATTTCCTGTAGCATTTAAAAAATAAAATGCATGAAAAGACTTATCATTATGGTGACAGTCCTATGCTTTAGAAAGTGATTATGTCACTTAAAGCTCCTGTCCAAAAAGAGTCCCCAGCCAAAAAACCCTTCAGGACCTAAAACCTCAACTCTGGAAATAAATTTGTGGATTTTTTCTGTTTTGAACTATAGAAAGTTTATTACAATATATTTTATAATACTCTTACAATTGGCTTTCTGACTCAGTAATCTGAAAAGCTGAACCACAGGAGATTGAGAGAGCAGGTGCTGCACCAGATTAGGCATCAATCAGTTATGAAGAACTAGTCATTAAAAAAATAAACAAAGGTCTTGTTAAACTAAAGCCTAATGAGCTAAAGACTATTTTGGTCCATGGTAACTGCTTGAGAATCTTCCACTGGAAGGTGCTATGCTTCTGATTACAGCATAAATCATTTCCATATGCAGAGAAATTCAACGGAGTAAGTATTCCTTTTCTAAGGAGATCTTGACCTCCATTGCTATAGTGTTGTGAATGAAAACTTAAAACTATTATCTCAGGTTGAAATTGTTCCTGCCATCACTGCAGATTTTAGTTCTGACTAAGGATGAAAACCAGAAGCCCTGTTAACTTCAGCAGGGATTTCCATTTAATTCTCCAGTGTCAGAATTTCCCTTTTAAACAAAATGTTGGGGTTTTTAAATAAAACCACCTTCCATTAAAAAAAATTATGTACAATTTGGCATACCTATTTTGGCCACGAAGACTTTCTCTGGGAGAGCTGTGAAGCACACAAATATGTAGATTATCAAAGAAATTATGGAAATTCTCATCTATTCGAAGTTTTTGAATGCTTATTCTTTTCATAAGAGCAATGTTTCTGAGTCTATTTGTATTCTTCACAGTAGATTTGAAGGGTGCTTGAGGAAATCAAGGAGTTCTTTTTAGAGCTCTATCAGAATTTGGAACATTTAATGAACAGTTACAGCAGAGATGCTCACAGAATTAAACAGCTACCATGTATCTTTAGCATGTGTTGGAAAGCATGGCTGACTTTCTGCTGGCATCCCTCCTCCCTGGAATGCAATACATTTGAAACTTGATCTGAAAATGTTATTTATTAGGGAATGCAATAGGGACAGCAGAAAACACCAGCTTCTCTTCTGCCACTAAGCAATAACAAGGCTTAAGCAAGACATCTCCTCTTGGTATTCATTCATTTTACATATGCAAAATGCTGGACTAATAATGTTATCCCCTCTGAAGACTGATGTGATACTTAATGAAATACAATTAATGTGTTGGTTTAGCTTTATATTAAAAGCAATGTTTACATGCAAGGTGAATTTCTGTTTCGCAGGATATAGGGATTAAAACTCTTTCTACAATTGTGAATCACTGTTCTCCTTTTTGCTCAGGTCTTCCACACTTGCCTGTCTGGAGTAACAGAGAGGAGGCCAAGTAATTAAAAGATGAACCCTTATTTTTAAACCAGATATAAAGAGGGTGTTTGTACCTCCAAACAGAAGCACGAGAGATGGAGAGGCTTCCACTAAAATACCAGACTTTGTCTAGAAAACCTTTTTTTTTTCAGATAGCAACTCTAGTTTAATGGCCTTTTTACCATAAGCTTGTGTACGTCACAATTTCCTTTACACACTTTAGGTATATAAAAGCTATACCATTTTATACACTTTTTATATGAAAAATACATTTGGTCTGATACTATTTTCAAACAGAATGAATTGAATTATTAACTTCAGAGTTTAACAAAACTTGTAGCCAGAAGGTGCATGAAATATGTATGAGCCCCAGCATTTTATGTGCCTTTTTACTGGATAAAGGCATAGAGGGCTGGTGGCTGAAACTGGCCTGGCCTGGAACTCCCTCTGGGAATGTTTCTATTCTTATGAATTTAAAAGAAGGATGAAGTGACAGCAAGCAGCTGTCTGTGTTTACATTACTCCAGAACAAACCTCTCAGGAGAGGAGAGGGAAATTCCAAGGAAAAGCTGTGAATTGTTTTAACTCTTTCTGCCTGGAATACCACGAAGTCAAATATTTAAATATAAAGTGTTGTGGTTTAAACAAAACTGATGGTTTTATGTGGGAGTTGCTAGGTGAGGTTCAGGCATAACATTGTGCAGGATTTCACAGGATATGCTTCTCTCTACCACCAAAACTGATGGACAGTGAGATCTGGGATTTGACCAAAATCTATGTAGCCTTTCTTAGTAAAAAGTGTATTTCACTTACTGCTTTAGTTTATGGATACTAAAAGGTCTGTATCCCATACCTCTTTAGAACTAGAATCATCCAAGTTATTTTTTTCACTCACTCTTTGGGACTCAATATGTATAGATACTACTTTGAACTTTAAAAAAAATTTTTCTTTACCATTTTGAAAGATCCTTAAAACTTGCAACTAGTAAAAAGAAATAATAATAACCAAAAATTCAACAGGACCTCTGGACAAAAACAATAAAGCAGGAATGTGAAAACTGCAGGCAGAAAAAGCAGCAGATGTTACAGATTGAAGTACCTTTGTAAATTGCTTTGCAACTGATGTTGCAATATTGTTATTATAAAAAAGACTGTCACTGGCAGGTCCGTCCTGAGACTCACTGTTGGAAATGTTCACTGGAATTAACTTTCTTGTTCCAGCCATCAGCAAGCTTAGTTTGAAACACATTTTAAACTATTCAATCTTAATCTGTATGATTTGAAAACACTTGTTGTATTTGCTTTGTCAGAACTAGGGATACAGTGATAGTTCAGAATTGTAAAATTATCTTGTCATACACATAGCTCTGAATAATAAATTATTTTATAATAAAAAAATCAACACATTAAAAATTAAAAAAAAATAGGTGGCTTAAGTCACAAAAGAGTGAAGTCTTAAAAGAGAGAAGTATCTGGTTCAAATGAAGTGTCAGCCACAGAAAGAATAATGGGAATAACTGGTGGAAAGTGACTCCAGAGAAAATGCAGGGCTTGGCCACAATGTTGTGGAGCCTGTGAAGAAACAGTGAGGGAATGAGTGCAGGTCTTACCTTTTTTCAGCTTTCTACCCTTTTGTATCCCTTATGGAGATACTTTTAACACGTCCGGGACTCTTGCCCATATTCTGTATTGATACTTTGTGATACTGGAAATGATGAGAACAACTTACACAAATGGTGTGTTTTTGAAGGTGCAGACCCTTTCACCAGACTGTCTCCACGCCAGGAGGTGCTGGAGGGGCAAGTCAGCTGGACTGATCATTCTTGCTAGGCCTGAAACAGGATTATTTATTTTGGGATGCTTACCTGGAAACAGACTAGTTGCTGTTAAAGCCATATACTTCGACTAGATGTGTTTCTGCTGTTTTTCCTCTAATACATTAATACAGTTAGAATGACACCAGAATCTTGCGCTTTGCTTCCGCGCATTGAAGGGTTTCAAGACCGAAAGCAGTTGCTCTGTAGCAGATGTTCGGGCTGTTCAAAATCATCTAAGTAGAATTTAGCACTGAAGTAACTAGCACTGGACTGAAGTTGAACTATTTTTTAACTGGCAGTAAATGATTAAGTATATTGAATAGGAAAGGTTCCTAAGCACCCACCTTTTTATTTCTGCTACCCACCAAACTCACTTTTCTCAGAAATGCACATCTACTTTCTTGTCATTCATGGGTTTAAAAACAGTAATAAACCCTGTGGCTGCTGGATCAAGAATACCTGAGTTTATGTTTTTGTGAGGTAGTTTTCCTCCATCCAACTTGGCATATATTAACAAGGATATCCTTAGTGGAAATGAAAGTACTTTAGAGATGTGTTGGGAAGCTACCAGAAAGTCAATGCAACACTTTCCCTGTGCCTTCTTTTTACACAATTTTTCTGTTGACTTTTTAGAGTGACTTTGCCTGTTTATTATTACTGAATTTGCACAGATTTGAGTACCACTTGTCTGCATGTTCAGTAGTGGCTTTTTAAAAATCTGAACAGTGGCCACTATGGCAAGGTCTGTGTTGTACAGTTCTCACTGCACATCTGACAACGAAGTCCACCACTCAGCCAATGCAGGCTCATTTACATGAGTCAGGGGGCATCTGTGTGACTTTACTTGTTGTCATAATTCTGTCATCTCCAGCAATGCAAACTGTAGGGACTGAGTGTGGTGGGTGGCTGGACGACACCAAGTCCATCAAACTCTCCAGCTGAGCCCTGAAAGGTGGATTGAGCCTATTTCAATGGAAAAGGCAGACACTGCCTATTTCCATGGAAAACCAAGGCAGAACAGCCTTAACTTANAAAAAAAAAAAAAAAAAAAAAGAGGAGAAAAAAGACACAATAGAAAACTCTCTGGAGAGGAAAACTTAGGGTAAGACTGCCTAAGTTATCTTCTCTGGATAGAGCTGGGTGGGTGGGTGTGTGTTAAAGAAAACCCAATCTCAGTAGGTCCCTTTAAACTGTTTGCTTGAAATATAAAGTACAGAAAGCCTTGTGGATATGTTTAGTAATGTACTAGAATCTACTTTGCAAGCTGGAGGACCATAAAGATTTGTTTAATGTCTACTGGGATGATCTAATAGCAGAGAGAAACTCAACTGGGCTGTTATCAGCAGTACCTTCACAAAATACAGACAGTAATTATTTCTTCCTTGCGCCATAGCAGTGAGGATGACAAGCTATAGGAGAGTCAATGCAGCAATTGTTATGAGAGGAAATTAAATACTGTCAGAAAATGCAACCACATGGAATAGGTACCTTGAAAACAGGGATTCGAGGGTTCTTTGTACAAACTTTCTACATGCTTGGAATTTTATTTTAGAAACTATTCTAAGTACAGGAACACTGCTGGTAGTGTAAGCTGTCCTCAGTTCCAACAGAGACAGAGTTTGCCACCTCATTCATTTGCAAACAGTTATCACAGTTCCTTAACCTGTTGCCCACAGAGTGCAAACAACTTTCCAACATGTGGAAATGAACAACCCAGTAATTTTCCACAATTTTCAATTGCCATAGCAATCAGGAGGCTATTAAAAATTTACAGACAAGGGAAACAGCCTTAGGAAAGTGCATGGCAAGTACTCAATAGATTCTCAGTGCCTTCTTATAGGTATTAACTCAAGTTGTACTCTTGGACCATTTCCAGATGTTTATTCTGCCTTTTATCTTTGTTACAGTCTCTAAAATTTTCAAATCCTGTTTTTTCTTAGTTTAAAAAAAACCAAGCCAAAACAAACAAAAAAACCAACAAAACAAAAAGACACAAAGAAACTTCACAGAAACTAAACTTCACAGACAAGTGGTGAACACAGTCTCTTTTGCAAACCTAACGGTAGGAATAATAACGTTTATTTCCAACATCTGTTAAGGGAATACAGCTCAAAGCCTTCTTTTACATTAACCTAAAATCTTCATAAAGCCACAGGGAAGTGGTGGTTTGATTTGGGAGCACTGCAATTACTACTTACAATCCAATTATTGATGATACTACTCCCTAGCTGGCAATCAGTGCTTTTTAAAGCTTATGTTAGCTCTATTATTTGTGCTTTACGCTGTGCAGTCATCCACAGAAGTTGTCAATTAGCTTGAGTCCTCTTCTCTTGTTTTAACATTAATCTCTGTGATGCTTGAAAAGTGAATGATTTGCATCAAAGTAAAAGAGGTTTTGTTCTTCCCTTTACTGGTTTATATACTAACAGTTGCATCGACATCATGTTCAGCAGTTTGAAGTCACAGGAATTTCTTCATGCATACAACAAGGATTTGAACCCACTGACTCTACAGTAACAGCTTTTAACTGCCTTGAATACACAGCAATTACACTGTGGCAAAATACATAGATACCAGGTTTAAGTGTAGTTTAATACAGCATCAAATAGCATGGTTACTGCTACACAGAAGTAGGGCAGTACACGTAGATTTTTGGTGTAATTATAATTGCAGGGCTGTCAGCAGCATTAAAAAAATCACTTTGGAACTGTACTGGTATGACCCCTGTTAGCTGCAGGAGTTACATTCTTGTATACAAATGTTTACACAACTAGTTCAGAACAACAGTGTGCAACAGCCACAGATGAGTACAAAAAGGGCAGTGGAATTCACCTGTGATTTTACTGAAGAAGATGCTGATGAAATTTAAAATCCAGGATGTGCACTAACCAGATGCTTGATGTGGTTTGAACTCCACATAGTGCTGGTGAAGCAAAATGGATTGCTATTTGTCTCAAAACAGGTCCTGTGTCCCGCTGCACTGGAATGGCAAAAGTCTAGGGGCATCCTCAAGGACAGGAAGGGCACCCTCACACCAAACATCTGCCCACCTCTCTCTAGCACAAGGCAAACGTTTCCTAGTATCAACAAGAAAGCAGTGCAGATGAGATACAGCCTTTTTTGCCAGATCTAAAATATTTTAAAAGGAAGGCCTACATTTGAGGTCTAACATGAGTTATTAATATTCTAAAAGTAAATTCAGAACTTCAGATTGAGAAATTAATGTTCAATTATAAGTCATCAAAGCACACATTTAAGTAAAAATTGCAGAGAATGAAACTGGATCAGTTTGTAATCAGTCTTTTGAGACATACAGACAATAAGTTATTTTAGGCAAAAAAAATTTGGTTGTGAATCAATGACTGAAACCGCATTACTGTTGAGTGTAAACACAACTTGATTTCTTTCATTTCTTGTGCAGTAAAAAGTTGTTTATATCGCAAATGATATAAAAAGTTTACCTAGTTACTATGTCAATTGCTATGCAAGTTTCTGAAAGCCTGAGACATGAAAATCATTACATGATTCTCCATCCATCTGTGAAGGCAATCCTGCCTTCCCTCTGCCAGTTCCAAGATAGAAGGAAGGCAAACACCAAGATTTGGGGAAAAGAGAGCTGTCTTTAGTCTTGAGAATTCTGGAAAATACTCTAAGAACAAGTTAAATTCATTGCAAGACAGTAATGTATAAAAGCAGATTTCTGAATTAGAATTCAGAGCAATTGCTAGGCAGAGAAATAAACTGCAGCGCTGGTAAAAAGCACTGACAGATAAATGGATGACAGAATTTTCAAACTGTAACATTAGATACTTACACATCCCAGTTGCACGAGCAAGTCCTCTGACTTCAGTGAGATTACTCAGAAGCACAGCTTGAAAACAAAACTTTTCTATAGAAGGAAAGTCAACGGCTACTTGTAGAATTTCCATATAATGCATTTTTCAAATGCTCCCACTGTGATGGCCAATGAAATAATTTATATAAAGTTAAGAGCATATAAAGATGTCCTTAACAAGAAAAGCAACCTGACTGCAAAAGTCAGTCCATTCTGCTGACCAGACACATTTTACCTGGTAAGTGTTCCCAGCTTTGACATTAGGAAAATGCTGCATCTCAATGCATTACTTCTAATTCTAAAGAGGAGGAGTTTAACATGAACTTTTAAAATCCCATTTTAATTAAAATTTTAATATTCTAAATTATTTAACAATTTCAATGTGTGTAGTGAGTGCCACAGAAGAATATTTCATATTATAAAGCTGGAATGAAAACCCAAACATGAAGTTTGAACTATTATAGTGCACATCTTGAGGTAACTACCCACCCAGTATGTTGGTGCATTACACATGTTCTTGACTGATTAAAGCTGTTGTTACGGTTAGTGTAGTAGTGATGCAGTTCACTCAAACACAGGAACAAAGAGTGACAAGTGAATTAAATTTTTTTCTGGAAGAGTTAGTCACTAGTTACACTTCTTTACAACAACTGAAGAGAAAGTCAAATGGACTTTCAAGACAAACACAAGGCAAACAAAACAATGGAAAAGTGTGTGAACTCAAACTTCTGAAGAAGAAGCTAACTTACCTCAAAACCTAAGAAGTTTGTTGAAGAAAGAGCAATGCCTATATACTCAGTGTGTTCATTACAGAGTAATCCCTTCATTAACAAGACATAAGCACTATTTTGTTTCACAGGCTCACGAAAAAAGGATGCATTTTGTGCTTTACATTTTATCATCAAATGCTTTTTCCAGAGTCATACTGGTACTATGAAGTCACTTCATTAACAAATGAGGAAGTGATGCATCCTGTCTCCATCAGATGTTTGCCAAATGGTAAAAAGAAAAAACAACCCATGAGGTGGTGAGTGC
Organism: Turdus rufiventris; assembly: GCA_013186435.1. Taxonomy (NCBI): domain Eukaryota; kingdom Metazoa; phylum Chordata; class Aves; order Passeriformes; family Turdidae; genus Turdus; species Turdus rufiventris. The sequence continues at coordinate 977,159 of PYHW01010358.1, read as the reverse complement.
TTAAGCTTCCTGGATATCATGGCAAAAAAGGCAAAGCTTATATTGACTTTAAATATATTATATTTATAGTTCTGAACATGTGTTCATGCATTTTACAGCTCTTCAACAATGACATATTTGAATTTTAATGTAATTACAGAATTTCTCCCAGAAGCCAGAAAGGTGAATCATTTTAAAGTTTTTGGTGCTGATTCTTGACCAAATGACTGTAGCCTTTAGCAGTATGATGTACTTAAAATTGTTGAGTCATATCCTGAAGAGCACTGAAGCAGCAGTTTAACAGACAGCATTGTGGAAGGTCTGCATGGATTAAACCGTGCTTCAGGTTTATTTCCTCAGTTCTCTTTCTGGAACATTTACCTTCAACAATGTCTGACACCTGGTTCCAGGAGTTAAAAGTCGTTACTAGAGGAGTCTGGATTTGATGCCTGGGTCAACTGCAATGCCAAAGTGGAAAAATTCATCTTTGCAATGTGCAAGGGCAGCTCATACTGGCTACTGTGTACGAAATCCCACCTCTAACAATCTCTTTTCTCTCAGGAATCCCTTATCTTTCCTTTCTCCCTTCAAAACCCAGACTTTTCTCATGCCTAACTGAGAACACATCCTGGCTTCACTCTCTTAAATAAAATCATATTTGTTTTTCCAAGATCTTCAAATATTGCAAAAATAAATTGCATTTCAATCACGTGGAAAACAGCAACAAAACAGGGCACTTGCTTAAACACACAACTTTTTTTTTTTTCCTGTGAGCCTTGTAGCACCTGACAAGATTTAAAAAGAAACAAAGGCAAGAAAGCTTTACACTTCAATTTTCACAATGACATTAACTTATGTATAAATTCTAAAGACAACAACTTGTCAAGTCATCTCACTTTTGCTGGTACCTATTACAGATGACAATAGCGATAGTTGCCATTTAAGCACCATTTTTTGATTCTGGGATGAAGATTTAACCATTCTTGATATCCAGCAGGCATTATGTTCTCAGTTCTTGAGGCAGCCTTTTTGGATGTAACACTAAAACAACAAGGTCAACCAGGGAAAGACAAAAGTGACATACTTTACATCGTGGTCCTAAGAGATTCAGTACAAGAGACTCAGCACATTTCAACATATTAACTTCCCCTTACAGTTTGAAGTTGTGTTAGGTTAATACCATCTTCAGGAACATCTTATGCTGAAACAGATGAAGTGTACACAGGACTATTCTACCTCAGCAAAAGACAAGTTACTAAGAACAGTTTAATGGGATTTCCCGTGCTTTTCTACCTAACCATGTCTCAGGACCACAAAAATATGTTTTGAGTATGTAAGAAGCTTAAAAGAACACATGTATTTTGAAAACTAAACTAACAGTTTTATTTAACAAGGTTTTTACACTCTACCTTGGCTTAAAATCCAAAATCAACAAATAGTGGTACGTTCAACAAAAAATTATCTAACTACTGCAGGCTTAATATGGCAAGTTAAGAGCATGCCTGCAGCTGCAACTATTTCTTTTTTATTCTAGATTATGATATTCACTCCGGGATTTAAGCATGGATCTTCCATGTAAAGACAAGCTCTAAAAAAAACCCCAATTCATTGCTTTCCTCTTCAGCATAAAAATATAGCATGTACACACACAAAACAATTCTCCTGGCAATGACGTCTGCTGTAAGTAAAAATAAAAAATAATTGACAAATATAAAACAGATTTAAAAAAAAGATCCTATGCATGTACTAATGTCAACAATGTAACAAACACTGTACTATTCATTCTGTACTATTCTAGTAGGTAAGCATCCAGAAAGAACATTTGCCTTTATTTAAGCTTGATGTTTTATGTGTTCTTTAGACTTAAATTGCCACTGAACAGACTTGTTACTATAATCCAGAAATTTCTAATATTGATCCAAATATAATTTTTTAAACACAAAAGCAAATACTTCCAGAATTAATTGTGACTCAAGAGTTTGCTCAACAAATTAAACTTTCCAAAACCAATAAATTTGTTTCCTGAGATGGCTATAAGTCATGTTTCAACTTCATATTACACTGCAATTAACAAAAATGACTATGCACAAAACCAAATGTTAACTACAGTATACAAGCATGTTTACAGAAGTCACCTAATTTCAGTGTTGAGAACTACTGTGTTAATGTGTACACCTTAACAAAGCTCCTAAAATATTCTTTATACATTACAAAACAAAGATTTACAAAACTTTATTTTATTTCCAAGTTCTTTCATTCTAAAAATGTTAAAACATAAAAAATACCACTCCCTAAGAGACTTTACAATAAAAGGCTAACAATCTGGCATAGGAGAGGTAAGTATATGGAAACTTGCTTTAACAGTCACAAATCAGTCGCTGGTGATTAAAGAACACTTTGTTCTTCAGAGCTGGTAGGCACTTCCACATAGCCAGAAATACAAGTTTTCCTACCACTCCTTTTGCCTTCCATACATAAAAATATCCAATGCAATAAAAAAAGGTAGGATAAAAGGGTGGACATGTGATGAAATAAAAGTATTATCTAAGGTCTTGATTATTGTTCATCTTGTGTAAGTGTAAAGATTCTGTCCCAAAGTTTTCCTGACAAGATGGAGTTATTTGGCCTTTAAAAGTGTTAGCTGAAATACCTCCCTTTTTTACCAGTAAATGTTGTTTGCTCACTGCTGTATTGCTGGTTTATATCTGTAACAGAAACCGGCTCTAGGCCAGCCCATGGGTCCTCAAGCATTGAAGGTCTGTAATAGTTTTCCACATCATTAGACACTCTTTTCCCTCTGCCATGCGCTGTACCAAATGGAGTAGATGTCCTGGGTGATCCCTTTGGAAGAAAACCATCAGGTAAAGAAACATTTAATAGTCTAATTCAAACTAAGAAAAAATAAAAATTAAAGTGTTTCCTTCTACTGTAGTAGAGCTCTGAAGCTGATTATTAATTGTAATTACTACACCTCACTTGCATCTTCCTCAGAAAATATTAACTTCTATGTATTTCACTTATGAGTGATAATTTACAAGGATAAGAAAAAAGTACCACCACAGTCTTCTCCCAAATACTTGTTTACATCACTCTGGCACATAGCTGCAGAAAAGCAGCTCATGCTATTTTTCATAATCTGTCAACAACTTGTCTCACAAAAGCTGAACATCAAGGCAGGGAGTTAGAGGCTGAGGAAGAGTTGAAAATATTAACAAGAGCAGAACTCAAATATTAAGTACTTACAGATTGAACACAGCATTGTATAATGTAAATAGCTACAAAGAATTAATTGGGAAAAAAATCCTTTAAACCAAACCAGTGTTCTATGAATTTTGAGAACAGATGACTTTATTGTATACACAATCTCAGTGGTAATCAGTGATTTAGTGGGTATTGACTTTTGCAGGGAGCTTTTCATATTTGTTTTTTTTTTTTTAAGATAAAGGATCATAATTCCTTCTGTAAAGCTGCTAAAAATCTGCAGCTTAAAGAGTGCTGTGACATAAAGGAATTCCTATAATAATTTTCTCCTGTTAGCATCATCCATCGTTCTCCTCAGATTCACTCCTCTAAAAGGTGAGGTTCTGTCTAAAGCTGTATTTATTTAAATTGTTTTAACCAAAGTTAAGCAACGCATAGTAAAGTATCTCCAAGCATGCCCATTCCATTCTGTATGGTTAGAGCAACAGGATACCTTGAGGCTGGTTATCAGATTTTGTAAAGGAGGGTAAAAGCACTTGATTAATGGCTGCTTTTCCCCACAACCCCACCACCCCTGAATTTCTGAGCAAAACTGAGAAATAAAGTGAACGACTCAGTGTTTACCCAGAAGATTCCACTCAAACAGCTTGAATTTATTTCTGCTAACATGCTGCGGCAGGAACACGTTGATGTTTTTCCAGCAAGAACTTTTCAGGAACTCCTGAAGTTTGATGATAATGAATACATGATTAAACATGGGAACATCCATGCCTTATTTATAGGGCACTTGTTTCTAATGATTCCTTGCAACTAGGTTATGTAGCTAAAAGGATGATCTTGAAACAGAAGAATTTCTAAAAGGTGGTCAATTACTATACTGTATCAAACCCCATGAGGGTCAGAGAATCATCTCAGAATACATCTAAAAAACTCTCTAAGGGGCATGGAGTTTCCTAGAGCAAGTTGACACGCTCCAGCAACAGTGACATTTATGTTATGCACTCACATTTAGTAGTGAAACAGCAGTACCTTGTGCATTCTGTCCTAAATAAAAACAAACCCCACCATCTCTAAACCACCACATTTAAAGAAGACCTTTAAAACTTTGATACTGTAAAACAGATTGAATGTGGAGCTCGTTTATTGCTGTGTTTAATCTGCAGAAGGCAGAAGAAACATGAGCTGATATAATGATCTGCAGTACTCAGTGAAGGAGCAAAATAATTCAGTGGTAATGCTCATTTGTATGGATTTATTTAATAACCTTAAATTTCACTATAATATGATGCAGATCATCAGTAACACTGACATTACACTGATACTTTAGCATTTTTGAAATCTCGGAAATTTACTATTATGTAATACAAGACTGACAGCCTTCAGTACACTTTACATTTAAGCATGTAGATTATTTAAATTTAGAATACTAGTCATCATATGCTTTTCCCCCTCTCTTTTTTTAGGAAAGAAAATAAAAATGTGATTATTCACATTATAGGCCTGTGGAAAAGGAAATCAGCCCTATCTACAAGTGAAACCATTTAGTGCAAGAGGCACTATCTGGTACCAAAGATAGTTGTCACTAATGCCAACAGCCTTTTTTTCAATGAACTTTGGTTTTAAAAAACCAGTCAATCTATTCTCAGTACTTTTTCTCCACATTAAAAAAAATCTCTCTTTAAAGTAGAAAACAACATCTTTTAGTGATATTCATTAAAAAGTTACTGAGTGAAGTAATACTGTCTTGAAACTGGGGACAGTCCCTCCCTTTATCAGCTTGCTTCACCTGATGCAATTACAGCTGCTGGCATATGCACAAAACACAAAAATCACAACTGTACCATTTCAAAAGGATGGCATTTCTTTTACTTTCTGCAATGATTTTTGATCCACACCACTCTGTAGCTACTGCTAGCAGCCAGCTCAGTAATTCCCACTGAGTGTAGGGAATGAAACATTTCCACTTAATGAATTCTAGTGGAGATAAGAAATGCAATAAAGACAAATCACGGAATGGTTTGGGTTGGAAGGGACCTTAAAGATCATCTAGTTCCAACCTTCCTCCCGAGGGCACTAACACCTCCCACTAGTCGAGGCTGCTCAAAGCCTCATCTCCAGCCTGGCCTTGAACAATGCCTGGGATGGTGCATCCACAGCTTCTCTGAGCAACCTGTTCCAGTGTCTCACCACCCTCACAATAAAGAACTTCTCCCTAATATCCAACCTAAACTTACTCTCTTACAGTTTAAAAGCATTCTCCCTTGCCCTGTCACTTACAGGCCCTTATTTTCAGAAACATGCTTTCGTAAGATATAAAACAGAAGCACCTCTGCGGAAAAAACAGAAAGTGCTGTAAATTCCTGGCCACATAAAGGTCGAGTTGGCCATTTCAGAAAAAACAAGCTCGATATATTTTCCTTCAAGTTTTCTGTTTGTTTCAAAGAATGGAAGTCTGCAAGCACAGAATGCTAATGATATGACAATAATAGAATATTAAGTAAACATAAACTGTCTTTTTGATTTTCCAATGCAATTTTAAAGGGCCACTTAAGGCTTTAATTTCAAAAGTGTCTGTAGCATCACAAATGTCAAAGGCATTGGAGTTCACCTAACAGATCTGCAGAGAGGGGACAATGCACATGACTCATGAGAAATCTGATGCTTAGAAAATGCACAAAGGCCTTCTACCTGAATCTGTTTATAGCCTCATGGGCAGAGATCTTTTTCCACACCAAAGCAGATGAGAACTCATGGTTTATGAGATTAACTCCCTCTGTGATTGCCTCTACTGCCCTCCCAGGCAGAATGGCTGGTGTGTAGGCACGTAAAAGTGCGGACTCACACATTTCTCCAGTCCTAGGCAAAGCCACAGACATTCAATGTCCTTTGAGTCTCTGAAGGAATTGCTGTCAGGCCAGTGCTCTTAAACTACTCGCAAGTCTAAAGAAGGAAAGGGGAGAAGGGAAGATGTTGTGACAGTCTGAGACTGAACTCAAAGTTGTACCTTCTTTATGTCATGTTTGTTATCTCAGAATGTAACCTGACTTTATGTCAGGTTTCTTAAATCAAGAATGGACCCTATGGGAGGGTTTCTGTCCTCAGGTCCTGACATGAAACAGCTCTGACTAAAACTAAAGACAAAAGGATTCCTGCATATTCTTCTGCTCAATTAATTCTAAGGCAGGCTTTGAAAAAATCCACTTAATTAAACAGCCAAAAAAAGTGATATTTTGAAGGGAAATTAGACATCGATAACATAAATTGTCCCTCCATAATGTGCAGCAAAAATACCACATGCTTGGCTTTTTCAAAGGGCACTAAAGTTATGCAATCTGTTGGCTTCCACACCAGAAGAGTCTCTGCTGTTGTGCTGAAGAAAATGTGTACATTTTATAACGATCCCATTCCACCAGTGAGTTAACTGGATCATGAGAAAGTAACAAAATACTAATCTTCAATGGACACGTGACAATGCAGTGCAGACACATTTTTACTAGTCTCTATTAAGATGTGACTTCATTATCATAATTTACTCCTTCAAGTATCAATAAGAGCATAAAAAATTTATCATTGTACTGCACGTGTCATTTGCTACACTTTTAAGGTTTCTCTAACATTGCATAAAGCCAGTTATATACATAAAGTTGTTATCCTGAGAACTGTCATCCCTGCGTGCACTGCCAGTCACACGTGACAACTAAAACAGCTGAAAAAAAGCTTAACTCACACAACCTGGGGTTGATGGCTTTCAGAAAAACTATATATACAAACAGAAGCTTTTGCTGCAAAGGAAAGACTTTAAAATGAGAGCCTATGATCACAATGGATGCTCTCACTTCTGCTTAAAGGAGCCTTAGCTTAATTCTCTTTAACAGAGCACTCCTTTTCTCTGTCCGTTTCCCTGCAAACTCCGAGCGCGAACAGGGTGCGGATAGGGCAGCTCCCAGGATGGAGTACAATATGAGCAAAGTAAAAGCACACTACGCTTCACCACTGCATTAAAGAAAACTGATCAGAGGGAGGCACGTACAGGAGAAAGAGGCGTTTGTTTCGGCCAGTGCTTAATTCTCTACCTTCACACGCCAGAATACGAAAAAGAAAGTTGCAGTTTAGTGTCTTCACAACCCATCAGGCCTGAGGCCGTCTTCCCTTTCCTCATCTCACAGTTGCCTGCGCTCTGTCCGTCCTCTCTACTGCGGGGGAAAAGCTGATGCTGCCCAGTGCAGTTCACGCCTGGCTCTCCCCTAAAAATCCTCTTGGGCGGGTGGATGCTGCGCTGGCACAAGCCCTCGGCATGCCTTCCCCCAGCGGGCTACGGGCCCCACTCAGAAGCAGCGGTATCTCCCTCCCTCCTTCCTTCCCTCCCTCCCCGTGTCCGTCTCCGCCTTGCCCCATACCTGGACGTGCCTCTGGAAGCCGCCGGGCGAGCGCTTGTGCTGCGGCGGCGGGTGCAGAGGCGCTCCGGCCGGGGACGCGCCGCCGTACGGAGCCGGGTACCGGGGACTGACGCTCTGCGGCCTGCGCGGGGTCTGCGCCCCCGGCGAGGGGCTCCCGAAGCGCCCGTGGAACCCGGGGCCTCGAGGCGAGAGGCCGCAGCCGTACGGCCCGGGCCGCTGGCCGTAGGGCGGCGTGTGGTGGGGGCTCCCGTAGCCCCGCGGAGAGGGCGGCAGGGGCCCTCCGCCGGAGGGAGGGCTCCGGAAGCCTCCGTCCGCGTAGGGAGGTGTCGGTGCGCGGAATCCCGGCCGGTACATGGCCGGGACAGGCCGGGAATGGCGGCGGCGGCGGGAGCGGAACCTGTACAATGGCGGCGGCGGCGCCGCGTCCGCGCTTTTCTGTTCCCCCGCTTCTCCCCTGCCAGGCAGGCGGCAGGTTCCGGGCTCTAAACGTTCCGCGGCGGCAGGACGAGGCGCGGTCCGTCCCATCCCGCCTGGAAGCAGGAGGCAGGGCCCGGCAGCCTCACGCAGCGACCCAGCGGGCCGAGCCCGAGGGATTCTGCGCGCTTCCAGCTGAAAGGGAACAATCTGGAGCAGGGGTCTCAGAAGATGCCTGGTAACTCAGGGCTCACGGTGGCTGTTAGCGAAGGCCCGCGGTTCTATAGCTGCTAAAAAACAACTAAGTGAACTCCTGTAAAGCAATGCGAGTGTTTACCTCACGTTTCGTGTCACTTCAGATATGCTTATTGTGCGCCTTTGTTCTGGACTCTTATAATGTTTGAGCCTGCAAATGCTACGTGTTACGGCAGCCCCCACTGAAAAACACAGAGTGACATTTAAAGAACACTTCAATGGGAAGGGTTTTCCCCAAAATCAGTTTGAGCTGTGACTGGTAGCTCAGGCAAAGACTTACTCGTACAAATTCGCGGCAAAATGCTATTTTGTAGGAGAACTTCGTATTTAGCCAAAGTCAATTTAACAGTGTTGTTTATTACCATTATTGCTCTGTTCTCAGGTACATAATAATGCAAATCCTCAACAGCTCTGTAAAAAATGAGGCAATATCTTTTAAATTCTAAAATGGAAAGAGACTAAACCTGCTCATTTAATTTTTTTTAAATAATCCTTTAGTCTGGAAGACTGTTTTTATTGTGCATACAAGGAATGCCATGTCTACACAAGACAGTTTATCAATGTAAGTTACCAAATTATCTATCTCATTAAAAAAAAAACAGTTTAATTTAAACCTTTTTCACACGACATGAATTAGAAATACTTATCATTATGGGCATTTTGAGTTATACTGGGGTAACTGTGCTGATTAATTTCTTCTTGTTGACAAATCTTGAAGCATCCATGTGATACTTTGGATTACACACAGCATATCTAGTCGACAAACTTACCATGAATATTTTCTCTATGTTCTTCCTCAGCATTTAGGCAGACTGACATGTGACATGTCTTAAGCCTATGCTGTTCATCATGCTCGTTTTCAAGCAGTCAGAATTTTCGGCCGCTTTTGAGATACAGCAGTTGTCTTATGCTCACATATTTCATTTAAATAAATGTCAAACCTCTGTGCAGGCTTTTGTATCCTATTAGAGAGGCAAGAAGACACCATGGCGTTCCTGTAACACGTTTTCTGCTCTATCCTAACACAGACTAAAAATAGTCTGAGGGTACTTCGTTCAGGGAAGAGTTGCTCAAAGGTCAGTTCAAGCTAACCCTTCCAAAACTACAGCCAGCTGAAGGTACAGCTTACAGTGCAGGCAATATTGCGCCTCCAGTGACGGCGAACTGGGGTGAAGGATCTCCCTCGTGCCGCTGAGCGGATGGATGTGCTGGCATCCAGTGCGTCTCCCCGCCTTGGTAAGCGCGGAAAACCCTTTGGGGTGAGGGGAGCGGTTTCTGCTTTTATTCCGCCTTGGGAATGTTGTACATCACGGGCTGTAAACCGAAGTACAAATTTACAGCCATCAAACAGCGGAATTCCCGCCGCCAGCATCTGCAGGACGCCTCTCTGCTTTATGAAGTCCAGGCAGGAGCGTTTCATAGCACAAGAGGGGCGGACGTGGAACGCGGCATCCAGCCCGGACCGGCGCTGGCCGGGGCTCGAGGCCGCCCGCGCGTGCGCGCCCCCCGTCCCGGGAGATCCGAGGCTGTCCCGGGAGCGGGACGGGAAGGGGGCGGTGGCGGCGGCGCCTGCGCCGAGCGCTCGGAGCTGTCTCGAGCGACGGGGATGCTGCGCGCCGGGCTGGGGAGAAGGAGCGGATGTTGCGGAGGGCTCTGGAGGAGCTCGGGCGGCCGCAGCGCCAGAGCCCAGAGCGCTGCCTCTGCCTCCCCTTCCCCGGGCAGCGGCGGCGGGGCGCGGAGCGGAGCCGCTCCCCCGGCAGGTACCGAGCCGTGCCGCGCCCTCCTCCTCTTCCTCCTCCCCTATCCCGCCGCGTCGGGCCCCTCAGTCCGTGTGATCCCGCCGGGCTCTGAGCTGATGCCCCTGGGGCGGGGGTCGCAGCCGCTTCGCCGGGGGGGGCGGGCGTGGAAGGTTCCTGCGAGGGCGTCCCTGAGGGGGTCCCTGAGGGGTCCCCGCTCGGCCGTGCTGCGTCCCCCTGGGCAGCCCCGGGGGCTCGGACTTTGCCCCGCTGCCCGCCGGTGACACGGAGCGTGTCGGCTCCCCAGGCAGCCTCGGCTTTTGGCATGCTGTACTCCAGGCCGGGTCCTTCTGTAGGGATACCGAAGTCTAAATGCCTACAGTTGTGCTTTTAAATGAAATTGAATAAACCACGCTGCAACAAAAAGTGATAATTCTCTGACTTCAAGTTTCTCTGTTATTAAAAAACATAGAAAAATAGTAACAACTGAGTTGGTGGCACTGGAATTACTGAAAGTTTGCAGTTCTGCCTCCCACTATGGACATACCAAGTGTGTGCCTGGCTGGAGTGTACCCACGGTAGTGATGGACTCGATTATAGCTTACTGAATGGATAAAGTTAAAAAATACTAATTGTGCACTCAAGTAGGCACAATAGACTTACAAACAATAGTAGCGTCTTCTGGAATTGAAAGTAACTGGAATGGGATCTGTTAATTTGCATTGTTGCAAAAATTAATTGGCTCTCTTGTCATATTGCATAAAGGAAATCTTTTTACAATATGACAGAAGAATTAATTTCTGTTTTATGGAACAACCTCTCTGTTGATTGCTTATTTATATTGATAGACTAGGCCAACCTTGGGACAAGCTATTGAACTTAACTAAAGAGTGTAAATCATATTGAGAGTGACCAGGTCTATTTATTCTTAATCGAAGTTATTTATGCAAGATACATATGACACTCTAATTCACAATAAATTCAAGCATCATGGGAATCAAGAGTTTATACAGACAATATAGTTGGAGTTGGGAGAGTGATTTTTCATTCAGTCATCAAGTTACTGGTATACATAAAAGCAAAAACACAAGAGAAAATGTGAGTTTGCATTTTAGAAAATTTAGACTGTTGATTCAGAATTCTAACAAAGTCTAACTAAGGGTATGTGCCTGCTTAGGAAGCTAGTGATGAAAGTAAAAAACCCAGGGGATATTCCTAGTTAATGCTGATCAGTTCTGATCTCTTGTGTTTGTTTATTATGTCTTTTTGTTTCTTTTTGTTCCTACAATAGATAGCACTCCCGTATTCAGGATTCATGTACCAGAACTGTTGATGTCAAAAGACTTTCTACTGCAGTTATTTCAGGAAATTAGTGTCATGCTGCATTTATAATCTAGCTCATATATATATACACACACATATATATGTATATACTTGTGAACATCTGCCGCCTTCTATTCTGAAGAGACTTTTACAGGTCTGTTCCTCAATTTTCAAAAGCAAACTTTTGATCTATCTTCTTTCTTACATTTCTTCATCATCATGGATATCTGTTATTTACTGGCATTAAAAGAAATAGATCACAATGGGTCTGTTTGTCTTCAGAGCAACAGTTGTGCTCTCCTATTCTATTGCATCTGTGGAAGAGTCCTAAGCCCTGAATGGAGTTAGATGATGCCACAATGTGAGTGATATGATAATTAGTAAGGGTTCATCAGTTTTAGTTATGCATAAATATGTATCTACAGCCTAATCTTAACATTTTACAGGCTTTTTTGAGAAACATCTTTATGGATTCCTGCAACTTGGGTGCAGGTAGAGAACCTGTTGGCTCTGAAAAGTTGCTATTGTTCTGGTAGTGTATCTATGAGTAGCCCTAAATATTGGCTCAGGATGAGAATAAGTGAGCTATTAAAGTGCACCTCTGAAAGGTGTGGACATAATAGAGAAAGGTGGACTTTTTAAAACTGAAATTACATCTTTTTAATTTTTGTGGAGCTTCAGTAAATCTTTATACATATTTTTGGAAAAAAGGGTAGTGTTTTTCTGGCGCACAATTTTAAAATTGTGCACCCTGCTTGATAACCCGAAGTTATACTGGATGGTCTGTGGTGTTTATCTACCACAACTGTCTTCCAATTTCTGGAACTTATGGAGATGTGGAGCACTGAAGAGAAGTAGCAGCCTGAGATTTTCTTACAGGCTTTTAAAGTGCAAAACACATGACCATTCCTAGATGTGCATGTTTTCAACATGCTGGCTCAGTCTGCACAAAGCCTATTAAATGGAAATCTGCCTGGAATAAGTGGTAATAATGGAGGAAAAGTTCTTAAACAATGGGATGCAAGTGTCCTCATTGAGTGCAATTCAGTTAATGAAAGTTTTTTAGCAGAAACCTTGAATTCCTACTGCTGCTTCTCAGTAGCTTTTTTTTAATCTCTCTCTAGATATAAATCTCCTTCCCATATATAGGAAGGAGAGTTATGAAGGGTGGTTCAGGTCTGATGGAGGGAATGTGGGGCAGGTGATACAGGCATGCACTCCTGCACTGCTGCATGGTATGGGAGATGCACTACACTGCCCTGCAGACTTTGAATGGATGTGGTTTGTTTGATTCCTGCCCTCTCACCGTCCACCACACGTTTTACATCTTTCTCTTACCAGGACAAGCTCTGAATAGAGATGTTTGCCACAAGTTGGTATGTGTCATTTTAGTGGTGTTACTTGCCAGGTGCTTTGTTTTGTCTGTGATATGAGACCAGCTTCCAAATAGTAACTGAATGACTGTCCACACAGGGTGATGAAGTGTTTGCATCTCTAGCCTACAATGAAAGACTGAGGGAGAAGAAGGTAACCCAAGTCCACCAAAAAAATAGTTGACAAACCTGTGGTCTAACTGTGAGGTTACTTGCTGTGTCTGTGATGTTTATGGCCGTTACTGCTGTTTCTTAGACCTGGTCAGACTGGAAAGGGTGAGGGAAAGGAAGAATATATTGGGATTTCTTAATAATTATCTTGTACGTGCAGCTGCCATTAAAAGAGTATTTTCTTGGCTCGTATGTTCTTCCTTACGTTTTGTAATGGAGGTATTATTTTTGTGTGTGTGTGATGCAAGTGGGTAGGTCTAGACAGGTCAAAATACTTTGTGAGTTCTACTCTGCTTTTGGTCTGGTACCCTTACTTTTACCTTGTGTCGTTCTGATGTCGCTTTTTAAAATGCTTTTGTTGTATCTTTATTCAGATTAGTCTTTAAAAGCTGTTTGAGTGTTTGTGGAAGGCATATATAAAGTACCACTAAAGTAGCTTTATTGTAGACTTGCTAGGGAGTTAGAATAGATTCTGAAATGTCATACATAAGGTTTTCCAACTTTGGAAGATTTTACTAATATAGTATGCACCTAATAACATCATCTGGTTCAGAAAACTTTATTATAATTTATTAGGGGAGGGTGATGAGAGAGGGTAATGAGTGTCATAAAGACAATGTGTTTGGATTTTTAACTTCTATGTCACTTTTTTGTTTCCTGTCAGGTCCTAGTAATGTAAAGCCATTGGATGGTGTGAAAATTCTTGATTTAACAAGGTTTGTGTTTTGTCTGTCATTTGTAACTGTTTCTAAGTGCAAATATTCTGATTGGAAAAACCAAGAAAACAGTATTTTTTTTCATATTTAAGGGTTCTTGCAGGACCATTTGCCACAATGAATTTGGGAGATCTAGGGGCGGAAGTTATCAAAGTGGAAAGACCAGGTAAGATTTTTATTTGTTTATATTAGATATAACAAAAAATGGATATTAAGTATATATCTATATCTATATCTATATCTATATCTATATCTGTATCTATATCTATTTATAAATATATGTATGTGTAAAGTAAGGACATTGGGTAATTTGCTTCTAAGTAAATTTTTAGCTTAACTCAGTGGTTTTCTTCTTTCACTCAGCACATGCACTTCTTATCCAAAGAGTTGCTAAGGATTGTGTAATGGTAAAAAAAATGTTTCATTCTTATGGTATAACTACACTTTTTAGTTTGTAAGACCATATAAGAAGAATAGCAAATTACATGGCATTTAAGTCTTTTTTAGAAATAATCCCCTCACTTGGCTCTAAGTTTCATGCATCATTACACATTTGAGGTGTGTAATTATGCCATAGCAGCTGCACAATATGTAATGTATTTTTTCCTTTAAGTTTCCATATGTTAAGTTTCTGTCTTTTGGTATTACTAGTTTTGAAACTAGTTGGTGAAAATTGAGATACTAAACAATATTATACTCCCTATATTTTATAACATAACAGTTTATAATAATTTATAACATTACAGTAATTTCATGACTATAAGACGCACCTTTTTGACTAGAATTTTGGTCCGAACCCGGAAGTGCGCCTTATAGTCCGGTGTGCCTTATATAATGTACAAAGTTGTGAAATTTGCCAACCCAGAAGGTGTGAGCCATGAGCCGAGCTGTGAGGGGGGGTAGGAGCGGGCAGTTCCTGGCCAGCAGGAGCCACACGGGGTGGGCGGGCGGCCCCAAGCTGTGGGCAGTCCTGAGGTTCGGCGGGGGGCGGCGTGGCCAATCCGAGCCCGCACGGCACCAGCGGGGGGGCGGCGGGGCTGATCCAAGCCTGCCTGGCCCTGGCAGGGGAAAAGTGGGATCGATCTGAGCCGACCCGGCCCTGCCAGGGGAATAGCGGAGCTGATCCAAGCCTGCCCGGCCCCAGCGGAGGGGGCAGCGGGGCTGATCCAAGCCTGCACGGCCCTGGCAGGGGAAAAACGGGGCTGATCCAAGCCCACCTGGCCCTGAGGCGCCCCGAGCCGCCCGTGGTCCCGAGACACTCTGAACTGCAGCAACCCTGAGGTGTGAGCAGTGGCTGCCCTGAGCCACAGCAGCCCTGAGCCGCCCCGAGCCCCGCCTCGCCAGCCGGGGGCAGGTGGGAGTGCCAGGCCCTGCGCAAGGGGAGGGCGCTTGGGACATCGTTTAAAGGCTACGCCAATCTGTGAAAAATGTTTGCAAATTGAGCACCTGCCAGGAAACTCCACGATCACAGGATTCCATTACTAATTCATTACTTTGTTGTGCTCGGCACGAATCTTCGCGGCAAAACAAAAAGTGCGCCTTATAGTCTGGTGCGCCTTATGGTCGTGAAATTACTGTAATTGATTTATTAAACATACTACATTCTCTTTATTTCTAATAGGGTAATATTGAATGTTTGAACATTTAATGAAACACTAAATATCTGACAAAGGTTTTACCACATCCGTCTATAGGTCATCTTTATTTACTGGCCATTGTTATAAAGGTTTTCACTTTTGTGACCAGGCAAAGGTACATCAATTTTCTAATGTCAAATTAGACTGACATTTCAGAATGTGAGTAATCCTCTCTTTCTGTGCGAGGATGTCTGTTTTCACAGGAGTATTAACCCAAAAAGAACAGGAGCCACACTAGTGTTCTACATGGAAAGTATTAGTGAAATGTTTTGCTTTGAATCACTTAAAGTACTCACACAGAGGAGATTGCCTCTGCCCCCCTAAACATCCTGCTTGAACCAAAATATTATTTTGAGATGTCAAGCAGTACAAATGTTGATAATCAATTTACATGTTTGCATAATTTATGCCACTGTAGATCCTAAATGGCTGTAGACTTTTGTCTTACTGTAGTGTATGGCATAATTATGATAGTGGCTATATGACATCTAAGGTTCTTCAGCTTGTTTCTGTATCTATGCCAGTATCAGTCTTCCGTGCTGCCTCAGCAGGGAAAGTTTCAGTTCTGTGAAGTTAGCAGGTAGATAAAATCTAGATGTTGAAATAGATATAGGAATGCACATGCTTGCTAATACTCAGAACAGTGATTGTATCTGAATTTGAATTTAGCTTTATTTCTATTTAAAATAGATTGCTAGTCTTCATGATCTTTAAAAAGGTTAAAAATTGGAAATGAAGCATAAATGATACACAGATATCAGTGTCTGCAGTACATTTAAGGCAGGATGTCTGGAAGAGCTGGAGGTGAGGCCCT
>PYHW01010358.1:926909-937566 GCA_013186435.1 Turdus rufiventris | reverse complement strand
CTTCTGCCTTTCTCAGAAGACACCTGTCCTCCAAACTAATACAGCAGCTTTTCGTTCTTTGTCCATATATAAACCATACCTGATTATAAGCTGCACTTCCGGGTTCGGACCAAAATTTTAGTCAAAATGGTGCGGCTTATAATTGTGAAATTACTGTAGTTATGCTGTGTCAAGATACAAAACCAAAATTTTCCTACTTAAAGCACATTCCTGTCACTTTTTTATGTTTTTCTCTACTGCTTGCAAAATTAGCATGCGTCGAAACAAGTCTGTTCAAAAGAGGATTCTGTAAAATTCAGCTGCTTGACAAATTTTTTGGAACTGAGCAAGAGGCTGTTTTCTATACAACAGGCTCTCTCAGCACAGCTGTGCTGGACAGGATTGTGAGGAGCTGCTAATGCTGACTGGTTTAGTTGTTTTGGCAGAAGTCATTAAGAAATAAGTTATTATATTGACAAAACTTTTCCTTTGTGGGTAAAATTGTTCTTCTTGGAGATGTTTCTCTGTAAATGGTTTTGCATTCTAGTATGAAATGCAGCTTGGTCTGAGAAGCTGCACTTGCCCTATATTTGCACGGTATTGCCAGTACTTCTAAAATAATAATGGGCTCTGGTATTGACACAGACCAAAGTTTTGAAATGTATCAGTAACACAAACAAGTGTGGAAAGGGTGTAGACTAAGAGGTGGCAAATCAAAAAAAGGGTTACTGAGAAATATAGGGAACCTGACAGATTTCCTTTCCTGTTGGTTGGATTGATATCCTTGCAGGATTCAGATGTGCTGTACACCTTCAGGAAGGTGGGCCTTTTAGCTGAGTGACACTAAGTCTAACTTTGTGCTGCTTCTGTTATCAACACACCACCAGCAGCTAGAGTGCATTAATCTATTTTTTCCCTGTTAATGGGTGAGCTATCCTTTTGTACTGGCATTTAGCATCCTAGCAGGAGGGCTTAGCTTAGCTGTTTTTTCCGCTATTATTTTTTCAGTCACACAGAGCCTGAATGTCCAAATACTGTGAGTTTAGGAACAAGAAACAGTTGAAAATGAGTGCTTTTCTGAAACACTGTGTTCCTATTCTTTGTTCAATATGAAGCATATAAAAAGTTTAATGAACCAGTCATAATTCTTCCTTGCTTTAATACTAAGTACTTTCAGCAGTGCATGAATGTAATGTTTTTCTTATGCCTTCTCACTCTATTGCTTGTTTCTCCATCTAAGTAGCAGTATTTTGTATAAAATTGCAAACCAGAATTTTGGACTCTGTCCTGATGAAGAATACAATATCAGACAGAGAGCCTGTGAACTGTAAGATTTAGCACTGGGTTAGTTTACAGTGAATGAAACCAGATTAGAGACTGAAAATCCTGGATACGAGCAGCATAGTACAACTGTGAAGACACTTACTGATGGTTTAATGTTTATTTTTCAGTAGCTATTATGCTTGGACTGGTGCCTAGCTAAGTTAACAGAAATAAAGCTGGAAGATTTTAGGCATCTTTAGAAGCCATGCAGCAGGCTTTTGTAAAGCAGTATTTATTGTGTTTGCGTTCTAATAGTCTAAAGGGAAGACTTTGATCATGAGAAGATCATGAAGTATTTTGTTATTACTAAAAATTTCTCTACTCATTTCCAAATGAATTATTTTTAGGGAATCTCCTGTCTAATAACATTCTTATCTGCTTTATCTTGTTTTGTTAATCTTTTTTCCTTGCTTGGAAAAAAGATCTTGCTTTTCCTTGCTTTTTCCTTGATGGACTTGCTTCATGAAGATTGCAGCAGTTTTTCTTTGTTTGGTTTGTTTCATTGTTTCAAATGGTGACATTTTGTGATTTCACCAAAGAAGCAAGTATAAATAAGATGGTGAAAAGATCCAGTGTCTTTGTTGTGCCCTTTCATAGTATTTTCTGTGAGTGTTGTTAGATTTGTAGGAAGACTGTAAGTAGCTGCTGTTGACCTGAAAATGTTTTCCAACTAAGCATATGGTTTTCATTACTTGTGTTTTTAGAGTACTGTTATAAAATACAGCACTGTCAGTAGCTAGCAAACAGAAAGAAAACACTCTTGGGTGTAGAAGACACAAACTATTGAAAAGTAGCCTGTGTTTCATCATTTTTAGAAACCAAAATAGTGTTAGTATCTGCCACTTTTCCGTGTACCTGATCATTAACAGCATTTGGTATCCCAGTGTTTATGCCAACAGCTAAACCCATTGATCTGCAAGTTGTCTTATAGGGAAAACTTAGGAAGTAGCATATATTACTGTGAAGTAAGGATGTAATGAGAATAGGTTTGTAGATAAGTCTTCTTGTAAGTAAGAACTTTTGTAAAGAGAAAAGAAGAATCTGTTATACATAGAACAAGAAGTAACTGGTCAAATTTCTGCAACAAAAAGATTCCTATTAAACATTTAGAAAAGCTTTCTAACAGCTTTCTACTAAAGCTTTCTACTATTTTCCAGTAGAGTCTTTGTGGGTATTGCAAAGTCAGGATAAGGATACCTAGTGCCATTGTGATTGTGTCTTACAATGACCTGACTGCCATTTCAAGAAGAAAATAGGAGGCCTAAATTTTGTAACCTCTTTTAAGAGACTACATCTTCCAAAATTATTTTATGGAACTGGTACTACAAGTTGCTTATCCGTATAAAATTGTTTTCTTTGTACAATAAGAAGGAGTGCTATATATCATGTGTCTGCTCAGAACATACATGATTGTTTGTCAGTTTCTTTTATTTCTGTCAAATTAATGATCTTAAAATCTATGAGAATTAATTTATTAATGAATTGAATTTCTTCTAAGATTTAAACTGAAAAGAGTAAATATCTTTATTTCTAGACCATGTATTTTATCATATCTCCTCTGTTTGCATATTTTGTATGTGTAGAATAAAGAGAACTAAAATCAGGCTCAAAAAGTATCACTGAAGTTATTGAAAAGGTTACCATGACAGCCTGGAATTCTAAGAGTATGTTGCATTCCATATGACTTAATCCTCTTTGGGAATTAAACTATATAGATTTGTTTTGAAAATTTTTGAGGAAATTTTTGGAAAGTTTAGAAAACAATTACATGCTGATTTTTGAGTTAATTTGATATGCTTTTCCAACTTCTGTCCCTGAGGCACTATGTATTTCAGCTTAGAGGAAGAAACCAGGGTCACAGTATGTATTATAAGCCATGGACATGCAACCCCCAGGGGAAGTGTTTGCTCAAGGTCAGCTCCTTCCTTGGACACTGCTGCGCAGATTTTTCTGTCAACATAACTATGTACAGTCACAACAAATGAATGTCTGTTTAGGTAATATCCACTTTAAAAAGTACATCACCTATTTCAGATGAGAAATAATGACACAGTTAAGTAGTTACCTTACATTCTGTCATGGGGTCATAGATAATCATGTCCTTATCAGAAGACTTCTCTAAGGTTATCCTAACATTACACTGCTTGGCTATAGCATCATAAATGTTCATAGAAAATACAACTTGCAGGTACTCATTAATTTTACATGATTTTTCTCACTAGAAGAAGTAGTAAGATTATTAGTATCTGTTGAGCTGAAGTCTGGTGTCTTTCTGTTGACTCCAGACTGATTTCAAGATTAGCCAGGTATTTCTCACAAATGTTTGCTCCCTTACATTTGTCATAATAGTGTGGCAGAGTTGAGTGCGTAGAGCAGTCCTAGTAAAGTAGGTAAAGACACACAGAGGTTAGGACACACAGCTAACCTCAGTATTTAACTAATTTCTGTGCAAGTTTTACAGCCTGGATGTTCTGGGGAAATGCCATGGCTACATTGCTGAGAGTAATTCACTTCACTATTTTAATATTAGCTTTCACTGTATAAATATTTGTAGTCCTAATATCAGCTGTATCTGTACCAAGCATGGAACAAGGAGTGATTTGTTACTTTTAAGTGTGTTCAGCTGGGAATATTTATGTAAACCCAGAATAGTGATGGAGAATTTAGGTCTCTACAGCCTCCTTTAAGGTGGGGAATAAAGTTTGAGTACCTAATCTCAGTCATCTAAAAGTTTTCAATTGAAATTTTGTTTTCAGAAATGGTCACCATGACACATTTCATTTCTTTGATCATGAAGTGACCCCACTTAGACTGGGAAGCTGCTTCTGCCTTGAAATTCAGAGAGAGCCAACTTAAACTTTTGCTGACTTAGCAAAAGAAAGTGATAGCATGTCTTGGGTAATTACAGTTTGAGCTATGGAGGGAAGGAATGCTTTCTTGTAACTTATATTTGACATATTATAAAGCTAGAAAATATGGAGCCTGGAAGTTTGCAGAACTTGTGTTGTGTAAAATGGTCTGTGGCTGTGTCCCAGAAGTGTGGTTGGTGCCTTAAGAGGAGTTCAGTGAAGCTGGGTACCCAGATCGCATGAAAATTGAATGGAGTTGAACAACTGGCAGAGACTGTTGTTAGTCCTCTTCTAGTCTTTCAGTAGCTGAATCTAAGCACAGAGTTTTGTGTTTGATTTAACAATATTGTTATGTCTATGCCTTCCAACACCTGATTTTGTTCAAAAGACAGGGTTAGAATGTCTAAATCAACATGTGTAAAAGCAATAAATATTGTACGCATTTGCAATCATCAATTGGGAAATGAAATGTTTTTATCAGATTGGTCAGATTTTATGCTTGCTGACTTAAGGCTTATTTTTTTTAACATCCTTTCATCTCTCTTGACAGTTTTCTCTGACTTCACCTTTCTTGTATCTGTTCTGATCTCCTGTAAGCCTGCCTATTCAGGAAGTTGTACTTCCTTTCCTTCTGACCAGCACATGGCAAGCATTTTCCGAAAGTCGTTACTCGTCTCGCTAACGCATTTGGCAGCTCTGACACTGCAAAGTTTCATATAATGCGTCTGTTAGGCTTTGGCTTTTGTCATAGCAGAGAATTGCTTGTGTTCTTCTGCTTGTTTCATTAATCTTTATTAAGTAAAGATGTAAGCTGTCTTTAATTGAATATTTTCTTTTGGCAGTAGAACAAGCCAAAAGGTGTTTCTCATTAATTTGTTATTCAGCAGGGATAGCCATCTATCTGGATTGAATTTGTGACAATGTTTAGTTCCTATTTGTAGAAATGCCTATGTTGAACATATTTTTCTATGTTTTGCTCAGAATATCCTATACAACCTGACTTTGTAATGTCATTTGTCATCTGAGAATTGAGCTACAGGGAATTAGTTTGTGTTGACAACATGTCTCCTTGTTGGTTTCTCCTGTCCTTTTAGTACAATGTGTTTTATATTTGGCCTTAAAAAGTTTTATCATGCTATCAAATCATGAAGAAGTGCAGAAATTATGGCTTTTGGTTTTCTCTTGCATGTATTACGAATAGTTTGAACACAGGTCATGATGAGAAATGCTGACCTTTCTTTTTATGACACATAAAATCATACTCAGGCTGTCCTGTATATTTAATTATGAGGCCATCATTAGTTTGAAAGCACGCTATACTGAAGAAGTGAGAATAGTGATTTCAGGTGTTGAATAAGTTTTCATTCCCCCTTTTCCAGTTTCTGTGCATTTAGTAATTTTCCTTCTTTCTCAGTTGTCTGTTTGAATGTGCAAATTGTTTGTGAACCATTATCTTGGGCTGTTAAATTTTGTGAAATACAAATTAAATGCTCAACAAGCTGAGAAATGTATAAATGTTTTTGTTAATCTTCGTAAAAATCCCAAATGAATCTAAACTAACCTACATAAAAATACTTCTTTTAGCGTGATTGTCTCTAAAGTGATGATATTTTAACACAGTAGTGCCTGTTTATCCCAGATGCTTTCAGGCAGCTCCTAGCCAAAATGAATTGGTTTTATACCTGTAAGGAATTCTGTCATTGTAGCATCAGTAACTCCTAGGTGAGGAAGTAGGATGTCCAAATGTGTGTTCTGTACACATCTTGGAATAGCATAGAATCTACAGACACATGCAACTTGGTCTGGGACAAAGTAGTTTAATTGGTTTGCCTGCTTTCTAAAAATTTATGAAGAATGTCTCTTAAAAATTCCACTGTTATCTGGCAAAAATGAAATAAATCTATGTTGTAGCTGACATGGTATTAGAAAGCTAAAGTTGTAAGAGCACATTAATCTGTTCTTCTAACAGACTTCTTTCTTGAAACAGGTCTGAGTTGGGATTTTTTTGCTAGCATTTTTAAATTTAGTGTGACATTTTGAACATTTGGCAATTTGGGTAGTAACACTTCTGTGCAGTCCAGCAACTTTTACTGTTATTACTTTTTTTCGTAATCTTCAGCCTGACCTTTCTTGCTTCATAATATTTATTTCTGTTTCTCAGAACAGAATCATTTAGAGCAGATTGTAAAGCAAATTATGTCTCTCTTATGTGATAAATATATTGACCATTTAAAAGTGGATAAACTAACAGTAGTTTGTTATGACATGTTATTTTTTCCCCAAACTTTTGTCCCATATGATGCCTAAAAGTATTATAATTTTTCCTGTGTTGTGTTTCAAACCTTGAGTGCCATCACATGGCTGCTACACACAAGCTCAGAACTGTAGGCTTTGTTGTATTAGAAGTATCCTCTATGTTTCAGAATAATTTGCCCCGTTTCATCATGAGGAATGTCACACCGACACTGGAAAAGTAGATGATATTTATTTCCCATTGAAGAATGTATTTTTTTTTAAATGTATGTGTCTGATTTAACGAAAAAAGTTCTGGGAGAGAGAAATACTTGTAGTTTTTCCATTTGTCAGGAATTATGGTATATTAATACCAATGTAATTTAATCAGATAATAGCAACAATCTCATACTTAGATTTAATTGCAATGTGTATATATTGCCACTATTCTCAGGAAATTTATATGCTTCAATTCATTTTGCCAAATAAATCTTCAGTCAGCTGCAATTAGTGTCTTGCATAAAATTACTTCTGCAGTGCTTCCAGCTAGTGATGAGCATCTTAATGTTACTATAATGTACTGTTTATCTTGTTATGATTATTCTTCAGTTTTGCTAAATATTTTTAGGCACCTTAAGTCTTCTCTTGTTGGTCCATATCAAAGGTTTGGCCATCAAACAGCTGGAGACTTTAGAACAGCTATTAACTTCATTATTCCATATTAACCACATTATTTTATAAAACTTTAATTGTCATATTTACCCAAATGTTAAAAGAAAAGTAGATACATGATTTTTTATGTTACATTTAGCATGTCCCATTTTGAAAATTCATATACTATGTAATACTGTAGACTAGCAAAGAGTGATAGTGGAGATCTTGGTTAAAAAAATTCTTTAAAACTTGTAATGTTCAAATTGATCTTTACTGGCTCTGTTTAGAATCCTTTGTATTTCAGAACTTTCCAATTGGTTAAAGTCTCTTTCTTCCTTCTTGTTTGAGCTAAGGGTGCAGGATTGTTGGTGGAAAGCTGTGGCATTTGCTTTGCAAATGCCTGCAGTAAAGGCCCATGTTTCCCTTAAGCTGTCACAAAGCAGCCAGTGCCAGTTCTTTCATAATTCTCATAGGCAGTTAACTTTTCTTGCTCACAAAAAACTTCAAAAAGTAAAGGTTTCTACACTTTCTTGTGCGGAAGATAGACTTGGCGGCAGGGTCAGAACAGGAAGATTTAGGTGTGACTATGCTGAATAAGTAAATAGTCCTTTAGTGGTTCTAATCAGTGGCACAGGGTCTAGCTGGAGGCTGTCCCTAGTGGTGTCCCCCAAGGCTCACTACTCGGCCCAGTATTGTTTAATTTGTTCATCAGTGACTCAGGGATGGGACAGATGCCTTCTCAGCAAGATCACTGACAACACAAAGCTGGGAGGAGTGGCCAGTTCCCCAGAGGGCTTCAGAATGGTCTTCCAAAGGGCATTGGGAGAGATGGGAGAGAACTAGAAGACTGTGAGATGGGAGAAAACAGTGCCTGAAATTCAACAAAGGCGATTGCAGGGTCCTGTGCCTGGGGAAGAATAACCCCCTGCAGCAGTACAGGCTGGGGGCAGCTGGAAAGCAGCTCTGCAGAGAAGGATCTGTGGGTCCTGATGGACAACAAGCTGTCCATGTGCTCTGGGATGAACCTGCTTGAGCAGGAAGGTTGGACCATATGACCCACTGTGGTCCCTTCCAACCCTACCCATTCTGTGATTCTGTGTGATTCTCTGTTTCTGGCAATTTTAAAAGCTTGCTGTGAAAGATTAAATAATGCTTAGACAATGACAATTTTTAAGAAGCACTTGGAAATCTAACTAGAGGTTATTGTGTTGTACTCAGTTTCATTGTGAAACTGATGTACATTTTGCAGTGGAGAACTCCAGCTCATACTGCAATGATTTTGAATTCTAGACACATGAGGATGTGACAGGTATCAGAAGAAATCATGTCTTCATACTGCAAGGTATAGAATGGGGATTTGGGGAGTTGAATGGTGCAACTTTCTTTTGTTCCTTGCAGATTCTGTTTTATACAAATCTAAAGCTTTACATGAGATTTAGAATCTAGGCAAGCTGAAATGATTTAGAAAACACTTAGTTTTACTAAATTAAAATTAAAATTCTTTTGTTTCTCTGAAATTTATTCCCCAAAGTAAAAATACCTGCACTGGACTTATGGATCTAAAATAAATTCTTTACTGGTAGAGTCTATTTAAATATTGATTGTAGATAACAGTGATAAGCTTCACCAAAGGGGAGCAGGAGTGTAATCAGGTGCCTTATCTTACCTTCTGAGATCATCACTGTTAAATCTATTCTCTCTGTATTCAACTGGGATTATCTTTTTACCCTAAAGTACTTTTCATTCTGTCTAAACTTTAAAACACTAACTGCATCTTTTTTAGCAGGAGTCTATATTTATGTTTGAGGTTGTAATTGCAAATCTACACTTTTCACGCTGAATTAAGTGTCAGAGAGCACAGGGTATGTGGACAAACATAAACTTTAGGTGGCATTTTTATCTTTAGGGAGTTATTTTATATATTTATATATTTATATATTTATATATTTATATATTTATATATTTATATATTTATATATTTATATATTTATTTGTGTACACATATACATGTACATATGTATGTATATGTATATATTGCACTTACTATAAAATCTGTGTACCAGGCTGAATATTTTTTGAATATGGTTTGGGATACTTCTTTATGCTTTGTGTGTTTGTGTTCATAGTTATTTCTAAAACATCTGCACTGGGCTGCTCCATTGACCATGAAAATAATGTTTGGCCTCTGATTTTTGTCTGGATAATGAGATCTTTCATTTTGAGCGATAGCTATGTCTCACTTAACTCTACTTTTTCTTCCAGAAATCTTGTATATCCATGTTTCATGGGGCAAACTATTTGCAATGACAACAGACTTTGTACCCACACTAGCTTTGTTCACTCAGAATTCAGATCAAAAGCGGAATTACATATTTTTTTCTTTTTAATCTATTGTGACCTATGAAGATTAATTAAACGCTCCATACAAGCTCTAATCTTAACCACAAAACCATTAAATGTTACCTTTTATTTTGAAACTGGGCTGTTACAATGTCTGAAAAGGAGTTAATTTTTTTTTTTGTGTAACTCCTCTAGGAAAATGCAGATCTTGTTGCCTGTCACCTTGCCTGGATTCAGTGTTTGAGGGATCGTTGTTTATCCTTAGCAGAAGAACATTGCAAAGTGTTGTATAGTTGTTCTGTCTACTAAATGTTTAATTTTCAGATGTTGGCTGTTTATGAAAACATTTGTGTGAGTAGATGTGTTGAGATGTCTTTTCTTTGTTAGTAATTGAGGCCAGTACGTAGTTTCTCACTTACTTCAATATGCTTTTCACTATTCAATTAAAGTTGTTTTGAGTACTTTTTTTATTGAGCAAGATTTTGCTTTTGAAGTGGCCCCACACACTTAACTGGTTTTAATTCTACAGTTCATTCCAATGAGATAATGGTATATGCCTCGTTAGAGCTCTCTGGGACATTTTTGGGTGGATCCAGTATATTTTATTTGCTAGTCCTCTTATATTTGGATACACTGTTCTTTGCTGTAAACTTAAGAGTGTAAATATAAAAGTAAATGCTGTGAGTTCTCTTTGGGATCTCAAAGTCAGCTGTTGTCAGATTTCAAATAAAGCTGGGTAAACTGGTAGGTTTTTTCTTCTCTCTTGTGAGTAGTGACACAGATTTGACCATAAGACCTTTTTCCTTGCAAAATGTTTGTTTTAAAGCTACATTGATCAAGTCAGTATTCTGATATTCCCTGTGACATGGAGTGTAAAAGTTGAGTTCCTCTACAGCCTTGCACAACGTGGATCTCATGTTTCCAGAAAAAGATCAGGCAATTGAGATAGTTTGTGGTATAATGGGAAAATCTGTGTGGTAAACGGATATTGTTTTGCTTGGTATGATTAATTACAGTAATTTCATGATTATAAGCTGTACCAATTATAAGCCCAACATTTCTTACCAAGTTAAAAACAGAGGTTTTGGGACACTAAGGTAGCCCCTTATTCCACTGGACTCCAGAGGAAAACTGGATTTCTCCACATCACTGGAGCTCTGGAGGGAAACTGCACCTTCTACAGGAGCACTGTTTCAACTGAATCACATCTGTCACTGCAAGAGGACCGCAGCCACCATTTAATGGGACTGCTACCAACACCCTGCCTGACGGGGTGTCAG
>PYHW01010358.1:905253-926859 GCA_013186435.1 Turdus rufiventris | reverse complement strand
TACTGTATTTCTATTTTAATTTCCCTAGTAAAGAACTGTTATTCCTAATTCCCATATCTTTGCCTGAAAGCCCCTTGATTTCAAAAATATAATAATTTGGAGGGAGGGGGTTTACATTCTCCATTTCAAAGAGAGGCTCCTGCCTTTCTCAGCAGACACCTGTCCTCCAAACTAAAAGAGCGACTTTTTGTTCTTTGTCCATATATAAGCCATGCCTGATTATAAGCTGCACTTCTGGGTTCGGATCAAAATTTTAGTCAAAATGGTGCGGCTTATAATCATGAAATTACTGTAATTGGAGTAACAAATACTTTAACTCCAGTTTTCAGTCATCATAATCCTCTCATACTATATATTAGGAGTAATTTATGAATTATGCATGTAACAGCATCAGTCAAATGGAGGAACTGAGGTAGATTTACTCAAAGAAAAATGATTTTTAATTGTCCGTTTTAATTCACAAAGCCAGTGTTTAGACTGTCATGTCTACTGAACAGACTGTATATAAAGAAGATTTTTCCAGACAAATTATAAAAAGGAATCTAGGGATTTAGGAATTTTTGCCTTGCAATAGATGTTGATATAATGTAATTCTAATACTGTCTTCACAGGTAAGAATTGAACAGAAATGTTGTTTTGAAACAAAAGTTAAATTAGGAATCTTGTCTGTGACAAATATCTTGTAACTGCTTCAAGGGATTTCTCTAAGAGATATCAGAAGAGAAATCACAAGAATAGCTTTGAATGTGCTTCCTCTGATGACAGAGGAAATCTGATTATTGAGGGTTCTGCTGTTATTAGAACTAATAGAAATGATCAGTCAAATGTGTTGCTCCTTCCCTATTGACTCCTACCCTCTGTGCTGGTGTCACTGGTTCCAGTGACCTCTCAGCTGCTTGTGCAAGACCTCCTCAATTGGAAGATTATGTGCTTGTTGTTGGAAGAACATGGTGACTATAGCAAAGAAAAGCAAGACAGCATCCTTTGGACTACAACTGTTTTTTCAAATTTTACAGCTGAACAAAACTGTATTAGGTAGTTCAGTAAAAATTCTTAGTATTTGGTATTTCATTGATGCTAACTCATGGCAAACAGATTGTAAGTACTTACTAAAGCCTTGCCATCTCTTGTAAACAATATTTTGTTTTGAAGGTAGCTCTGTTTAGCTAAGGAATAAAATAACAGAAATGAGGGGGAACAATTCATGTGTCCACGCCACGGTGTCATGATTTTAGTATTGTTTGGGGTTTTCAAGGTATCCTTACTGCAGAGTGGAGGTAACACAGGCAAGATGGGACCTGTTGGACAGGAACTGTAGGCCTGTAGAGATACTGTTAGAGTTTCTGAAATAATATCTGAGTCCAACCTCAGCTGACACAGTGAATTTAAAATGAAATTTTATCTGAAAGGAATGAAACATAGCAAGGATATAAGTCTCTGTTTAGAATTAAGATCAAACACATCCTCAAGCCACAGAGGATAAACCTAACTTTACTCTTAAAAATGTGCAGGAATAAATAGAATAAAGTAGCATTCGCTGGTTGTACAATCTGGACAGCTTGTTTACAAAAGCTGAGAAGCAATATTAGTTTACATTGTACTTATCCTTGATTGAATTACTAGTTGTTCTGTTTCTCTTTTAGGTTATGGTCAAACTGGTCCGTTGGTTCAGAGAGGTGGATATGACTCCATCGCTGCTGCTGTTTCTGGTCTCATGCATATCACAGGGCATGAGGTATAGTGCACAACTTACAAATTCATAGAATATTTGTGCCATATACCAAAACTAGCTGCTGCATGGAGCAAGTCAGCTTAATGTAACACATCTGTTAGGCAAACTCTCTTGAGTCCAACAAGAGGTCCCATCTCTGGGAATCTAAGAAAATAATAAACTTATATACTTCAGGTACCTCACTGCAGGCTTGTAAAGAAAAATGCTCAAGAAACAGAAAATTAAAGAGAAAAAGAAAAATCCTAAATCTCCAGTGAGTAAACTGGCTATGTATGCTAACCTGTTAATGGCCACTTGTAGTCAACATTGTTGACAGCTGGATAAACGACCCATACCCATGAGTGTGAGGCCTCACTGATGCTTGGATATTGATATTCCCATTTTTTTTGCAGGAATTGTGAAGCTATCTATGTAAATCTGACAAAAGCTGGGTATTTTTCAATCATTCTGCCTGCAAATAGGCAGACAGATGCCATGTATTTCTGGAGAAACTTTATGTGCTTCCTCTTCCTGAAACCCAAGATCTTTGGTAGTTGTGGCTGTGCAGGAAGCATGACAGTAGTTTAGTCTCTGGATTCTAGAGGTACTCAGAACGTATGTCTTCACCTCAGAAAAATGCTGGTCAAATAAACATTTAATTAAGCTGTTCTGAATCACCTACAGATGCAGGAAATGTGGTCCCTAGTGTCCATTTTCAAGTGAGGTAGTGTTAAAAGTCTGTTCTATGCATTATAAATGCTAGATACTGTTCTGTGGTGGTGCTCCTGGTACTCTGGAAGCAGTAGTGCAGATCTTGTGAGTACATTACTTGCATGTTCTAGATAAACAAGGAATTAATAAAGTTTCTGTACTAAGTGTCAGCTGTTCATGTTTGAGTAGATTGTTGAAAGCTAACCACATATGATCTGGATACAAATCTATTGTAGGGTTGATATTCTGCCAAGAGTCTTGTTTTCTACTGAGAACAATGGCAAACATCAGAAGTTTGTACTTCTGGCAGCTATTGTTACCAGACTTGTCTTTTTTATTAGGGAAAAAGAGTCAAAACCAAGCATTTTTTGGACTGAGTAAACTGAAACATCTTGTGCCTAGTTTCCTGAGACTGTCCATTTCTGCTGTGTTATTGGTATTTACTCATAGGATGCCCCATGTCAGAACATGAGAAGACATGAAATTGAGTGCAGTCCTTACAGGCACTTCCCTTCAAATATATAATGCACATATGCACGAAGCAATGACTGATCACAGTAATTGTAGTGTAAGTAAATATAACATTGTGTCTGTAGAATGGAGATTAATACTTCCAATACAATGCCAGAAACTTCATACACAAAATATACCAATCCAAATTAAAAGGTTAGAAAAATGGTTAGAAAGGGGAAGATGTTAGTATAACATGGATAAAGAAAAGCAGATAGAAAGATTGAAAAACACAGAAGTTTGCAATGATGTATGAATACCAGCATAAATAACTGTTACACTGAATAATTGCATAGAAGTTATATTATGAAAGCCCTCAGTGGCTGTTATGAAGATGGATTTTATTGAAAGATTGTGTTAAGATCTACACTGGAAAACCAGATGTTCACATCACCTCACCAAGATCTGAGGTAATGTAATCACAGGAGTCGCTTAGTCCTTGTCAGTAACAACTTTGTTCTGTGGAGCCTTCTAACAATTCACTCGAACTTAGTCACTCTTTTGCATAATTAAACATGCTAAAATTTTCTTATTTTTCTTTATTTGAAGTTGTTTATGTAGTATTTCCTCAGTTTCTCAAAACCATTTTTGATGTGAAAAGGGACAGTATTGTTTCAAATACTTAAGTAGTCAATAACTCCAAAAAAAATAAATGTGCTTTTTGTTGTTGTAGTGAAAACTTACCAAAGTGGCGGTAAAATCATATTGTATGCATGTTTGACAGTTACTTTAAAGTAGCAAAGTATTATTAACAGTAAAATGTTCCTTTTTTTTATTTATGCTCATCTGACAGAATTGTGTTTAACATTTCACAAAACTAAGTCTGAACAAAAGTAGAAAACCTTGTTTCAGTCAACATTTAGAAAAGTGGCCAAAGAAAAAGAAAAAAAAAGAAAGTAGAATTTCATGCTCATGGTGTTTTGTTTTTGTTTTTTTTTTTTTTTGGAATAGAAAAGGCCACTCATAAACTGAAAATGAAAAATAACATCAAAATTATAACAGATTATGTTGGTTTTGTATTTAATTGCAGTAGCTATAGAAAATCATCATAACATCATCAGTGCAACAGTGCTCTTTGGAAATGTCCCTTTGGTGAACAAACCAGTGAATGTTCTTGCAGGATGGCCTTAGAGGCATCAGTTGAGGCAGCAGACAAATTGTAATGAAAATGAGCGGCAGCAAAACCCATGTGCATACATGACTGAGGTGTTTAATGTTGAGGTATACATATTGAGGTATAAATATTTACAGTTCCTTAGAAAGCTTTTTAATAATAGGGTACTAAAATTTTTTCCTGTATATGACATATACAAAAATGTGTAATCCAATGGTAGTATTTTTTTATAAAAAAAAACGAACAGCTCACATTTTTCCTTATATTTTTTTTTCTCCTGGTATCACTTTGAAATGCTTCTGAGTGATATTCTGAAACTTGAACTGAAGCTATAGCTTCTGCAGTATTGCAAAATTACAGGCACAAACAACTGCATTTGTGCTAGTGTTGTTTTTGGTGATTGTACAAACCCAAGCACAGTAGAATAGTGTTTTTAAATCATCGTTTCATGTACGGAAACCTGCACGTGATTCAAGCTCTTACACATGTACTTGATTACTTCTGTATAAGAAGTGTATCACACCTGTGAACTTAGAAATTCTATTATGTTTATGAGGGGAATCTGTTTGTGTAAATCTCTAACACAAACCCATTTTGAATGAAAGTAGTTGCTTTAGGACACATTCAGGTTTTCTTTACATAAATTAAAATTTGCTGAAGGACAAAGTTTGGACGGATTACAATTTTCTTGTCCTGGACAACATAATTTATAGATATTTCCTCGTTAAACATCAGCTACAAGTTTCATATTTGATTAACAGAGAGCTTTTACTTAAAATATTCAAATATATCAATGCCAGATGAATATCCATTTGATGAAAATTTCTATGACTCATCAAGGCAATAACTTGAAATTAATTAAATAAAGCCCAATTTGGTTACAAATCCCCTTCCATCTCCTAGTGGATTATTATTACCCATGGTCTTCAATATTTGGAATACCTTTACAGTGGTGTATTCTTTCTTGTGGAAAAAACATTTTTGTTTTATTGAATATGTGATAGCATTTAATCTGCAATCCAGCAAGGCCATTTCTTTGGTTTAGTACCAAACAAACTGTTATGAAAGAATATGCATGGTATATATAGCTCAGAGCTGTTGGAAAATTCAGCCATTGCTGGTTCATATTAGCTTCAGCAATTATTTCACATCTGTAAAGACTACTGGACGTAGAATGCTTTTATTAAGCATGTCATTTCAAAACAATTTTCATTTTAAATGGATGATTTTTGTATTACTGATGTAAGTTTGAAAAGAGAAATTATGCCAAAGGGCAAAAAACCACCAAAATTCAGGGCAATAAAAAACCAAACATGTTGTGGTTATATCTGGGCCAGAATATGTCAACAAATTGTAAGGAATTTAGCAAACAGCAAAAATTAAGAATAAAAGTGTAAAGTATAAGATTGCACAATAGCAAAGCACATTGATTTAAAAACAAAAAGTCTGCTCTACTGGTGTGAATCTTTATCCTTTCAAATAAGGAAAGGGCAAGTCCTGATGCTGCACCTAATTTAGGGTTCAAGCCAGCCCTTGAGGCTTGATGGCAGCTTTGTTTGCTTAAGACACATTCTCCCTGGCTAGGGCTACATTTGGTCTTCCTACCACAGCAATCATATAATTTTTGTCTGGCAGGGGTGGTGATGTTAGTCACTTTTGAAATAACTTGCTTGAATAAAAGATAGTGTATAGATCCTTACTTTGCCCAGGTAACTGCTATAATGTTAGCTACACAGAGGTACTGCTGTGCTAGCAGAAGCTCTGTCTAAAGGAAGGTATTTCTCTGTGTGTGTGTAGCTTTATCCTTCATGTAAAACAGCTAGTCATCAGTCTTGGTAGAAAGACCAAGGATGACTAGAAATGGTTCAGAATTATAAGTTGTGGAGTGTTAGGATAAAGCAAAGCCAACATGTTAAAAACAATATAGCAGTATAGTGCTAGTAGTTTGTAGGAGTGTTCTGTAAGGGGAAATCGTGAAAATAAAGAAAGATGAACTAAGGTGAGAAATAAAAGGTGAACTTCTTACTGACGCAAAGGAAATGTTTGCTTTTAAGCATTACATAGTTTAGTACTTGATCAAGAAGGATATTTTATGTTTATCTGCATAAATATAACAAATATAAGAACCTATTAAAAGAATCTAAATTTCTCTATTTTCAAAATGTAGTGTTCCCCTTCAAGGGTGAAATTAATGACACTCTGAAAACAGTGGAAAGCGTTTTCAAACTAAAAATGTTGTAGCACATCTGTTCACAAAATCTAAAGTATTTTTGATTTCTTCTCAATCCAGTGAATGCAATGAAGTGATTATAATAAAGAAAGAACAATTTAAGAAATTGATTAGTTGCAACAGATAATATGAGTTAATTTTTTCTGTTTTGGTTGGGTATTTTTTTATGTGTGTATAGTATTTTGCTGTGTGGGGTTTTTATTTTTTGTTTGGTTGGTTTTTGCAGGTTTTGTTTGCTTTGTTTTTTCTTTTATTTCTCTGCAGTAGCTCTGAGGACCAACAACCTTCTAATGGGCTAATTAGTTTTCTCACTAGGCCTGTGCATATAGAAGTGAAGAATGAACTTTCCTGGTTTTCCCCAGAGTTGGGTGCAATGAGGGTGGTAAATAGCTGGAACCTTTGAGTTGTGTTTTATGTTGGGAAGCTGAAGTAGCTTAGTGTAGAGGGAAGAGGGAGAAGAGTGGAGAGGGAAGAAATAAGAGATTCCTCAAAAAAGTATTGCTTTCTAAAGATGTGTTCACCTTACTATTGTGTACTTTGTATATCATCCTATGGATATTTAGGCTATGGATAGTCACAGACTAATCCTTACTGCAGTTTGAATGAGAATAATTATTTTTGTTTTTTAATTTGCAGTATTTTATTTTATTTTTAGTCAATTTCATGGTATGAATAAAATAGGAGCCTTTTCCATCTTACATAGAAAATACTGTTCTGCTGTTTTTTTATTTCAGAATTGCTCTATTAATGCAATTGATAATAAAATAAAAATTTTAAAAGAAAAATATAATAGTATATATTAATTGACTCGTGTAAATCTTATTGGAGTGCAAAAAAAAGATGGTGAAGATTTTCTTACATGAAGCCAAGGCACTCTTGATTTGATAATTATCAGGAAACAATTCTTGCAGTTTTATTTAGAAGATTATTATTACAATGATTACACTTAGCAGTTTAGACATGACTAATTAAAATAATTCTGTAAGTTTAATTTTATTTAATTAATGCTACATTAGTTTAAATACATTTATGGTAACTTGACAAACAGTTATTATTTATCAATTGTAATGATTTTAAGTGGTGTTCTGGTAGGCTTACTTGGGTGCCTGGAATTCTGGAAGAGTCTCATTAGCTTTGCAGTGCAATTTTTCTTCAAAGCTTGAAAACTTGAAAAAAAAACCAAACAAAAAGATTTCAAAATAAGGAACTTCTATGATAATCTGATCACGTGACCTCAAAATTTTCAGAGTAGGAAATGGAGAATATTTCAGAAGAGTCACTCTGATAAAAGCCTAGCTGGGCTGAAGTTAAAAGTTCATTTTGCCATTGGTTTCAGAGGGGATGTATATCATGGCAATGATTACAGAAATTCTGAAACACATGATGTAACATGAAGTTTATTCCCTTGATGCTAGAAAAGGGATGATATACATAAAAAGGATATTTGTACAAACAACTTTTCAGTGAATTTAGTCAGGAGACAAATTTGCATGTATTTG
The DNA here is from genome assembly GCA_013186435.1 of Turdus rufiventris. Classification (NCBI taxonomy): domain Eukaryota; kingdom Metazoa; phylum Chordata; class Aves; order Passeriformes; family Turdidae; genus Turdus; species Turdus rufiventris. Next base: position 919,084 of record PYHW01010358.1, on the reverse strand, counting down.
CATGTGTAATATTTACATATGTAAACAAAATTTTTTTTTGTTTTCTTACTAGAAACCTGGAGTGTGTATAGTGGAAAACACAAAACTGAGCTTTGACTTGGGAGGGATTGAAGAGGAGGGAGAAAAAGGGAGTGAGAAGAATGAAGCATTATGGTTCTGCCTTCTAAATCAGCACCTGTGTTAGCATACTTTAGAAATTGTTTAGGCCTTTGGCTTCTAGACATAATAAAATTCAGTCTTCACTAGCTTATCTTGTCTGTAACATTATCTCCTTTCTTTTTGAAGCATTGAGTTGAAACATTTTTATTTGGGACAAAAAGTTGCAGGGCTGCTGACGGGGCCAGGACAGAGCCCCCCCCACCCCGCTCCCACGGCGGTGGACAGGGACATAGCACCCCTGCTCCCATGGCGGCGGGTGGGGACGGAGCCACCCCTGCTCCCATGGCAGCGGGCGGGGATGGAGCCACACCTGCTCCTGTGGCAGCGGCGGAGTCAGGGACGGAGCCACCCCTGCTCCCGTGGCAGCGGCGGGGTCAGGGACGGAGCCACCCCTGCTCCCATGGCGGCGGCGGGCGGGGACGCAGCCTGCCTGCTCCTACCATGGCAGGCGGGGGCAGGAGTCCCCCGCTTACCCCACAGGCCGAGGGGATGGCAGCACGGGGCCCCCTYGTCTCTCTCTTGGGCTGCGGCAGAGGAGGGAAGGAGGGACCTCCCCCCGCCCCCCGTGCTACCTGCAGGGAACCAGCTCCACCCGTGGCACAACAGAGTAACAATTTGTAACAATCGCGAAATGCCRGCTTTTACTGGCAGGTTACTCGACTCGGCACCTCGGTTTCCACTTCAGGGGTTGGAAATGTCAGAAAATTATTCACATATTAGCCGCCGCTGAATGTAAGCCACATTTCCAGTGTGGGAGCAAAATTTTAGTTAAAATGGTGCGGCTTATATTCGTGAAACTACTGTACTTTGCACAAGTCCAAGTAGATGACATCACTCACTCTTCCCACATCTCCTGCTATTGTAAGCCCATCATAGAAGGCCACTAAATTTGTCAGGCACAATTTGCCCATAGTTGAAGCTGTTTTGGCTGTCACAAATCAGCTGCTTATTTTCCATGGGCTGTAGCATAGCTTCCAGGAGAATCTGCTCCATAATCCTGCTGGATAGTAAGAGGACACTTGTGGGCCTATAGTTCCCAGGATTTTCTTTTTTTACCTTTTTAAAATATGGGGGCTGTTTTCCTTTTTCTGGTCAATGGGAACTTCCTGGGATTACCATGACTTCTGAAATATGATGGATATAGTTTAACCATTCCCACTGTCTAATCCCTCACATCCTACAGATGTATGTCATCAAGTCCCATGGGCTTATGCACCTTCAGGTTCCCTAGATTGTCTTGAACCTGATATTTTCCTACAGCATGTAGTTCTATGTTGTTGTCTCTCCAACAGATACTGGGGTGGTTGAAGCCCCCCATGAGGCCCAGGGCTTGTGAATGTGAGGCCACTACAATCTATCTATTGAGGGTTCCATCCACTCCATCTCCCAGGAAGGACACATAGCAGGATTACAAAATTGCCTGCCATTGTCCTTCCTGTGCTCTCAGTCAGCTCTTTGTCCATCTTGTACATACATCCTGTACAAACCACCACACATTCCCAGTGAAACTCTGTGTCCTCCAGCTGCTCATTGGTCTAGAGGGAAACACTGCTTCCTTGTCTCCTTTGCCTGTCTTTCCTAACAAGCCCATGTCCCTGCATTCCAACACGCCATCACGCCATTCACAGGAGTCACCCACCGTGTCTCTGTCATGCCAAGACAATCCTGCACAATTGTATTGTCTCTGCTTGTTTTCCTGGTTTTAATTTTTTTTTGGTTGGTTGGTTGTCTTGTTTCATTTTGGGGTGGTTTCTTTTTCTTTAGGATGGCGAACCGGTTAGATCAGGAGTAGCAATGACAGACCTTGCTACTGGGTTGTATACATATGGAGCAATTATGGCTGGCTTACTCCAGAGGTATAAGACGGGAAGAGGACTACACATTGACTGCAATCTCTTGTCAACTCAGGTAGGAGTTGTAAACAAATTGCTTTTTGTTGTGTAGATGTTTGAACCTAAGAATTCTATTTGCATATGAATTAATGTGCATTGGTTAGTATTACTAATGACAATAATAATACTGACATTAGTGATCTTTCTCTTAACCTGCCACTCTGATAGCAGCCATTTTATGTGACGTGGTTATTGTTACTATTGCACTTAGTTAGTTACTACTGTATCATTTAAAGTTAAGCCTGTTTTGCCTTCTTCCTAATCCTATCTCACATCAGTAAATTTCAAATTGGTGAGCCAAAACCACTACACCAAAGGACTGCCATGTTCTTTGAAAACACAGGTTAATCAAGGCTTATAATATCATTGAGATTGTAACAGTTGTAGTGAGTACAGTAATTTCACAACCATAAGGCGCACCAGACTATAAGGCGTACCCCCTGGGAGCTGGCAAATTTTGCAACTTTGTGGATCATATAAGGCACACCGGACTATAAGGTGCACTTTTTTTTTGCAGCGAGAAGCCACGCAGCAGACAACAAAGGAACAAATTAGTAACAGAATCACACCATCACGGGTTTACTGGCATGTGCTCAATTTGCAAACATTTTTCACAGATTGGCGTAGCCTTTAAATGCAGTCCCAGGCGCCCTCCCTGTACCATGAGCCTCGGCACTCCTGCCTGCTTGTGGCGCCAGCTGGCGAGGCGGGGCTAAGGGCGGCTGTGGCTTGCGGTGGTCCGGGGTGGCTCAGAGTTGCCCATGGTCTGGGTTGGCTCGGGGTGGCTGCAACTCATGGCTTCTGTGGCCACCCACTCCCGCCTTCCCTGTGCAGCTCGCGCCGGGCCAGCAGCAGCGCTTCCCTCTCTCCCCACGCGGCGGTCGGGGCTGGCTCTGCTCTGCTCTCTCCCTGCGTGGCACGTACGGGGCCGACGCCGCTCTGCTCTCTCCCTGCGCAGCTTGTACGGGGCCAGGGCAGTGCCGCTCTCTCCCTGCGCAGCATATACGGGGCCAGAGTAGCGTTGCTCTCTCCCTGTGCGGCACATACAGGGCCAGGGTGGTGCCGCTCTCTCCCTGCATTGCTCATATGGGGCTGGGGTGGTGCCGCACCGCTCTCTCCCTGCGCGGCACATACAGGGCCAGGGTGGTGCCGCTCTCTCCCTGCATTGCTCATATGGGGCTGGGGTGGTGCCGCACCGCTCTCTCCCTGCACCACGTCTGGGGCCGGCGCTGCCTCCTTCTCTCCCTGCACAGCATCCGGGGCTGGTGCCGCCTCCTTCTCTCCCCGTGATGTGTCTGTGAGTGGCGCCCCGTCCCTCTCTCCTCGCGTGGCAGCTGGGGCCAGTGCTGGCTCCCTCCCTCCCCGCACGGCTCCTGCCGGCTGTGGCCGCTTGCTCCCACCCCCCCCTCACGGCTTGGTGCTCCCACGGCACCACCCCACCATTGTGGCTCACACTTCCGATGTGGCAAATGTCACAACTCTGCACATCATATAAGGTGCACCGGACTACAAGGCGCACTTCCAGGTTCGGGGAAAAATTGTAGTCAAAAGGGTGCACTTTATAGTCATGAAATTACTGTAATTTGAGACAGAACAGCCTAAGTGGTGAAACCAATGTTGAAAGAAAGGCTTTGGCATTGGGTAACATTACTTCTAGAGTGACCGAATAACTTGTGCAAAATCACCCAGACTATTAAAGGATCACACAAGTTTCAAAATAATGTAATCCAGGAGGTCTGCCTTTTAACTCCGGGACTTAAAGGATGAAGTAAGCTTGAAGATGTAGCATTTTTCCTAGGCATTAAAGGCAAAGTTGTTTTGATCATGAAAGATATAGAATGTACTACAAAGAATGAGAATTTTAACTCTTTGAATATTTAAACACCACTGGTGTTTAATGATTTATAATTTCTAAAAAGCAAGTGACATTGATATGAGCTGCATATGATCAGATGATACTTTGTCTTGCTGATGTACTTGGTGGTACCAACTGGGCACATGGTACAGAGGAATTTTTGTTTACATTTTAAAATGTACGTCAAAATTGTATGCAGTCATAATTAAAGCAACTACAGTGCTCTATTCTTTTAATTTCTATTCAATTTTATTTTTCTTCACATTATTCCTGTCAGTGCAGTTGAGAAATGACAGTGCCTGTTGTGTTAAAAGTTGCTCAGGTATGAGCAAGAGGTTGGACACTATATCATTGTACGATAACAATGATTGAGATTAATGATTGAGGTTGCTCTTCTAATAGTGCCTTCTGCTTAAGTAGTCTGAATAACTACTGAAATCAGAAAGGAGGGGAAATTCTTGCTTAAATCAATAAAGAACATGTCATTTGTTTCATAACAAATGTTTGTAAGAATTGAATTAAGAATTGAATTTAATTATACTGAAATATATTTGCAAATGTTGTATCTGTATTGGAAAAATGCTTAGAAAAAAGCAGTTCAGAAAAATATTTTTAATGTGTATTAAAAGCTTATTAAATATTTTGTATATATATGGATGTAAGGGTGTTTTATGTTTAAGGTATTGTAGTGTTATGCATTATGGCAGCTGCTCCTTGATCTTTCTAATTTCTAATTTTATAAAAATACTTCTGATAATTTTTTATTAATTTCCAGAGTAATTCTGGGTCAGGTGTGTGTGTTTAATTCCTTGTTCCACTGGTTTTTGGCTCTTTTTTTTTAAATGAAGTCTTCTTGATTATCGTTAAATATTTTGTCAAATGCTGAAAGCAAGAAGAGTTGAAGTTAGGTGTTTCTGTAGCTCTCTTATTTCAGCTTATTTTGCTACCTTTTCTGTCTTTATAACCTTTTTCCTTGATTTGGGTAGATTTGTCTATATACAGAAGTGTTCTTATATTGAAAAATTTCCATCTGAACTTCCACATCATCATCCTTTAGGCTGCTCACTAGCATACATGAGGAGAGATTGAAGACCTGGATAGATATTAGTGAAGAAAGCATGTGACATGGTGTTTGTCTTCTACATGATTAGTTGCAACAGTGCTAAATGATAAAGATTTGTTGTTTTTCAGGGTTTTTTTAAACATGCCCTTCCCTGTTCATTGTCAAATTATAGTTATCTAAAAGATATTAAGAAGTAATTCCATAAATGCACATGCTCACTGAAAAATAAATGGATTTATTTACTTCAGTGTTGGGAAAATGATATTCAGATAATTTGGTGTACTGGAACAGAGTATGGATAAAAGATGTTATTCAGAATAGAACTATTTTGTTTTAGATGACCCAATTGCTTCAGTCCAAATGAATGTTAGGGTGTTGGCCCAAGACTGTAATGAGAAGATCTCTTAAATTGGAAGAAGTATTTATGGAGGAGGTTCTAAAGTAAAAAAAAACCAAAAACCCAAAAAAAACAAAACAAAAAACAAAACAAAAAAAAATCCCTCAAAAAACCATGTGATTAATCCCATTAAAAAGATGGTTAAAAAGAATTAAGAAGAACATAAGTGGCAGCTGAGTCTTTCTCAGAGCATCTAGTTTCTTGGCTTGTTTTCTCTCCTTTTGTAAGACTGGTGGCTACTAATAAGTCTTTAAGGGTGAGCGTCTTTACTAAGAAAGAGTAGTATAAATCTGAAAATTAATGTAAATAAATACATTACTCCTGCAGTACTTCTGATGGTAATGAGTTTTTTTTTTTAAGGAAGTTAGTCAAATACTGTGATATGGTCAGGGTCTTGAAAGATACATATTTTCAAAGAGATTTTGGTTTTACCTTCCAAGTACTAGCTTTTGCTCAAGTGATGAATGTTTAAAAAGAAGGACTTTTTGGCATTTCTCATGGATGCTGCCCAAGTTTTAGATCTTCAGTTTATTAGGTTCTTGTTGGTGTTGATTAATGGTAGGATTTGGAGGTCAAACTGAGACATTGTGATAACTTTTCCTTCAGCATGAGTTTCACTGAAGTGTAGTCATTTTTAATGAGAAAAAAAGGAATCTTCTATGTGTACCAAACCATCCTATTTATAGTGTTGTGACAGCAGGGTCACTCCTTGGTTTTGCCATTATTTGATGCACTGAGCTAATATAGCAGTGTGCTTGGATCTTTTGTTCATCTCTTCATCTGAACTGAAAATTGTGAACCTGGCCAATACATACGTCTTTATTGTTCACCATTGAACTTTGACTATGTCAGAAAGGAATAAGACCCCCAGGGGTTAAGTCACTCGGGTAATTAGGAAATCTGGAAAACTGGTTCGTTTATTTTATAGCAGAAAATATAACATCTAAATGTCCATCTGTGTCTGTTCTATCATTTTTATGCATGCCTTGTAGAAATGCAAGAGGACTTAAATTTTTTTTTCATTTTTTTATGGAGGGGAGGGCTGGAGAATGCTTTTGAAACTAATTTCCTGCACAGACATGCAAATAACAAAGAGCATTGAAATGAATTCAACTACCAAAAAAACCGATCTGAAACTTTTTAAAGAACCATCCCACTGACTGGCAAGTTTCATATTTGGGATCTGTGTAGAACCAAATTATAAGTGAGATCCTGTTATCTGAAGAAATATTATTTTTAGAACATCTTAAAATACATATCTTTCTTTCAAATTCTGTGTTTTAAACACTTATTACTATCAAAGATGATTTCTTTCCTTACAACAAAATAGGGTTCTAGGATTTTTTTGAACAAAAGATACGGTAACCCTTAGGATGTGGTTTTGAAATGAGCAGAAACTTTCTGTATCTCTCATCTATAAACTTTTAACCCATGTCATATGATTCCTTTGAAATTTTTGACTTTTAGATGATTCACAGTTGTAAGCTCCAGACCTTTCAGCATCTAAATAGTGTCCTTTAGATGATACTGGTAAATAAGAAGGAAGTGGGGTTTGGATTTGGTTCTAATTATGCAATTGTGCCTTTTCTTCTGTTGTGGCTTAAAAAAAATCTCTTGGAAGTTTTAATATCCTTCCTGTATTTAATTATGACCAGGCTCCAACAAATACTGTAATAAGTTGGTTTCGTTTGGATTTAAAATCTGCAAGAAATATTTTACATTTAACATTTCTGCAATTTTGAGTATATTTTTTTCCAGATTCCACAGCTAGGATAATGTGGTTAATATTGTTTGTATAATGTGATTGTTCATCAGATATTTCTCTGCTTCTAATTACTATGTTTTAGTTTGCATTTGCCATAGCAAACACTTATTCTTCTTAAAATGTTGAAATGACTCTAGAAAAACATAGACAATTGGTATAAATTATTTTCTTTGTTTCATTTTTGTGCTTAATTAAACTTAATGTAATTAATGTGCTCAGTTAGTTTGCTGAGGAAATGATGACCATTAGAAGCTGGTATTTTTGTTTCACCATCACATTTTCCCTAGATGATTGTGTTTAAGGTTTATCTATTTGAGGTGCTCTGTGCTATCTATTCAGAGCTTTCATGGTATGTCTTAGCAATTATTGAGTATTGGTGTAACTGGTAACACTTGCATACTGCCTGTAGGATGTACAAGGCGTCCCTGAGAAATAAATTATGTGGAAATATCTATCTTGGAACTTAAATACTGCTCAGGTGTCTTGGCTGTATCTTGCTGCTTCTTCACTTGCTGAGAGTCATAAGTTGACTGAATACCAAAAGAAAATAATCTCTTTTAAAGTTTATTGCTTCTGGTGGTTTTGGAGGCCAGCTATGAGGAGTGTTACACAGTTGTCTTGTTTTTGGTATGGTTTGAATAAGTGGGTTTTTTACAGGTTTATGAAGCATCATCTTTACAAAACGTAGCAATCTTAATCTCCGTCATATTAAAAAATTGAGCATGTGTGGTATGGAGATGTCATCTTTTTCACTGTATAGCTCTCATATGGAAAAATAACAAATTCTGAATTAATGTGAACATTTCTTTAAACATATACTTCACTTTAAACACTTCTTGGCCTATATTCTTGACAATTTCCATTGAGGACAGCTGTATAACTAAGAACAGAACTTACCCTCTGGGTTTTAAGCAGCCAGAATTTGATTGAATAGACCAGAAGACCATACACACATGACAGTAACTCAATTTAATATTGGCCTCTGTGGAATGTGTGTTATGATTTCTAATGATTCGTTATGCAGTCATTGGTAGAATATCCTCCAACTGGTTCTTGGTTTTATTTAGAGGCTTTCTTTACTCTGTTTACAGAGTACGTATTCAAATTGCTAGGGAATTTCTTCTTTAAATGCTACCTAACTGTAAATTTTGTGTCTTTTTTTCTTTGCTGCCATTGTTCTTGTGCTAAAGAAACCAAGCCTGAATGAGTTGCAGCTTCACTTTCCTGTGTTGATCCGCCTCTGTCATTAATTAGAGAAAGAGTAGAAAGGAGATAGAAAAAACATGCCCCTTTATTACTAAAAAGAAAAAACACGGCTGCCTGGAGTGGGTAGGGGAGAGAGTTTGAAGACAAAGGAAGACATTTCTTTTAATGATTTTTTAATTTAGATGACCTTTAAATAAGGGTGTAATCTTGGAAATGGAATCAAGATGTTTATTACCAACAGATCAGATTTCAGAATGCTGCTGAGTATTAGGAGAAGGATAACCTGGGTAAATGAAAAGAAAGGGGAATTATTTAAGCAAATAGTATCAGAATAAACACATGTAATGTACCCCAAAAGCTCACCTGCCCCTCTAAACTCATCAGAATTTTCAGAAATCATTCTAGAAGTTCATCAAATTAGAATGGAGCCCTTCAACACATTGTGCTCCATTTGTTTATGTAAATAACAAATAAAAGGGTTATAACTTGTTTGAAGAGGTTTTAGTTTTAGGCCATGGAAAATTTTAAGTTAGCAAGACAGCTGATTTTTATGTGCTCTTGAAGTTCTGGAAGTCTAATAAACCTTAACAAGTGTGGTATTTTTGGGTATGGTGATAGAATTCTAGCAAAGGTTTCAACACTGCTTATTTTGATTACTTCAGATAACTCTAATTGAAATTTCTCTGTAGATTGTAATATTGAAAAAAAAGTGAAGTAAAGGATGATGCTGAAACACATTTGAGATAATGACTTCCTTTGGTCTGACGAAGTCCTGCTGCCAGAATTTCTCTTTGTATTCAGCACATATTGTTTCTGTATTCAGTATTGGTTTTGGCTAATCAGTTAGATTGCAAACTCTTTAGAGAAATGATGTGATTAGGCCAAAAGTCATAATTTATTCAGTGTTAGAACTAAAGCTGTTGATGTTCTGAGGTAATACTGTAATGAATGGGAAATTTTGCTGTGATAATAAGGAGACAACATTTGCACATTTCTCACACAACCAAATGGCCATGACATGTGTCTGTATGTATGTCCCTATGTATCAAATGAAAAGTCTAAAAATCTACCTGTCTGCACTCCTGCAGCCCAACCAGTTGAAATTACTATTACATTTTGGTTTTGTATTTGTTCACTACAGATAAGATGAGAATGACAATGGCAGTAGACAAACACACCTTTCTTTTTTCCATTCAAGTATTAATGCTGATAGATGTGGAGACGAAAAAGATGATTGCTGCAAATGGTTAGATGGGTGCATATTTTCACTGTAAATGGCACTGTTCCTATCATAAGATCAAAAGTCAAAAATGCCCTAATACAGCTTGTTTCAGATGTTGACAGCTTTCCATGGATAAGCATCCTTATTACTGATTACAGTAATTTCATGGCCATAAGGTGCACCAGACTATAAGGTGCACCTCCGGAAGTCGGAAAACTTCGCAACTTTGTACGTTATATAAAGTGCACCAGACTATAAGGCGTACTTTTTTTTTGCCATGAAGATCCGTGCCGTGCACAACAAAGTAAATAATTAGTAACAAAATCCCGCGATCGTGGAGTTTACTGGCAGGTGCTCAATTTGCAAACATTTTTCACAGCCTTTAAATGCAGCCCCAAGCACCCTCCCCGTGTGCAGGCCCTGTCCCTCCCGCCTGCCCCCGTCTGGCGAGGCGGGGCTCGGGGCAGCCGCGGCTCAGGGCCACCACGGCTCACACCTTGGGGTTGCTGCGGTTCAGGGCGGCTCAGGGCCTCCACGGCTCACGGCGGTTCGGGGTGGCTCGGGGCTGCCCATGGCTTGGGGCGGCGTGGCGCTGCCAGCTCCCTCTCTCCCTGTGTGACTGCTGCCAGCTGGGGGCTGACCACTCCTGCCTCCCCTCGTGGCTCGGCGCTCCCGTGGCACTGCCCCCCCTCGCGGCTCGGCTCACAGCTCGCACTATTTTTTTGCAGCAAGGAGCTGCGCCACATGCAACAAAGTAATGAATTACTGGCAGGTGCTCAATTTGCAAACATTTTTCACAGATTTGAGTAGCCTTTAAATGCAGCCCGAAGCACCCTCCCCGTGCGCGGGCCCCGGCACTCCTGTCCTCCCCTGGCACCAGCTGGTGAGGTGGGACTCGGGGCAGCGGTGGCGGCTCGGGGCTGCCGTGGCTTGCGGCTTCTGCGGCAGCCTGCTCCCTCCCTCCCCGTGTTGCCCTGGCGCTCCGGCAGCCCCGTGCAACTCCGGGAGCCCTGCGCCGCTGCCTCAGCGTTCTGGGTGCCCCATGCCACTCTGGGAGCCTTGCGCCCCCCTGGGCTTTTTCCCCCACACCAGTGCAGCCCCAATGGCGGCAGGCTCATGCCGCTGATGCCCCGATGCCAGCAGGCTCGCCCCGTGCCACTGCTGCCCCGATGCTGCTGGCTTTCCCCACCAGCCTGGGCTGCGCCGCTGGGCTTTCCCCCCCACGCCTGGGCTGCTCTGCTGCTGCCAGCTTTCCCCCCGCACCGGCTCTGCCCCGATGCTGCTGAGCTCGCCCTGGCCCGACACTGCCCTGATGCCGCCACCGGGCGGGCTCTGCTCAGCTCGGGACTGTTGCAGGCTCGCACTTTCGAGTTGGCAAATTTTGCAACTTTGTACATTATGTAAGGCGCACTGGACTATAAGGTGCACTTCTGGGTTTGGGGAAAAATTTTAGTCAAAAGGGTGCGCCTTATAGTCGTGAAATTACTGTAAATAAAAAATAGCATCCTTCACAAAGTGTATATAACATCCAGTTTAGAGTCTCTGAATACCACACTATTGCAAACAAGAATAAAAATTACTATAGTTATTCTGATGCCTGTCTTCACAGGTAATTAAATTTTGTATGATCAAATCTGTTTGTCTTTATCATATTTGTATGCTTTCTTGTTTCCATTCTCAGCTGTCAGACATAGCTATTAGTTTTAAAATAGAAAAAATAATTTAAGTTGAAAAAGAGGTTTAAGATCATCAAGTAACTCAGCACTGCCAGGTCCACCAGTAAGGCATGCCCCTAAGTGCCACATCCTTTAAATTCCCCCTGATAAAGTGACTCCACTACTTCCCTGGGCAGCTTGTTTCAATGGCTGGCAATCTTTTCTGGGACAAAATGTTTCCTATTATCTAATAGTCCTATTATCTCATCTTAACCTCCTGGGTTTAGAAGCCTTTTCCTCTTCTCTTATCCCTTGTTGCCTGGGAGACAAGACTGGTCCCCCACTTCACTGCAGCCTCCTTTCAAGTAGTTGTAGAGAGCAATAAGGGTCATCTCTGAGCCTCCTTTTCTCCAGTCCGAGCAATGTAAGCTCCTACAGCTCCTTGTTACAAGACTTGTGCTCCAAATCCTTCACCAGCTTCACTGCCCTTCACCAGTCATGCTTCAGTACCTCAGTATCTTTCTGGTAGTGAGGGGCTCAAAAGTAAACACAGGATTTGGGTCTGCGCCAGTTCTGCTTATAGAGCACTGCCCTGGTCCTGTTGGCAACACTGTTACTGACAACAGGCCAGGATGCCACTGGCTTTCTTGGCCACCTGGGCAAACACTGGCTCATGTTCAGCTGCTGTCAACCAGCACTGACAGGTCCTTTTCTGCTGGGCAGTTTTCCAGCCAGTCTGCTTGCAGCCTGTAGTGCTGCCTGGGGTTGTTTTGGCCAAGTGCAGGATCCAGCACTTCTTGCTGAACCTACCAGTGGCTTTGGCCCCTCAATCCAACCTGTCCAGGTTCCTCTGCAGAGCTTTACCCTCTGGCAGACCAGCAGTGCCTGCCCAGCTTGGTGTTGTGTGCACACTAAGGGTGCATTTGGTCCCCTTGTCCAGTGTGTTGTCAAAGATGTTAAACAGAGCTGGCCCAAATACTGAGCCCTGGGGAGCTAGTGACCAGCTGCACCATTCACCACCACTCTCCACGTCCAGCCATCCAGCCAGTTTTGTTATTCAGCAGAGTGCACCCATCCAAGCTGTGAGCAGAAGACTGAGAAAATGCCAAAGGCTTTAGTAAAGTCCAGGTAGACATCAGCCACAGCCTTTCCCTCATCTACTGAGTTGCCTTAATATAGAAGATCAGATTGGTCAAGTAGGACCTGCCTTTCATAAACCTATGCTATGGTGGTATGATGATCCTAAGCCTGAACCTTTAGGTGTTCTTTCTGTAGAGTATGCAGCCTTCCTACATTCCTTTGTCCTACAGGACTTCCTGCCAAGGGTCTCTCTCAAACAATCTCCTAAACAGGCCAAAGTCTTCCCTCTGGAATTCCAAGGTAACTGGTCTCCTGACTGCCCTCTCCTTCCTTCTCCAAGAATTAAAAGTTCTATAATTTCATGATTGCTATGCTCAAGACAGCCTTCCACCCCCACCCAGAATTCCTTCTCTGTTCACAAACAACAGGTCCAGACGACCCTTTCCTTAGCTGGCTCTCACCAAGTGTATCAGGAAGTCATCTTCCACAGACTCCAGAGACCTCCTAGACTATTACCTCTTCCTTGTGTTGTATTTTTGAGACATCTAGTATGTTGAAGTCCCTCATGAGAACAAGGGATAGCAATTGTGAGACTTCTGCGGGCTGCTCATAGAATATTTCATCTGCCCTTTATCCTGATTGGGTGGTCTATAAGACTGACACCAGGATGTTTGCCCTGTTGGCCTTCTTGATTCTTACGCATGAATACTCAGCCCTACTGTCACCATCATTCAGCTCGAGAAAATCAAGGCACAAAATGTACTACGGTGTTAGAGAAACTTCTATACAATGTAGCAGAAAAAAGTTTTTCTAAGTTGAATTTTGCCTGGACTTAGGAAAGCTGTGTGAAAAACAGAACACAATGCATTTAATATTTCAATGCATATATAGTCTTTCTTCGGAGAGAATAAAGTCTTAAGAAAATAATTCTAGAAGTTTATAGCTAAAGTTGTCTGATATGTCTGTTATCAACATCTGATTTCATTTGTTAGAACACTGCCAAAGTTTTAACTGTTTTGGCTGAATTTTCCATGTCATGGAAAAGAAAAGGGATTTGTTTTCAAAGTTACCTTTAAAATGATTCATCTGTTTCCAGGATCATGTTATGGGAAAATCCATTGATAGGCTTTTTTCTTTTTCCCTTTTTTTTCTTCATGGGAAACTCACTGCCTTCAGTTTTTTGATTTTGCACAGAGTACACAGACTAACTTTGGAGTTCTTGGTATTTTTAGCCCTAATACTCTCCTTAATAGATTTTTTTTTATTTGTTTTTTGGTTTTTTTTTGGTTTTTTTTGTTTTTTTTTTTTTTTAAGTAACAGGTTCCTTAGAGATGTTCCTTTGTAATAATGAAGCTGAAACAAGATTTTTCAGTGACTGAAGTACAGTAATTTCACGATTATAAGCCACACCATTTTGACTGAAATTTTTGTTTGAACCCGAAGTGTGGCTTATAATCAGGTGTGGCTTATAAATGGACAAAGAATGAAAAGTTGCTCTTTTAGTTTGGAGGACAGGTGTCTGCTAAGAAAGGCAGGA
>PYHW01010358.1:870493-904809 GCA_013186435.1 Turdus rufiventris | reverse complement strand
ACAATGCCCTGCCTGGTTTCAATGGATGACCCATTAGCAGAATATCTGCTGTGGAGATAAGGATCACTGCCCCTACCCTCAAGAGATGGTGATAGAATAGATACCTTTTATCACACTCTGTATTGTACCCCAAGACAGTTGCTGACACCTGGAAGTGCGGCTTATAATCAGGTGCAGCTTATAATCGTGAAAATACTGTAGTCTTTTTCTTTGCACTTTCAGAAAAAAAAAAAAGGCTAGTATTTTATTGTAATCAAGAAAATGAATTTTCTTTTTCCTTTTAGAATGTATATTTCTTCAACTGGAGCTCATTTAAAAGAAATATTTCTTGTTTCCTTTTTCTGTTTAACGCCAGTGCAGTCTAATAGCTTCTATGGTCAGGATTTGTATTTTTGATCCTCCATCTAAAATTCATCTGTGTGTAGAAGTTTATTTTTTGTTTGTTTGTTTTTTTGCCTGTTTAATTGGAGACTGAGGAGACATAGCAGTCCTTTTAAAAAGTACTTACTATTGTAACTCTATGCTGAATAGTACATCCTTTTGAAATTAGAAATCCTACATCTGTTATTTGCATCAATCTTTGCTATTGCTAGTGCTAATTGAATCTTAATCGGGAGCTTATCTCAATGCTGTGGGAAGCATTCATTCTAGTCTTTTATAACCCCTAAATAGCCATTAAAAATATGTCGTAGATCAGTTCTATTTTGTTGTTTCATTTAACTGAATGCAGTGGTTCTCTGTGATGCAAATGCATTGTGTTTTTGAAGATGTCTCATTTTCTCTATTTATGTAGTCTAAGCTTTTTTTTTAATAAAGGAAAAGATGTTTTCAGACATCATTTTCAGGCAAAAAAGTATTTACACAAATGTGTACCTTAAAGTCTGTTTTGCTTTTTTTTTTTAATGCATCTTAATCTGAGAATTCATATTCTAGACAAGATATTCAAATACATTATCTTTTATTTTCCTATTATGTGGTTTGGGTTTTTAAAATTGTTTCTGGTTCAATTAACACCTCCTAGCACATCTTTTGTGTGGCTGTGATTTGCTGTGTGGTATTGGTCAGGTGTCTGACTTGAATCTGCAAATCCCCCATTCTGCATGTGATTGCTGGCACAAAATTGAATACCTGTCTAAGTGTCTGGTTGGAAGGTACAAGAACAGACACTGTAGGAAACCTGTGTTAAAATTCTAGCTATTTGTCATGAAAAATTTGATTTTGTCTTAGCAAGATTGTAGTTGTGGCTAGGATTATGGCTGGACATTTATGAATACTTCAGTGCCAGGAATTTTCTTTTGTGAAGGGTGAATTTATGATAATTTCTTGGAGTTTTCCATTAAGAGAAATCTGTGTCACAGAGTAGGAAACACTTTTTACCTGGAGCACAGTGTTCATAACATGACCACAGACATTTTTCTAAAATTCTCTTTAACAGTATTAAGCATATTAACAGTATTGGCCTACATGATAGTAGTTTTACTTTTTTTGTAGTTAACTTTTGCAGGCCAGACCTGCTGCCTTGGTGCAGGGACACCATGGATGAGGCTTCAGTGGCTTTGCTGTGTGTTTGTAGGAAGGAATGTCTGCCCTGCCTATAGGTGTACAGCACTCCTGAACTGATTTTTAGCTTTTGCAGATCTCTCAACTTTGGGTTAGATAGGCAGCCTTTACAAGCCCAAATGTAAGGTGATGTTTGTTGTTAGCACCTTGGAATGCTGTGGTTTCCTGTTGGACCCTTGCATGATGGACTGCCTTGAATTGTGGCAGCTCTCTTGCTACTGCACAAGGCTGCGATTTCTGCTGCCCAGTTCATTCCTGCGGGAGTTTGAAACACAATTCCCTGTGTAAAAACTGATAGAACACCACTTTTCATTGTGATATCGTGCCACGTCCTGAAACAGTTGGGTCAATGCTTAGGAATTGCATAATTAGCTGAAAGAGTGGGGGTTGCCTGGTAGAGATAGAGGTTTGGGGTTTTGATGTGGGTTTTTGGATAATGCAAAAATGACTCAAGGAGGAAGATCTGAGAGTCACTTGATGCAGATATTTGTGGAAGCAGCTTCCATAAGGGCAATAGGGAATAACTGCAAAAGCAAAATTAGTCAAATATTATCAGTTTCAAAAGCATAGGATCAGTGATTTTAAGAGACCTTTTATAGTGTGAACCAAATGTGAATTGGAGTCTTATGTTCACATTTTTCTCATGTAAATATTTTTTTTAATATGTCACCAGAAGTATGGAAAAGGTGTAAATGGAAGATTATTGGCCTCTGCACAACTGAAGACAATGGAATTTTCTAGAATGATTTTTTTTCCTACAAAACTGTAAATTAATAACTGTGTTACTACTCCTGTAGCATAGCATAAAATATGTTACTTATGCCAGCATAAAATGCCTCAGTCTCAAAGTTCCTAAGTCTATACGCCTGCTTTAAGAAAAAGCAAACGAAGTATGAGACAGAAATAAATTAACTTGGCTTAGAGTCAAAGCATTGTTAAGATATGTGGCAGGACAGCAGACACAAAATTGGAGGGAGAAGAAAGTAAAGAATATAATTAAAAGGTTATTTTCTCTTTCCAGTTACCTGTCTTCTTTTGTTATTCATATACACTTGTTGAAATTGCATGTAAATGATTGATTGACTCAGTGAACTCATTGTAATAAATTATGTTTGATGTGTATCTTGAAAAAAAACCTTTTGAAATTCTGCCTCTTTTCTTTGTCTGCTGACCTTGTGGCTTTTAATATCTTGTTTCCCATCTGTCTGATTTCATCATAATCTGAGCAGAACTTTTCAGACCTTAATGCAGCTCTCTGTTCTGATTTAAGTAAGTCTGTAACACAAATATGGGATTTGGCCATCAACAGTAATATTAGAAAGGAATGTTGAAATATGTGTTCCCTTTACTGGTGTGAAATAAAGAAACACTTATCTGTAGATATTTGATAATGCATATTTACAGTGCACAGATCTGTCTCTACAAGCAAATGAATATAGAGATGTCGGTATCATTGTATTACATCTGCTTTAATGTTGTAAGTTCAAAGGTTACTTTTAAGGATTATTTCTTAATTAAAGGAAAAAAGAAATGGGTCTATAAGGTTTCAGAAGTGCAGTTTTAAGTATAGATTTTAAAAATACTTAGCTGAATATGTCATACAGATGTACCCAAACTCCAGTTTGAGAGATTGATTGTATTATAGATTTTTCTACTTCAAGAAGTGTCTCTAGCAGTGAGGTCCTGAGTCTTGAATTACAGTGGAATTTGGAAAAATAGACTTTCATTGTTACAAACATTTTTTTCTAAAGGTTATAATGTCTATGAAAATGTTCATTTGGGATATCTTTTTTATGCTTATAGTTCAGCAGTTTGCTTAACGTCTGCAAGATATAGGTAGATCAATTCTTTGTGTTCTTTATTAATGACATAAATTGTATATACTGAAAGGTTTGTTTGGACAGTGCCTTTTTAGTGGGCCTAAATCTTTGGAGAGACCAAAGAGAATGAACTGAGCCAGGAAGAGAGGAAAGGGAAAGGCATGGTAGTCCTGGGAAAGTTTCATGGGACAGTAGAAATAGAATTGTCCTCTAAGTTTGCTGAACTCATCAGAAGGTTATTATGAATGTGGCAAAAAGCACAGAGTTCACTCAATGGTGAATTTTTTTACATAAACCACAAAACACTGATATATTAACTTTATTGTGGTTGATTTATTTCTTTGGTGATGATATTACAGCAACTGCTAGTAATTAATTTTGTCTAGGTAATTTGACTACAAATAAGGTGCCCAAATCAGAGAAGGAAGTCAGAGGAAGCCAAAAGCTTTTTTCCTTCATGATTTATTGAAAAAACTACACAGGCATATGTATTCAAGCAAGTGGTCAGTACATTGACTGAAATGGAATTACAGTAATTTCACGACTATAAGGCGCACCGGACTATAAGGCACACCACTGGGAGGTGGCACATTTTGCAACTTTGTAGATCAGATAAGGTGCACCAGATTATAAGGCACAACTTTTTTTTGCAGCGAGGATCTGTGCCGTGTGCAACAAAGTAACGAATTAGTAACGGAATCCCGCGATCGTGGAGTTTACTGGCATGTGCTCAAATCAGAAACATTTTAACAGATTGGTGTAGCCTTTAAACGCAGTCCCAAGTGCCCTCCCCGTGCATGGGGCCTGGCACTCCCACCTGCCCCCGACGCTGGCTGCCGAGGCGGAGCTCGGGGCGGTGGTGGTTCGGAGCGGCTTGGAGCCGTCAGGGCTTGCTGTGGCACAGAGCGGTTGGGGCTTGCTGCATCTCAGAGTGGGCGTGGCTCAGAGCAGCCTGGGCTAGCGGTGGCATGGAGTGGTCGGGGCTCGCCATGGAGTGGTTGTGGCTCAGAGCGGGTCAGAGCGGGCACGGCTCGGAGCAGCCGGGGCTAGCGGTGGCACAAAGCAGGCGCAGCGCACCACAGCACGGAGAGGGTGTGGCTCGCCACAGCACAGAGCAGTCGGGCCTCGCCGCGTCACAGAGTGGTCAGGGCTTGCCGCAGCACGGAGCGGCAGCGGCTTGGAGCGGCTTGGAGCAGCAGCGGCTCAGAGTGGCTCGGGGCCGCGGCAGGGGCCAGCAGCACTGTTTATGGGACTGCAGCACTGTTTACGGGGCTGGCAGCGCTGCTTACGGGGCTGCGGCGGCGCTGCTTACGGGGCCAGCGGCACTGTTTATGGGGCTGCAGCGCTGTTTACAGGACTGGCAGCGCTGTTTATGGGGCTACAGCGGTGGCCGCGGCCGGCACTGCTTACGGGGCCGCAGCAGCGCTGCTTACGTGGCCGGCGGTGCTGTTTACAGGGCCGGCGGCGATGTTTTCGGTGCTTTCCCGCAGCGCTTTCCCACGGCGCTTTCTCGCCGCTTTTCTGCGCTTTCCTGCGGCAATTTCTCGCTGCTTTTTGGCGCTTTCCTGCGGCGCTTTCCCATGGCACTTTCTCACCGCTTTTTGGTGCTTTCCCGTGGCACATTCTCACCACTTCTCAGCACTTTCCCATGGTGCTTCTTGGCTTTTCCCCACCACGGCGCCGTTTCCCCCTGCTGCTCCCCGGCTAGCGGCCGTGCCAGTTCCTGTTTTCCCTGCCCAGTGACCGCGGCTCCCGCGATTCCTGACTCCCCCTGCACAGCCGCAGCTCCTGCGGGTCCCGGATCAGTTCGCCGATCACACTTATAGGTTCGCAAATTTCCGTACTTTGCACATCAGATAAGGCGCACCAGACTATAAGGCGCACTTCTGGGTTTGGGGAAAAATCTTAGTTAAAAGGGTGTGCCTTATAGTCGTGAAATTACTGTATTCTTCATGCTAAGTAGCAAGCTGAACTGAGACCTTGATGTAGTCTGAGCAACTGTTAGGTCCATCATCACCACCTTTACTAAGCTCTGGCATTTTTGGTCCCCTACTACTGGAACAAGTGGGAAGCAGATGCTTTAGCGAGGAACTGTCAGTATCTAGTGAGCATTATGTTTTAATATCTTTTTTCTTATTGTGCTATGAACAAGTGCTTTGGGGAAATCTAGAAGTAGGTTTTTTCCATTACTGAAAATATTACATTCATCTCATCAAGGGACTGAAACAATTTGCAACAATGTGTTAAGAAGATATATTTTTAGGGATAAAAGTTTTTTTGTAAAAAATTTTGTTTATGAAACTCCATTCTTCAATCCAATTCTATAGTATAGAGTGCAGAAGCAAATAGCAGGAAATCTTAGCTCAATTACGTTCAATATCAATATTTTCGGATTTCTGTTTCACTAGGTTTTAATTCACTATGTCCTTCTCAGAGTTAAGTTTGATATAGCATTTCCTGTATGGAAAATGTGGAAAGTTAAATGCATATTCTTGGTCTTTGGAAGTAAAAGCTTGTTGTAATGGATGCATCTCACCTGTCAGTGAAATTTGTGTGTAATGGGTCAGCTGTGTAGTGTTGCACACAAATACAGAAGAATATCTAATGAATAATACTTCGTCATCACTGCAGAGCCATTTGCTGTGGTAGAGAAAGTATCACTATGGAGTGTGACCCCAAAATGAAAAATGGCAGGAACGATGGATCAAGGCTATGTGTTACTAATAAATTACACACTCTTGTAACTCATGAATTCTCTCTCTATAATCATGGTGTGTTTCATTCTATATTGCTGAGGGAAGTTGCAAACTAGGAAAAAAAATTCTTTCTAGATACTTCCAGTTCCATTTCCTTAACTACTGAGATTTTCCTGGGGGGCCAAAAACAGACATGGTTCAACATTTTAGTCAAATTAAGTGACACTGGGCTATAAAGAGCTGGACCTGAAATCCAGCTACAAAATGTTTTCCAACAAAACTCAGGAATAAGGAATTGTATTTCTATTTAGTATATTCAAATATAACTTTTGTCAGTAGTTGGACTCTTATTTGCTGTATATTTTCTTAGGTTTTCTGCTGTACTAAATCACTGCATCCATGATTTACAGTTAAATATTTTCTTTAAATATGACAGTGACATATTCATATTGTCTTTTTAGAGTATATAGAGAAAGAAGAAGAAAATTAAATTAATTCCTGGGAATTCTGATATAATTCACGTATTGGAATATGAATGGTGGACTCTGAATTAATTGTGTGTTTTGTTGTAGACTAGATTGATTAGTAGGTACAAAATAGTATAAACACTTCACATCAAAGCAAATTTCTTCCATTTAATGGGAGAAATATGCAGTAAATAATATTTTTGGAAAAAGTTGTTCACATGGTGTATTGTTTAGGCAAGTACTTGAACTTACTGTTGCAGCTAGTTAACAAAATAAAACAAATGCATTGTGTTTGATGAATTAGTGGTAACCTTCCATGGTACCTGTAATGCTTTATTGTTTGGTTGGCTTCAGATAGCGTCACATACTGTATTCCCTCTAAGAATTAAGAATAAAGAACCTGCTATGGGTTATAAAAGAACCACTGATTTTCATGCATTTTTTCATCACAAATGTTTATTTCTTTTTCCTAAAATATGCTTACAAAATATATATTAAAACTCTCATATTCTGGTTCCTAAGTTAGTATGCTGTATTTTCCCAAAAATTAATATTTTTCCAGTTCTGCCTGACTAATAACTTGCTAAATCTCTCCTTATCTTCTAATGACAGATGATTTATCAAGGCCCACAACTTAATTAATATTGCAGAACATGTGAGGAGCTGAAGAATTCAGAAATATTTTCCATAGCTCAGACATGTAAAATGAGAAGCATAGGAGAAAATGAAAAGATAATCTTGTAACTGAGGAAAAAGTCTTTGTGATTTAAGCACGGGATTGAGGTTCAGGAAATGGTGAGTTCTATCCCACAAATCCATCATGTTTCCCATAAGACTTGAGACGAGACTGCTGCAACTGACCATTCTGCAAAATATTTAGGGTAACACTCTCTTATCTCTAGGGTAGTTTAATGCTACATATGTCCAACTTTACTGTTGTTATAGGGAATGTATTAATTTTTGAGTTTACTGACTTGTGCCTAAGCACTTCTGCGATATAGCTTTAGCTTGAATTTTTTCTCATAGTAAAAATGTGTACAAAATATATAAGACCTAAAGGATACTTTTGCAACATAAATATGTTAACTGATGTATTTAAAGCACATAGAAAGAAATCTCAGAGATGTTGTCAGTGAAGTTTGAGCTTTCCTGAATACTATACTTTTTTTTCCATTTTCAGGTTGCATGCCTCACTCATGTAGCAGCTAATTACCTTAATTGCAAAATTGAAGGAAAACGCTGGGGTACTGCTCATGGGAGTATTGTTCCATATCAGGTAAGCAGAAGGCTTAGGGTTTTTTTCCCTTGGAATTAATTATTTTGTGTATTATGAGATTGAGAACTGACTTTTCCCATGACCTGTGATGTGTCTGTCGAGGTATGACAAGGTTCTGTTGTTCATTGTAATTTCTGCATTTCACATATTTCTTCATCAGCAGTAGATTAGTAACAGAACACTGAAATAGATCAAAGGTGTTTGCTGAAACTGGATGACTTTAAAGCTAGCATGATGACTTGATTGGTTTTCACCTAACAGAGAAACCTGCTTTTTTAAGGGTTACCTGACTTCCATTTCATACCAGTTATAAACTGAGATCTTTCATTCTTTTCCCACTGAATGTTGGTGGTTTTAACTTGAGTCTACAAGAGCAGTCTAAATGACCAAGATAATCTGGTAGTGCTACATATTTTTAATTTTCTATTGGTTTTGCTACAAATCACTGCCTCAGTGAGACAACAGGTTGACAAAAGGAATTAACCAGAACTCAGATTTCCTCAACAGAATTCATACTCTGGTACATCTAATGAAAGGTTGACATTCCTTAAAATAGCACGACCTTCATCATATAAACAAACACAGGAAAAAAAATCTCATTGCAGGTATTATCTTACTTTTGACCAGTACGGTAAACTCTTCTAGTAAACAAAAAATTTTGTTCTTTTCTAGCTCTTCATTTGTGTTCTTAGATAGAGGTGCTTTATGGAAACATGAACATATATTTAATTTTTAAAAATCTACTCTTTATTTCATGTTTTTTGGCATTTCTTTTCAAGTAGCCATGTTTGCCTTTAGCTAGGCAGAGCCTGTATTTCTTAATTTATGTCCAGAGTCTTTTAAGTCTTGAGAGCGGCAGTTTCCAGCACTTGCCTGGGAGAATTGCACCTAAACACTGCTGGGTTTCTTTACTGTCTCCTTTCTTTCTAGAGAAAGTGAGGGAAATTTTAGTGTATAGTCTTCCCAGTTTTGAAGATCATAATTGAAAGGTTTGCTGCTTGTGACCATAAAACCTGAAGCAAAAAATTTTCCACTATTGTGCAGAATTCTTTCACTAGCTAGTCACAGCCAGACCTCAGGTCTAAAACTAAAATGAGCTGATTTTTTGAGGACTAAGTCTACTTCATCTAGGAGCCTTTTTCCAACACTTGTACTGCATAATCAGCTGTCCTGTTATGAATTAACTGCAACAAATGACAAATTGTCTGAGAGCAATGGGAAGGTGTTGTGACTCTTTCTGCAAGAGTTAGTTCAGTCCTGCGATGTTCTTGTCTCCCGTGCACCTGGTGTAGCTGTAGAGGTGTGTTTTTTAGAACCAACTCTCATAAGCCAGTGAAACCAAGCATTACACAAGTATTTACATTCTGCTGTGTTTCTGTGATGTGACCTTTTGGTGCAAGCCTTTTGAACTTTAGTATGTTGAAAGTATAAAACGGATCTGAAGTATCTGAATTTTGTGTAAGCAAACCCAAAAACCTGACTAAACAAAGCTTCACCATACGGCATTTGGCTGAATAACTGAAACTTGTGTTCTTTTATGTCCTTTTGGCCTTTGTTTTTCCACAGTCAAAATAAAAAGCACACATTTAGTAGCCTTTGTTTCTTTTTCCGTGGTCAGCTCTTTAGGTATAGGAGATTGTTTTAGCTGTTTTTTGATTTAATCTTGATTAGTCATTATGAACATAACTTTTTAAAATATTGTAATAAGAATATATTTTCTGTGTTTCTATAGTAGGTATTAGAAATATTACCTCAATATTATAAACAATTTTAATCTGAATTTTCTTGTTCATAAACCAATAATTAGGGTGGATTTTTTATGGGTGAAGTTGTGTGTGTATGTGTTTATGGCTTGACATTGCATCAGCTAACATGGTTGAAATTCTGATTGTAACCATAAGAATATTTTGGGTTCTAAGCTTTTTTTTTTTCCTTTACTAACTTAATCTATACTTAGATTGCAAAGCTTTTCATAAACTTGACTTAACCCTCACTGTTGCTATTGTACTTGTTTCATAGTTTCTCATACAGCTCATTTGTAATATAGAACAGATCTCTGAAACCTGACTTTCATTCCTCATTGTAGTTATTGAGTATGCTGTCTTTTGCTTACTAAGCGAATAACTGTCACAACACTAATTTTTACCTTTTTTTTTGTTTGTTTCAAGATATTTTATGCAAGTGAACTAAAATTTGTTCAAATAATGAAAACCACATTTCAGAAAATTGAATTTCTATATATTTCAGAACGATTAGGTGGTAGCAAACTGTTGGTTGTTTTTTCACATGTCCATTATTTTGTTTTCTTTTGCTGTATTTTGAGTGTTTGTACAGGTAATAAATTGTGAAGTGATACAGAGCATGCAGTCCTGTAAAAAGTGTCAGGTTATGTTAAATCATGGAGGATTGGGCAAACATGAGGTCCTTTTATAGATATTAAAAAGGCAAAATCAAAATAACTTACATCATCTTCCAGCGAGAGATATCTCATCAGAGCACTGACCAAAATAATAAAAAACCCTGTTAAAATCATCCTAAAAATGTACATAAATAGTACTTTTTTTTGCTTACAATTGTTGCAATAACTGTTCTATATTGACTGCTCTGGTAACTTTTATTTCATTGAGCTTCACCTGAATAAATTTGCTCAAAATATCTTTGCAAATGGCTCTGGTTTTTTTTTTTTGTTTTGTTTTTTTTTTTAATTTACAAGGTCAAATTTACCTTTGACTTTGCCTTTGACTGTATCTCTGTTATTTCACTGAATTTCTCTATTGCTTCTTGACTGAAACAGTAACAGCATAATTGGTCCTTGAAAGTGTTCTCTAGATTGACTTTTATTACTTTTGTTTGTGTTTAAAAACATAAAAATTAAGCATTAATGGCAAGATGGGTTTTGTCCTTCCTGAAACTATTAACACCTTTGAAAATCTAATTCTGGTCTAGTCTGTGATGTTTTGTGTTCAACGTCTTTCACATTCTTAAGGTTTTTCTCATTTGCTGACAATGTGCTGCCTTTGTGACATGATCATGTGAAATGTCTGTGTTTTCAGTTCTGTGTGTTCATTACCAGAAGCTGTAGGAAAGGATTTGAACATCTTTTGAGTATATAATGTCTCCCAGAGTTCCTGTAAAACTAACAGCAAAGGTTTACACAGATTTTCAATGGAGGCCATATTTGCAGTGTGCCACAAAGATGAATTACTCTAGATTCTTATCAGTCAAAATTAGAAATAATTTTTTGAGTCCTAAAACCTTCATGAGAAATTACCTACGTTGAGCATATCTGTTGTTTAATCAGAGCAATGTAGCTTGAGTAGGTCACTCTTGTGATAGTTAATGAAACCAATGTGCTTGGTTTCAAGTGTTAAAACAAACCTTGAGTTCTGGGCTGTATCTTAAATATAATTAGTACAAATTTTAAAAACAGTTTCTATAATGAGACACCTTGTTTAGCAACAGCTGCTCCATGATTATCCAGAGGAAATCAGGGCTTAAAAGCATCCGGTTTGCATAATTGTGCTGAAAAGTAAAGTTCTTACTGTTTTCACTTGGGATGATGAGGTCTTCCCTCATTCTAGTGGATTCAGTAATGCAACTCTCTTGCCTGTGCCATGCATGAGATCTGGACATTCACATTGTCATCTTTCAATTGGCCCACTTGGAATTCATTCTTCTGAGAAAGTCTGTCTAACTGGAATGTCTGCAAGATGTTTCATATGGCAGCTTGTCACCCTGCCATCAGACACCCTGGGCAACTGGGCTGTACTTTCAGAGGCAAAATTCCAGCAAAAGGTATAGGGCTGTTTCCTCTCAGGCCATAGTGATGGAAGTCTGTTTAGAAAAGTGAGAAACCAAATTCTTGTAGATACCTAATGAATATGATATTATTTTTGTTCTGGGTTTAATCCTAAGACTCACGGGGTTTTCTCAAGTATAGTTCAATATATTTTCAGAACGTGCAAAGGGCACAGCTATTCTAAATTGAAGCTAAAAGAATGAGACCGTAGAGAAATTATTTTAACCAATTAATTTTTCTATTGACTGTCCTATGTACTGTAATAACTCATCAGACCTAACACTAATGTTTTTTTATGTTAGAGCATCACTTAGATTCTTTAAGTATCAGCTTCTGCTTGTGCATAAAATTTCCATCATTGTGAGGAAATAATCTCAGTGTCAAAGTCAGTTGAAAAATGTTATAAAAATCAAAGTATAAGCTCACAAGGAAGTGAAAGGTATGAAGTATTAGGAAGATGAATAGAGTCTTAGATAAAATATCTCTGCATTATTTTTATAATCTGCATCTCATAGCTTTTGGTCCTAGAATTTCATACTGTCCGGGAGTCTTACAAAGAAAATCCCACACATGTCACTTGTGTCTCATCACAGAAAGAGAGAAATTCCATTATTGATCTGACTCATCTGCCAGAGATACTTTTCACACAAAGGTACAATGTGCACCAATTTTTCTAACTCGGCTCTAGA
This sequence comes from Turdus rufiventris, assembly GCA_013186435.1. Taxonomy (NCBI): domain Eukaryota; kingdom Metazoa; phylum Chordata; class Aves; order Passeriformes; family Turdidae; genus Turdus; species Turdus rufiventris. Next base: position 892,502 of record PYHW01010358.1, on the reverse strand, counting down.
GAATCTCTCAGAACTTCAGTCTCCTTATTTTTTTTTTCTTTCAGTGAAGAGGACAGCAGAATCATGTCAATCATTTAGAAATTTCAAACTGCTTATTCCATGCAAGAATGGTGATACGTACTCATTTTCTTGTCTGACTTTATGTGGTTTTGTTGGATTCTTCTGCAGTTAATGAGTCTTGGCATCAAAAGCAACAAAGAATAGAGCTTTGATTATTTGCAAAGTTTTGTTTTGTGCATGACTCTCTCCTTAACTAAATCCAAAATGGAAGAAAATCTTTCTGCTCCGTGTTAGTCCAGTCTATAAAAAGACGGAACTTATGCACAGGAAATAAAGTAAAATACACGTATTTTTTGGGGGGAGGGGGAAGTTTTAAATTCAGGCAATGCAAGACAACCCTTCTTACTCTATGAACATTATTGACATAATATTCATTTGGATTATTTAGACTGCCTTGAGGCCCCATTTTCCTATATTTTTCCTTCTAAGCAATGAAACATATATACCACTAAACGTGAAAATTAAATGTATTCACAGATCAACTGAATGGAAACTTTGTATTCTCAAGCAGCAAAGTGTGTTCTATCTTAATATATGGATAATATTTCCAAAGAACAATTTGACCATCCTCACGATCAATGTCTTTACTCATATGATGAATACCAATACTTCAGTGGTCTTGATCTACTTACCTATAGGTTTGTTTATTAACTCTCTGCTTCCTTTATGTCTTTATCTTACAAGGCACAAGAAAGAGTGAAACTAGAAAAGCTTGTGTCATAATGGATTCTGTAAAACAAGAAAAAAAGAATATAATTTGCCGGACTTCTCCCCTTACTTTCTCTTTGTGCAACTTTCTATTTGTAGATTTCCTTACTAGATTTTTGTCAGAAGTTTCCTACTATGGTATGATGAGATTAATCACTGGATTGCACAAACATTTTGGTTTTATTGTGATTATAGAGGACTAGAGTTGGCACTCTGCTTGGTAAGAAATGGTGAAGTATGGATTTTTTTCCTGCCATTATAGTAATTGAAACAATATAGTAATCATCTGTGGCAATCTCTGTAGAAAGCTGCTCATTTATGAGTAATTAATTCTAGTTATTCCAACCTGACAACATTATACTGATAATTTTGTGGGGATTATCAGTCAGTGGGTTGTCAAGCCTCTCCTCCTGGCAGAGCAGCTGTCTGGAAATCAGCTCAGTAGATTTGCCTTGGGCAGTTTTAGATATGCTCTCAGTGTATGATATGAGATGTAGTTACAAATTCATCCATATATATCCACTCTTGTCACAGTCAGCACTTTAAAGAAGCTGACCTTGTATGCACACAGACAGATTGTACCTGTACACAGAGAATTTTCAGATTGAAATAAAATGCATTTTCAATTGAAAAGCCAACACTGGTTATTTATTTTTTTTTCTGAAGGAAATCCTCCTGCACCTTTTCATTGTAAGCAATGCCTACAAGATATTTTTAATGTCTCTTTGAATTTTCAAAGCAGGTATGAATAATCACAATTATTGCTAAGGAAAGATAGTTGAAAATTGAGAGTTCATTTATGACCTCCTCCTGGGAAATGTCACAACTATTCTTGTATATGTACTTGAGTATGTGTTTGTACTGGCATATTTATTTACACTCATTTAAACTGAATGTACATTAATTGTCATCTGTCACTTGTCTGTGGATACATCAGAAAAACTCTAATTAAACTAGGATAGGAATACAGGTATACTCATGTTTAGTGTCATTTGATGGACATTTGTCTTCTATGTGTACTGTTGTTTTCTCCACATTTGCCCATTGCTGTGGTGGGGGATCTTTTTGGTATTATTTACAGCAAACATGTTACAAGACTACTGAATATTATTGAATATTACAGATTTCTATATTCAAATTTAGTTCTTAGGAAGAGAAGTTTAAGAAAGTCCTGATCAGTAGAGGGCTCTTCACATTGTAGTTGGTTGGAAAGTGATGAAAGTAGGATCTGTGGGATTGTAGAGGAGATATTGACTGCAGCAGGATCACTGCTTTTTTTGAATCTGTTTATTGGATCCAAGGCAGAAGAATAAACTTTGCCTTTCCTTTTCTTAGCATATGTTTCATAGTCATTGTATTACTGTACAGTGCAGCCACTCAGATGCTAAAACAGGTTGAAACAGTCTGAAAGAGACCTCAGAAATCAGTATCTCTCAGTGACTTCTGACATAATAATCCCGCATGTATATATATACATAAATAGGTGCTCGTTTTTGCTGTGTGAAGCTTGTGTCAGTTTTGTTTGGGAAAAGTTGATTGTTATGGAAAGGTATGTCCACTAGATGTCATTCATGTAATCTAGTTTTTGTTACAGCATTTATTTCTGAAGAGCCATGTAGGATGGTGGATAAAAATTTCCAGCATAATTAGCTGTTTTTCTATGTGCAGTGCTTTTGACTCTATATCTGTGTGGCATTTTGCAAAATAATATTACAATTGCCTCTGTGATAGGTTCGACGCACCACTTAGTCTAGAACTCCTGTCTTTGCCTATTTTTGCTTACAAAAGCATTCATTGTTGCATGAGTAGATGGGTTGTATAAGAAGACCCAGGTTAGCTGCATGTAGTTGGTAGCTCTCTGCAAGGAAAGACATGAGTCAGGGCGTTATGCCCCAAAGGAAAACAAAAATATCATGTGATTAATATAATGTGATCTTTTCTAAGCTCTATAGAACTAAAAGAGCGGCTGTTCAGGAAAGTGCATATCTAGTTAGGGAAGAGGACTCAAGAAACTTACACAAGTGGATTTATAGATCTTTCCTGCATAACTATGCTTAAATATCTGAGGGACTTAAATTAGAATCACTTTAATCTACTTTAAATAAAATACCCTGTATGTGGATGGGTCAGAAGTGCATCTGAGTATTCAGCTGGGTGGGCTGATTGGATCTGTACTGACTGATATTAGCAAAGAGTTTTTTCACCCCCTGCCTCTCTTCACCCATCTTTGCAGTATGACATGTGCTAGTAACTGCTAGACAGCTTCTGGGAAGCCATATCCATACTCTCATTGAATAACAACTGCTGCAACATTGGCCTGTGCTCTTTCCCGCTTTCAGCTTGGAGCAGCTACAGTGAAACTGGAAGCTGGAGATCACAGCTTCCTCCAACCTCTCTTTCTCCTTCCATATGGAATAAAGAATTTCTCTGCCCTGTGTAGTCAGCCAGAGGGCAAGATGGGGAAGTGATAATCTCCTTGGAATGAGCACTTGCATGAAAAATGATAAATGCTACATTGCATGGGGATTAACACTTGCTTATGAACTTGATTTTAATGGAGTGATGCTTTTCTTTCAGTGATGTGAAGGTTCATTGTATGCACAGACCTGATTAAGAGCCTTTACCACTGTTCAGCCAAAAGGGAGCCATCTGCCACCAGAAACATAAAGCTGTTCAAAGCTGTTTCACTCTTTTGCATATTGTCCTCAAGAATGTAAACCACTTACTTTCACATAGAATTTACTTTCCTAAAGAAAAGCTTGTTCCCCACATCTCATCACAATATTCTTCTTTCTCCCAGCATGAAAATTGCATTTCTACTCACATTTAATGCATATGTTTGAAGTCTGTGATTTATCTCCATGAAACTCTGAAACAGGACTCTCCAGAGCTAGTTTAATGAATGGAGTTGGTATATAAACTACATCTATTTTCTTTTCTTTGATGGGAGAGTTTGCATTATGCGGTGCGGATGTCCACAGAGTGGGTCAGTCTGTGAGTGGAGTTTGTGAAGCTTGTTTGGTATCTCTAGATATATTTGATATTAAGCCCTACTTCTTAAAGATTAGATGCACAATCTGATTGCTTCTTTGCAGGATGACCCCTCTTTTTACAGTGACGTGACATGTCATCAGACCTGGTCATTGAATTAATTTCCAAGCATTGATGTCTAAATAAATTTGGTATGGGCTGTGTTTTTTTCTTGAAAATTATTGCCTTACTGCAATAAGGTTAGCTCCACTGGAATCACAATTGTGGTACTCCAGTGTACTATCACTCCTGAGAATTTAATGAGAAGGGTAGTGAGAGGGCTTCTGTTCTATTTTCAAAAATGACTTATGAACTTAAGAAGTATCAGTCCTGTTGTCTTTCTGAAGTGTTGAAGTTTTAAATGCTAAATCTGCTTATGAACATAAGCTTTAACTATGCAGTGCTTTTTAATGTTGTTTCTCATGCCCTTTATTAGATTCAGATATAATGTTGCATGATGCTAACACAGGTATTTTTACTAATGTTTTACTAATAAAATTTGATGGCAAAATTATGAATTAGTAATTCTTTTATATTGAGACGGATTAGGGTAAAAGTGAGAGAAGGAATTTTTTTAGGTAGTTCTCTGTTTTTGACAAAATCATGCTTCCTGACCATCACCTAAAACAAGCAGCACTCACTGTCTGGAATTTACTTTTCTAATAAGAATTAAGCTAGAGAAATTGATCTTACATCTGTATCCCCAAGGGAACCTCAACCAGTTTTATCCAGTTTACACCTTCACCTTTGTTCACTTATATCTAAGCTAGTTTTGACAGATACTTTTTCCAATTTCTATTCACCAGAAGTTTTGCAATACTTGCTACAATCTTATTTATGAAGTTTTCCATGCCCACAAAGAGGAATAAAAGAAATAACTCTATTTTCAATAAGGATGATTGAACCTGGATTTAGGGATAGATTTTTGGTTATATAGTTAGTGATGTGTTAGGGCAGTTGATCATCATGTTGCGTCTAGCTGGTTTTTACGTATGTGAATATATGTATATCCACAGTGTTCTTTTTCCTGGTTTATGTGACGTCCGTTCATTCAAGTTTCCCCCAAGGTTATAGTTTTTAAACCTCTTGTATATTTTTGATTTTATCTCTGATACGATTTCCACTTTGATCATCTCTTCAAGTGGTGTGTTCAGATCCACCAAGTGTCTTAAGTGGATTCTACATGTTTCTGAGTAACATGAAAAACTTTCACATGTGTTTAAAGCACCTAAGAAAAAACTTGCTTTGCTTTTTAACAACAACACATTGCAATGTCTCCTTCATCTAAGGTGTTCTCTTGCCAGGGCAAGAGAACAGCATATAGTTCTCTGCCTAAACTTTGCTGATTGCTTACCAGCTGCAGCTTTCTTTTGATTTATTGATAAAAGGTTCTTGGGTTTCCTTTGTCTGTATTCCAGTTTTGTGGTTTTGTTTCACTATGGATCATTTTGCACAACAGTTATTAGTTATCAGTTACACTGATGACTCCAAATCAGTGAAGCTCACAGAAGTGAGGTTACTGTGCTGGAGTGACCTCTAAGTCTGAGGCAGCAGAAGCCAAAGCATTTACTTGACTGTGATCTTGCTTTATGTCAGCAACACCAAGTTGAGGGTACAGTATTTTCACAACCATAAGGCGCACCAGACTATAAGGCACACCGGACTAAAAGGCGCACCCCCGGGAGCCGGCACATCTCGCAGCTTTGTAGATCGTATAAGGCGCACCGGACTATAAGGCGCACTTTTTTTTGCTGCGAAGATCTGTGCTGCATACAACAAAGTAACAAATTAGTAATGGAATCCCGCGATCATGGAGTTTCCTGGCAGATGCTCAATTTGCAAACATTTTTCACAGATTGGTATAGCCTTTAAACGCAGCCCCAAGCGTCCTTCCCATGCATGGGGCCTGGCACTCTCATCCACCCCCAGCACTGGCTGGCGAGGCAGGGCTCGGGGCCGCAGCAGTTCGGAGCAGCTCGGGGCCAAGGCTGCGGCAGGGGCCGGTGGTGCTTTTGGGGCTGGCGATGCTGTTTACAGGGCTGCAGGGGTGGCGGCAGCCGGCGCTGCTTACGAGGCCGCAGCGGAGGCCAGCGCTTTACTCCCCCCGCGGCTGGCGGTGGCTGGCATCTCTTTGCTCCCCCCACGGCCGGCGGCACCCAGCAGCTCCTCGTTCCCCCTGCGTCAGGGCCAGGGCCAGCGGCAGCTCCCTCCCTGCGCAACTCCTGCCAGCTGTGGCCGCCCACTCCTGCCCCCTCTCGCGGCTCGGCGCTCCTGCGGCACCACACCCCCATTGCGGTTCACACTTCCAGGGTGGCAAATGTCTCAACTTTGTCCATCATATAAGGCGCACTGGATTATAAGGCACACTTCCGGGTCCGGGGGAAAATTTTAGTCAAAAGGGTGCACGTTATAGTCGTGAAATTACTGTACTCAGATTTTGAATAAGGATGTCCCTGTGTGGTTTGGTGAACTTTTTAATTTTTGGCATGTTAGTTTTACATCATTAGTCATCTGTCTCTTCCTGGGTGTTTCTGGGTAGATGAAGCTAGAGATTTCAAAAAGTTGTAACAATATGGAAGACCCAACTTGTGTTTCATATTTTGTATTTTATATTTTCTATATTTTATGTTTTAGAAACCTACCAGGGTAAGGAGCAGAAGTTAAATTATCTTAGTGGAAAGGCTGTTCTTTTTTTAGATAAAAATAAAAAGCAGACAAAAGGTTATTTTTTAATTTGCTGTCAGTTAATATGACTTGTGCTTCATTTGGAATGGCCATGATAGTAAACAAATAGGAAGCTGATGTGACTTACTTCAAGTGGAGAAACATTAGCTGAATCTATGTAACAGTTAAATCCTAAAATAAAGACAAGGAATATAAAATACTACAAGTACCAATGTTAGTCTGTATGATCATGTCTCTTCTAATCAGAGACAAGTTTTAACCTTGTCAAATTTATCTTTGGCATATGTGTTTATGGGGTTATGGTAGTGTCTAGAGAGTTTTGACCATGAAAAATAGCTGTAACAATGCAACAAAGGCTTTTGCAGTATACACGAGTTATTAACTTAGCTCATTGGGGCAGAGACTACATTCTAATTTGGCTTGAGGCTTAGAACAATGGACCGTGAGTCTTATTTTAGTGCTTCCACAAAACCAAGAATAATTCTTTCTTTTTCTGTGTACAAGCGTACAGTATTTTATTTGAGGATTTTAAATATAGGACTAAATGTCTTGAAGTAATTCTATGATTTCCCTTTTTTTCCCTGATGTTGCCCATTTTTATATACTCAGTTGTCGTTCACCATTTTGTCAAAGTTGGGAGATAAATGGGGAGTATAAATGGTCATCACATAACAGCTGAAATTAAGAAATAATCTGAGATTTGTTTAATACTTAGAGTATTTTCTGATTTATTTAATCCATGAATTATGAGGAAGACCATGAGCAGCCATAGTATGTATATTTGTATTAAGAGTCTTATCAAGTAGCTCATCTAAGAGAATGTTATTAGTTAAACCCCTTAGCACTCCTGCATAATTATGCTGTCTTTTCACTGTTACCTTTTCAAACCCCTTGGAGGTTCTCAAGTAATTTATTTCCTGCCATTTAACAGTTTTGAGTAATAATGATGATGAGAAAACAGTTAAATAGTTTCTTTTTTCAAGTACCAGGTGCTGAAAGCAACTGAGAATGTCAGTGGTTTTTATAGTGGTTTCCTGTACATCTTCTGCAAGCTTCTTCAAACTTGAGTTGTATAAGCCTTTGTCAGATTTAAAAAAGATAAAATAAATTATTTGTAAAACAAGACATTGGACTGAAACTAAGAAATGTAGTTTTATGTTTGCCTGCAAAATAGCTGTGTTATTTCTGGATGGGCATTGCAGCTTTGTTTAATGTGATACTGATTTTTGGTATAGTGTTCCTGATCCATTTTTAATACAGAGTAGAGCAGTTTCTTGAAATCACCAGTTCCAGATATCAGCAAGTAACAGAGTGGTAATTATTTCCAGAATTTGTGCTGCTGTGTTTTTAATCACATTTTTATCTATGTTTTCAGATTTTTTTACTGTTTTTGGGATTTGAGTAGGGCACTTCTGCATGCTTTATCTGTTAAAGAGCTGACCTCTTCCTTCTACTTTTCTCCTGTTAGGTCTCTGTTTAAATAGTAGGCCGTTCATAAGATGTTGAAAAGAGATTATTTGTGTCTTACAGGCTGTGACTGCATGGCATTGAACAGCGCAATGTACAGGAGCTAGTTTCAATGCTGCAAGCAGGGAACAGTAATGAACAGTCTTGGATGGGGCTATCCCTTGTCTGTGCAAGATCATCTTTAACAATATTGCTTTACAAAGATATTTGCCTGACATATTCTGGGACTCCACAATCCCTCAGGCAGTTTATTCTGGTGCTTCACTATTCATTATCTCAGTGGCACACAAGGCGATGTGCTAGGAATATTCAGATCAGACATTAAGGAAAGCTTTCTGATAGAGAAGACACACTCTTTTCTCTTTTCAGTAGTTTTTTATGATCTTATAGGCTGGTATGTCTCAGACTTCTCTAGGCTAAATGTTGCCAGCTTGCTTAGTCTTCCCCATTAGATCACACATTCTAGAATTTACTGTTAATCTCTGCACTTTCCTTTTGTAACACAACAGTTTTGTGGCATCCAGAAGCAAATGCAGTACATTACTCCAGTTCCAGTTTCATCATGTGGAAGTACAACAGAAATAATATTTTGTGAATCTTGTGGGTTCTGCTGATGATCTAAAATGCCACTTTAATACTACCTTGCTGTTGCAGAGCTGCCTTTGTTTAATTCATATTCAGTTTGTGAAATGTGTAAATTCTGGATCCTTTTCTCTTGCATGTGAATTATTCATGTCAGAATTACTCATACCTAATTGTAGAATCTCCCAGTTGATTTTCTTTGTTGAATTTTACCTACCTTCTGCTTCCAGATTTCCTCCCAGTTAGCTGCAAATATTTTCAGTTCTATCTAGTCTGTCCAGTACTTGCAGTTCCTTCTAGTTTTGTGGATCTTCAAATTTGATGTACATCCTTTCCTCTCTCAATATCTGTGTTTTTAATGAGAATATTGAAATGATGCATGAGTAGCTGATAGTATTTTTTCACATTGACAAATAGTTCATAACCTCTTTGAGTGATATCCAACCAGTTGATAATTCGTTTTCTCATGTGGTCTTACTTAAATTGTGTTGCCCTTCCGTGTCATTTGGTGTGCAGAGACAGAGAGCTAAGTCAATGTATTTGAACTTTGGAAGGCAATATTGGCTGTTAGCCTTCCTCATGGTTGTTTTGTGGCGAATGTATATGCGTCCTTCTGGGAGGGAAGTGCTGACATATAATTTGCTTGATTTTATTTTTTTTAATTCAATCACTGTGTTTGCACATTTCTAATCTCTAGTATCTCACTTCTGTCCCCAATATGACAGTGTGTAGTTACCTCAGCCTCTACTGCAAGGATTCTAGAAAAAAATCTTAGCAAGTGCTTTAGCAGAGCACTTGAAAGCACTGTGTTTTCAGAAGTATGCTCTCAACACAGCATTTTCATTACCTAGCTCAAATTTCATTGTGTGTTGCCATGTTGGTGTGCTACTTTACCCTTGCTAATGAATTCACTGAGTATATGTTTTTGTAGCACAGAACAGAGTCAGTAGGTATCCTTTTAATGCAAATACCAAGCAACTAAAATAGTAACACATTGCACACTGTAAATAGTAGGCAGATGGGTTGCTCCTGGAGATTGTGAATGTTCATGGGAATCACGAGGGTCATGAGTTAGTTTCAGATGGCATTGATTACTGTGCTGAGCATCTTATACACCCAAACTTAGTCACCAAAATTGATTACTGTGCCCAGCATCATAGACACGCAGACTTGGTCACCCAAATACAATTGAATCCTTTAGAAGTGCAACTTTAGTATGGATTCAAGGACACGTAAAACCAGTTGATTAATTTCTGTGTTATAATTTAAGAATTTCACCTGGAAACAGAAATTAAAACAATATCCTCTTGATGAATGTGCCAATTCCCCCTATGAGTTCCAAAAATTGCTTTGGTGGAAAAAGGAGGAGGACAGCTGACTCCTTTACATAATTAACCAAGCTGACTTGGCAGTATGCTAGACTTTATCTCTCCTCCATTTTAATAAAAGCTTACTCAGTTATTTGGTTTTTGCATCTTTGATTTCAGTTCCTTGAGGAAATCAAGACCTTGTTCTTGATTTAGCGAGACTTTACTGTCCGGATGTAAATGGTATTTTTCTGGTAATGTATATCAGATTCACTATACTCACCAGTAATGTATCAATTCATCAGGACTTGGAAGGAAAGGCAGCTTCTCCCTGAAGCTCCAAAAATACTGAAAGCGAAAAATGCTGATAGCTTTTGTTTTAGAGCGTCTCATGGCTTTTAAGCCAGCTTTATGATTTTTAGGAGCTCTGAGTGATTCTGTATGTGGCTTGGCATAATGTAATCATTCACTGTACCATCTGCTGTAATTCCATCAAGACATGGTCCCCTTGACATCCCTACCCCAAAACCATTTCTGATAACATTGCTTCCAAGCTCTGCACCCACGTCTTCTGGGGAATAAGCAGACCTTTAAGGTCTGAAAGGCAACTAAGAGACAAGCTTAGTATCCACAAAATTCAAAATGCTGTTCAAATCCATTGTAGCTGTTCTGATGTCACATTCCAAGAATGTCCTAAAACACATAAGTAAAAGGGTTGTAATGAGAATTAGAAAGGCTGCAGACTGAATGTCTGTGGAACCATTGTGGAAGTGGCTGCAGTGGAACTGGCAGCAATTGGTGGTTGAGTAATGGTGTGATGGCAGTTCCAGCTCAGACAGGGAAGATGCTGTGTTTGCCACATGTGAATTAATACAGTGCTGCTTTTTTACTGTTGAGGGATTAGCACAGCATTTTTTAAAAAAATATTTGAAGTATAGCAGAATAGGGGAATAGCTGAACCCATATTGCAGACAGCTGCTTTTTTGAGCTGATGAGCTAAGTATCTGCTATAGCTGGGAAGCATCAAATAAGAAATTAAAACACTGCCAATGCATATGATAGAACTTTTTAAATACCAAGTAAGATCTATGCCCTTCAAGCAAGTAACCAGAAAAAGGATGAGAGACAAGAATATCTGCATGCCATTTGGACTAAGCTTTCCTGCTTAACAATAATTTGTACCATAACCATTATTTTCAATGTTTTTCTGAGTCCATACTTTATGAATATCACCCAGTGATACAAAATAAAATTGCAAAAATTCATTAGAGAAAAAGGCATGCTGGGAGTCATAATTTGAGTTCTAAAAGTTCAGAATTTACTTTTCATCTTTCTAGTTCCCTGTTTTCTTCTAATATGGGTATTAAAACTATGAATAAACTCAGACAAGCTAGACATTTTCTCTTTAATTTTGTAACATCCACGAGCCCAGTATTTGATATTCACTTACAGAATGTATCTTGCTGCAAATGCAGGTTAAGATTAAAAACTGGAGAAATTATTGTAGAAGCCTCTTCTCAGTATATAGAAAATTTGCAGTAATTTCACGACCATAAGGTGCACTGGACTATAAGGTGCAGGTTTTTTTTGCAGCGAGGAGCCGTGCGGTGCGCAACAAAGTAATGAATTAGTAACAGAATGGCGCCATTGTGGGTTTACTGGCATGTGCTCAATTTGCAAACATTTTAACAGATTGGTGTAGCTTTTAAATGCGGTCCCAGGCTCCCTCCCTGTGCGCAGGCGGGCCCAGGCACTCCTGCACGCCGCTGACACCGGCTGGTGCAGCTCAGGACTGCCAACAGTTCGGGGCGGCAGGGGACTGCCCACAGCTTCTGGGTGGGAGCTGGAAGAGAGCCAGGAGAGAGCCAGGAGAGAGCGGGGACACAGCCGGGACAGAGCGAGGACACAGCAGCGGCAGACAGCCACAGACAGCCGGCAGAGAGCGTGGACACAGCCGGGACAGAGCTGCAGCCGCGGGGAGGGAGCGGGACTGCCCATGGGGAGGGACTGGCCATGGGGAGGGACTGCTCACCCACGGCTGGGATCTGGTTCGGGCCATGTTGAACTCACTCTCGCCATTAACAACCACCCTCAGTTACGCCTTCATCCATGGGTAGGCAAGAAGCTTTTCTCTGATTGGTTTATTGTGGTTAGAAATGCGGGTCCCGGCTTCCCCCTGGGATTGTTTGGACGTGGAGATTTAGACAAATCCAGCGTTTCTGACCACAATAAACCAATCAGAGAAAAGCTTCTTGCCTACGCAGTGGTGAAGGCATTACTGAGAGTGTGCGTTAACGGCGAGCGTGAGTTCAGGTTCCACAGAGGAGACTAGTTTACGAGGCAGATTTTAAATGAAAAGCAATCAACCATGCAAAACAACATGGAAATAGAGATGCAGCTAGGGAATTCAACATCAGTGAATCCATGGTGCGCAAGTGGAGACAGCAAGAGGATGAGCTATGTCTTGCAAAGAAGACAAAGAAAAGTTTTCGCAGGCATAAAGCAACATGGCCGTGATTAGAAGACAGACTGGAGCGATGGATTTCCGAACAAAGAGCAGCTGGCAGAAGCTTCTTAACTGTCGCCGTTCGCATACAAGCAAAAGCCATTGCGAATGAAATGGGTATGCAGGACTTTAAAGCAGGGCCATCTTGGTGCTTCCGTTTCATGAAAAGACGGCAGCTTTCCATCCATACCAGAATGACTGTTTCTCAGAGGCTGCTGGCAGATTATGAGGAAAAGGTAGCCATGTTCAGGAGTTATTGCAAAAGCAAGATCACTGAAAACAATATACAAGCCAAACACATCATCAATATGGACGAAGTCCCCCTCACTTTTGATATGCCGCTCACCCGAACTGTCGAGAGAACCAGAACACCCACGGTACCAGTTCGCACCACAGGGAACGAAAAGTCATCGTTTACTGTAGTTCTCGGTGTTTCGTCGGATGGGCAGAAATTATCCCCAATGTTAATTTTTAAAAGAAAAACGTTCCCTAAAGAAAAATTTCCAGATGGAATAGTTGTTGCCATGAATCCAAATGGGTGGATGGATGAACAGGTGATGAAGACTTGGCTAATGAAAGTTTATGCTCGTAGATGGGAGAGGTTCTTTAATCTTAAATTGCCGGGATTGCTGATTTTCGATTCCATGTGTGCCCACAAAACCGATAGCGTGAAAGCCCTAGTGAAAAATATGAACTCAGAGCTGGCTGTAATACCGGGTGGTTTAACCAAAGAAGTGCAACCACTAGACATAAGCATTATTCATTCTTTTAAGGCTAAACTGTGACTTCTGTGGGAAAACTGGATGGTAGAAGGCGAGCATTCCTACACGACCGCCGGCAGGCTGTGCAGGGCAAGTTATGCCACTGTGTGCAAGTGGATACTGGATGCCTGGAGTAAAGACACCCACTACTATCATCGAGGGTTTGCAAGGGCTGACATCATTTGAGAATTTAATACCAGCGACGGCATCGAAACTGCTGAAGCTGACAACTCTGTGGATGAAATACGGGCGATACGCGGTCAGGTTTGCTGGGTGCAGCCACTGCCCAATTGATGATTTCCGATACGGAGGACGAAGACTTTGAAGGTTTTGAAGGTTTCACTGAAGATGAATAGAGGCGACTAAAAAGTGACCCTGTTTAAAGATGACCCTGTTTAAAGATTAATTTGTTTAAAAATAAAGCTGTTTGAAAGTTTCATAGAAGTGAGTGATTTTTCTCTGTATTTTGTTAGTCCTTTGATTCTTTTAGGCTGCTTTTAAAGGCTATTCCGATATGTTGCAAAGGTCTGCAAAATCAGCACCTTTCCTGTAAACCCGCGTGTTGGGGGATTTTTTTTTACTCTTTCCCTTGGTGTTTTTTTCACATTGTCCTGGACGGACGACTTCATTACCCTTTTAATTGCTCAAGGCAAAGGAAGCGGTGGGGGGTGGATGGTTGCGGGTTGTTTTGTCATTCCGGGGGACTCTTTCGCCGACCTGAACGCGGAGGAAAGAGGTTTCTTCTCCGTGGAGGGATCTGCCCTGCACTGCGACACTAGTGAAGCATCCTGGTTCTGAGATAGCACTGACACCTGGGATGCAAGCGCTGAGGGGAGTTTTTTTCCCTTCACTCTTTCTAACCTGGGACGACAGCCCTGGCGGTGCCATCTTGTTCCACTGCTCCAGCGGCTACAATGCCTGAGGGGACAACCGGGTCTATTAGTGTAATGAAATGTCCTTGGTTATCTAATCCTGCTAATTAGGTGCTTACAGACGCTGAGTGCAATACTCGTTAGCACGTCTTCCTGTTGAGTAAACAAAAAGCAGTTCCCGGGAGACTACAGAGACAGACCAATGCCAGAGGACATGCTGAGAAGGACGACCACACCAGATCCCAGCCATGGACGAGCAGCCCCCAAAGCACGGGCCGTCCGGGTCACTCCCCGTGGCTGCAGGTCCTGGCTGTGTCCCGGCTGTGTCCCAGCTCCCTCCCGGCACGTCCCAGCTCATCCCTGTGGCTGCAGTTCCCGGTGGGTCTTGGCTCCCACATGGTGGCCGCGGCTCCTGTGGGTCCTGGTTCTCTCCCCGCGCAGCGGCTGCAGCTCCCGCGGGTGCTGGCTTTCTCCCCACGGCTCCTGCGGGTCCCAGCTCAGCTCGCAGCTTGCACTTCCGGGGTGGCAAATGTCACAACTTTGTGCATCATATAAGGTGCGCCGGACTATAAGGCGCACTTCCGGGTTCGGGGAAAAATTTTAGTCAAAAGGGTGCGCTTTATAATCGTGAAATTACTGTACTCTATACGAAATCAAATTCTTAGTTGTTTTTAATGCAGCTACGTAGAACTGGGATTTAATCAATTGATATCATACTGCATTGAGCTGTATCGCATTAAATCATGTGTTAGTAGTAAGTGAAACATTCTGAGGCCAGTATTGCCCTTTCAGATTAATCTGTCAGTAAAATTAAGAATATCAAGTTCCTAGAAGAAGAAGGAGTATATGGACTGCTCAGTTCTCTTGCAAATCAAATGTGTGGAGAAACAACCATAAAAATTTGCCAAGCTAGGATATAACTCAAGCACATTGAGGCTACAGTGATTAGAAAAGGAAACTGAAATATTGTGTGGCTATAATCTATTGTTTGACATCCATTGCCTGCTCCTGTGTAATTTGCTTGCCTCTTTTGGTCACCTGACTGGAGACATTAAGTGGGCCACAGGGTAAGCCAGGAAATTCAGCTCTTGGCTTTCCAAATCTGCAGCTCAGTTGTTTCCCCTTTACCCTTCCCCCTCTCTCTTCACAGCTGGTCAGCACATGCACAGTAATTGCTTAGGGCAGGTGAGGCAGATTTGGAAAGATACATATGGAGCACATACAAATCTGCACTAAATTTTTGGAATGCAGCAACAGGGTGAAGTTAATATAAAGCAAGATTTCTTTTATGTTTAAAGTTTCTTAAACTTGTAAAAAAGAGAGACAACAAATTCACTTAATAACCTTTCTTTTTATCTACTACTACTACTAACTGAGTGGGTCTGGGATTTTGCCAAAATATTACATTGCTCAAGAAGATTACAAAGAAATCCCAGACATGCACTGGAGAGTTATTAAATTTAACATTTCTAAAAGATATTTTCAACAGCTAAATACTTGTTAGAGCATTCTTTTCCTCAACTTTCAAAAGTTGCCGCAACTCAGTCACAGATAAGAACTTCCAGCTTTTTAATTGATATATAAATTGAGTCTAAAACCAAATCCACTACATTTCCTGTGGTAAAGGAAACACATAGTCTTTAGTTTGGTTTGTCTTTAATTTGAAAATCATGTTCTCAGGAAATCCTGAATAATTTTTTTTACGTAAACAGGAAAAGTATTTATTTGCTTGGGGCTCTGCTTGTGTGGATGTGGGGGTGAGCAGAAATAGTGTAGATTCTGGAACTCATGTCTCAATGAATATACTTCAGAATAAAGAAAAATATATTCCAAATAAGGTGATTTTCTCTCTGATCATGGATGGGCTAGTAGGAAGGGATTTAAAATGCTTTAATTTTTCTTTTACGTGTTCTTACTATTTCTCTGAATTTCAGTAATGAGGGCAATTAAAAATGAAAAGATGACAAATTTGTAGGGAAGGTGTCTTTTTATTCCTTTTCAGGTGTTCTTGCCTTGGCTGCAAGGTTGTTTTTCGTCATCTGAAAATGAATGATTTGTAAAAAGCAATTGTAAAATTGCTGCAGGATTTCAGCTCTCACATCCTTCTCTGCTCTCACCCCTTCAAGGCCTTAAATTTACTTTTGCCATTTGTAGCAGTTCAGCTGAGGGTTGAACTTCCCCTCCTGCTTCATGTGAGCTTTTCTGATTTCACTTACTGTTTGAGCAAGATATATTGGATTTTATTTTCTCTGCGTTAGTATGAACTCTACACTTCACACAATTGATTTTGTTTTCAGTTAGAAAATAGTGTTACACATTTTGAGTATAAATTGTGCAGTAAGTAGGCTGTTTTTTTTTTTTTGTGTGGGTGGAAACAATCTGTAGAGTTATTGCGGGAGCTGAACCCTGTTTAGTTATAAAACTTTTGAAAGAAAAGGACAGAGATTTTAAAGGAACTATTTGTGGATATTTTTCTTTCTTTAAACCAGGATGTGATTCAAGCTATTATTTAACAAGAGGACTCGACAACCTCACCAAATGCAGAGAAAAATTAAGTCTGGGAGCAGGTGCATGCTTGCTTTATTTGGATTTGTTTTTTGTATTTTCTTAGGAGTTTAAAGTTCAGTATATCACTCTAACAAACTGTGGTCATGAACAGTCATAGCTTCAGGGGAAAATTGGAAGCAGTGATAGTCTTAGCAGAAATGTTAACACTAAAGTTGCCCGGAGAATATAGTTTAAAGTGGAAAATCAGGTTAGTTTCCTCTTTTGTTTTCTCAAGGGTAAACTGTGAGTTAATGTAGTAACAACAAAATGATAGATATTTCTTTATAAGTTTTTTTTAATTCAGTGAAACAAACAGATTTTTCCAGTAATCATTCTAGGAGGTATTTAAGTATGTTAACCCAAAATGGTAATTATTAAGTGACCATATGTTGCCATGAGAAATACTTTGTGTGTTACATTGCTGCGCATAGCATGACTTGCTGTGGAAGAGTATTCTCAGGAGCACTGAACATGGTTTGAAATGTCCACTTGGTAAAGTCATACTAGTGTTACATTAATAACAAACATATTTGTCTCTTCTAGTTAATCTTGGAGGGGTAGGCTGGTTAAGCTACTACAGATTAGTTTTCCACCACACCTTTTTTTCCCCTACGCTGTTCATTCTATACGTATGTATATCTGAAAACTTTGATTGCACGTTCCCATTTCTCCCGTATCATCCAGGAACAAGGCTTGAATTCTGATTGTGAATTTTTGAGACAGCAGTTTGTAGGAAGTAATAGTCATTCCTTTTTATATGTATGGGCAGTGGCAGGTAACTTTTTTTTCTATCTGAAACAAACTTTTAAATGCTCCATGGTGTGATTTTTATAGCTATTTCTATTATATTTGAAGTTGATAATCATGTTGGTGGATAGTCTTAGGGGGAGCAGGTTATATACAGCTGTAAATTTTATTCAGAGCCCTTGGATATAGTCCCAATAGTAGAACTAGTTACCTTCTGCATGTATTTTACTTGTTTTTAAGCCTTGTGGGCAAGTGTGGACTATACCCATGTTGTCTTTATATAAGGAAACGTTAGGACTTCCAGGGAGAAAAATAATAAGTATATGTCCAAATAATTTGTTTGGAAGAATTGAAAAGCCTTTACAATTTCTTTAGTCAGATATGTCAGATGAGGAAAGAAAAGGCTACCGCTGCCATGTGTGTTTGTAGTTTACATGTATGAGTCTACTGTAAGCGTTATTAAAGGGTGTTTCCCAGAAAATAAGGGATAGGAATCCCTCAAACTCTTCTCAGTTTGACCTTTTTTATTTATAATTTGTGGGCATTTTTAACAACTTATCTATGCTGTTCTTCATCACCAACAGTATTTCTCTGCCAGTAAAATCTGCTGCTATAGGCAAATTTTTGAATACTGACTTTTTAGATGGCATAACAAAATATGTTTGGTTGTCACCTTTTGGTCACTGATAGTTATGTCTTTCTTGTGCAAATTAGTTAAGCTGTAGCCACAGAGTTGCAGCTGTTTTCTGACAGCCTTAGATCAGGCGGCAAGGCTGTGAATTTTGGTGTTATAAATTGTTTAGAGTTGCCATGTTTTTAATAGTATGTTTATAAAGGTCCTAATAGAGCTAAAGAACATAATTTACAATTATTTCATTCTGTTTATACATAAAGATATTTTTAAAATTTAATATTCCTTCCCCTTGACTTTTATTTCTAATTCTATCTTTTAGGAATCATTAAAAATAACAAATTTTTGCAGATATTGCCAAATATGTGGGCTTTTTTTCAAAACAAGGGTAAGATGATTGTTTGTGAGAAGTAAAAGTTTAATCCACCTCTCAAAATCTGACGTAAATCTTTCCTTAGACTTCATTGGGTTCTGCAGTAAGATCAGGATCCTAATTCTTTCAAGAACTGCAAAGATTCCCATCTTGAAAACTTCTGAAGTGAAACTCCTCTTCCTACTCATTCCATTAATCATCATGCTCTTTGATTTATGACTCTGGCCAATGAATTCAGTATCAACTACTTGAAATAGCAAATCTCCTATGTCTTTTCCAAGATTTATACTTCATACTTTAGAAGATTTTTTTCTAGAAACTAATGGAAAAAACCCCAATCTCTTATATTTATTTTGCATTTAAAATGCAATTTTCTTTGTTGTATATGCTTCGATGACCTCTTTACCAAGAAACATGGGTGGAAAAGCAGACTTAAAGGAAAAAGTATTGAATAAAATTTATTTATTCGGTGATAAAAACATTATAGTATCACATTTTCATTGGCAAAACTCTGGGGTTTTACTTGCAGAAAATTGGCAGAAACAATTGCAGGCAATTACAGGCTTCAATTCATCAAGGTACCTAAGCATATGTCTAACTTTAATTGAGTGAATAGTCATTTGACTTCAGGGGATTATTCATGTACATAAAATTAGACATATGCTTAAGTAACTTGGTGAATCAAGGCAATAGTGACTTAATAGAATAGTGAAGACAGAACAAGCAACTGTAACTTGCACTGTAGATGTTCTTTGATTGCTCTGGTTGTTCAATAATAGTTCTTAGTGGGTGTATTTTCTGTCCTTAATAAAATATCCAGGCTTAGTAACTGTATAGTTTTGTGTTCATCTGCTATGGACGGTACCTTATACCCAAAGAGCAAAGAGTCTGTTACAAAAAAGTGCATCCAACCTGTGGAGGGCTGTTATGACTGCTGTCATGTATGTTAAATATATTTAATAAATCAGTGTTTTATTTTACAGGACAGCAGCCCAGGGGCAAGAGTACTGTGCATTTCCTGCCAAATGCTGTTTGTTAAATTTGCTGATTTGATTTACAGGCGTGGTACATACCATGACCAGTTTGCATCAAGAGACATACCGATTCTTCATCTGAACAGTTTTCTTTGCTATGTATTCTTATAAGTGTTTTTGTGTTTTGAGGGTGCATTGTGTTAGATATTTCAGTCTCAGACTCTCCTTCAAGGGTTTTGTGAGAAGGCTAAGCAGATTTGTTTTGGAGAGGCAACATAGTGATATTCTGAAGAGTATGTGTTGACCAGAAAGAAGCATAGGGACATGCAGTGGAGAGCAACTAAGAATTGCCAACTCAGATTACTTGTGGCTTAAAAGAGGAACATCACTTTAAAGCAATGGTTTGCAATATGGACATTTATGTAGATTGAAAACTTAGGCTTTCATCTTGATGTGCAAAGAAGGATTTAATTTTGCTCAGTAAACTTCATTGATACCAAGATAAAAGAACTGATAAAGAAAAAACCCTAAATTTAACTAACTGACATGATCACTGATACTGCTCTGTTCAAGCAGAATCACCTTTTGTCCTACAAAGAGAGCTGTGTAAACCTGTAGGTAGTAAGAAAACCAGATGTTTTCATAGCTTTGATCAAATTAGCTTTTTTCATTCAAATTTACTTATTATCTTGTTTCTTTGTTTAGCACATTCTTACTTTTTCCTCAATAAAATTGCAACCAAGTATCTGGTATTACTGCAGTTTATCAGTATAACAAAAAGAATACCTAAACCACTTCAACTTATGCTTGTTTTGTAACATAATGAACTGAATTGCAGGCTAGTGCTAGGAAACTTATTCTTTGTTAGGGAATTGTAGCATCTGGACTTACTAGTCAATTCCTTTTTCTGCTCTCATCAGAGTAAAATACCTTCTCAGGCATTTGACTAAGTGCATGATTCCTTTTATCATTATAAAGGAAGTCATATTGCTGTGATTTGCCAGGTTTCTATGGCATTCTGCAAAAAATCTGCCTATTTATAAAAACTAGGAAAACAGTGGAATTATGATTAATGGTTTTGAGAACTTGCAGTAGTATTAATTAAAGCTACATAAAACAGGCTTACAAAACAATGAAGATTGGCTGTGGGAAAGGGACTTTTGTTATTCTAAAAAATGCAAGTAGAAAGGAAGAAATGTCTGTAAGTGGAAGGAAGTATATCCAGTTTGTCAGATGACCTTCGATGAGCTCATCAAACTGAAGAATTTGGCACTTTCATTTCTGTTTATTGGATAATGGGAACATACAACAAGGATAATGAAGGTAATGTGATCCAGGTGTACAGGAAGGAGCAAATGAGTAGAAAAGGGATAAGATTTACATATCTGATGTAGATAAAGTATGTATGATACTTCTTATTTCGTTGATTCCTTTCAGTTATCACATCTTGCTGTCATTCCAAAAAAAAAACAACTGGACAGAGTGTGATGGAGGTACATAATGGATATAAAATTAAGCAGCTGCAGATTTTTTTTGGTGAGAAATAAAATCAAACACAAGACATAATTTTATTAGTTAGAGCAGGTTTAAAATATTTATACCCTTTTAGTATTGCCAAGATATTTTCTACAAAGCCTCTGCATAATTAGGACAAATAGAAGTAACTGCTTGATGGGGAATTATTTTCTTATCCCATTGGCATACCAGGAAATGAATAAGAAGTGGTAACTGAACATTTGATATGTAGCCTATTGGAACCTTGAAGCAGGCATGTGATTCTAAAATGCATTTAAACTGCTGCTTGCAAGCATGAATGAGACCTTTAAAATTTCTTTTTTCCCTGCCATACATTATCCAATGCCTTGCTCCTTTTCAGACAAAGTGTTGCTCTCTCTCTGCTTTTGAAGTTCCTTTGCTTTAGTAGAGTGATGGTTATGCAATATATCCTGTTGCACTGTGGATTTAGGATATTGAGGGATACACTGCAAGGCCAACACTGCCTTGTTAAAAGAAAGAACTGGAAGATGAGGCTTGCAAGTTGTGCTTTGAAGGATACTTGTAAACCATATTGTTGACTATTTATAGTCATGTCTAAACCAGAATTGCTTGTAGAGAAAAGTTTGCTGGAGAGTTCCTTTGCCTTGTAGGCTCTTTGAGGAGCAAGGCTAAGTCAGGCTCAATTCTCCTCAAGTAGTGTATGTGGCAGCTTGTGGAGATGTATTCTTACATTCTTAAATCTAGACCTGAACTGGGGCAAGCGTAGTTGGAGTGAAATACTGAAATGCAAGCAAAATTATAGAAAGTGTAAGTGATAAACAGAACTTACTCACTGGAGGAATACTTAAATGCTCTTCTGGAAGACATGAGCAAATAAATATCTTTCTCCATTTTAAAATGTAATTTGTAACACAGTTGTTTTTTTTGATAAACCAAGAATTAAGGGGGAAAAAGCCCCACCAGCAAAAAGGAAGAAAGAATAGGCAAATCTGAATTACAAGAGTGCCATTTTTAACAGTATACAGTAATTTCACGAATATAAGCCGCACGGACTATAAGCCGCATCTCTGGGTATTGGCAAACATTTCGTTTTTTGTCCTTAAATAAGCCACACCTGCATATAAGCCGCTCTGTCATTCATAGCGAGGACCCGCGTGCAACAAAGTTGCCAAACAGTAACAGAATCGCGGCATGGCGGGAGGTTTACTGGCTCGGCTAAGGCTGTGCAGGCTCGCCCCGCTCAGGGCTGCCGACGGGGCCAG
>PYHW01010358.1:855141-870128 GCA_013186435.1 Turdus rufiventris | reverse complement strand
GAAATATCAGAAAATTATTCACATATTAGCCGCCCCTGAATGTAAGCCGCATTTCCGGTGTGGGAGCAAAATTTTAGTTGAAATGGTGCGGCTTATATTCGTGAAACTACTGTAATCAGAAAAGCAAACCCTCTGTACACAGAAAAAGAATTCATCAATACATGAAGAGTCTCTTGAATCATTTATGGTTTTGCTATGTCTTTCACTATTTAACTTGCAATTGTTCTTGCAAGTAGTAATTTAAATGGTTCTGAATTATGATGTGTATCCCAGTGGGAAGAAAGCTAGGCGTATGAAAGTGCCACAAGTACTCAAGTTTTTTCTTTAAATGCCAGGAATCAAAAACTAGTATATTAGATAGATCCCATTGGAAACAGGTGCTTCCTCAAATTTTATTAACTGTATATGTAAAAGTAAAAAGAGCAGTTAAAGTTAAGCTGTACTGATAGATTCCCAACCATGAGAGATTTCTGAAAGAAAAGATTGTTTCTGTAGTGCATATTAATTTTTTTAACTGGCAAAAGAAGGACACTCATTTGTTAATGCTTTAAAGCATGTTAGTATCTGCCAGTTGGAGCATTCCACACAGTAAACTGCTTAGCCAGAACTGTGTGTCAAGTACAGAATAATGACTTTCCTAACTTCAGGTATGATTCTTATATTACATATGAGTTGTAAGAAAATTCTCTGTCTAGGTGGAGCAGGACTGCAAGTTGTAAAGAGTTCATTCAATCCCTTAACAAAAAATAAGTGATGTTTGGCTTTAATTTTTTTCTTAAGGCTTCACAACTCATTTTTCATTATATCTCAGAACAACATAATGGTTTAGACACAATGAATTTCTGCAGTGGACTTGTTGAATGACTACATACAATATGGCAGAGGGATATGTGGATGTGATGTCAGGACAGAAGTAATTACTGTCTACTTAAACAGGAGTAGAAAATGGAGGAAAAGAGGTATAGAGAAGGTAAAGTGGTAAAGAGAAGTACATAGCTGGAGAAAATCAGAATTGTTGTTAAAATAATGTATCTATACGCACTGAACAATGACATCCTTATAGAAAAGTGGCAGTTACATATTACGTATTTTCAACAGTATTAATTTCTTAATCAACAAATATGAGTAGACTGAATTTGTCATTGCCTTCTATAGAATGGTTTCAGTGCACATATAGAGCTTCAGGAGTAAATTAACCTAAAACTTCACTATAAATTTTGTTATATTAATTCACAAATCAAATGGAATAGGGAAATTTAAAGCTATTTTTGAGAAATAAGAATATTTTTCTAAAAAGTAAAACCACAGAGTTTTTTTTGTCAATTTTTCAACACGAAAAGACTAGTTTAAACCAAATTAAACTTAAAGAAGGCTTGGGGACTAAAATTTTTGAATGGGGGTTTCAGCGTTGAGAGTATTTTTTCATAGCTGGATTACAGACTTCAGAAAAATGAATTTTGAAGCAAGGTTATTGAAGTCCTTCAAGGCAGTGATGGTACAGGTTTTTATATGACAGGGTATCTGTTTGTGTGCGTGGCTAATAAAATATAAGTATTTAATGGAACTAGTATTATCAAAAGTTATTTGAAAATCATAAAATTCCTAGATTTTACATTAATTATTTATATATATTTTTTCATTTAAAATAAATTTTCAAGTCTAATTTCTTTGTCTAATAACAGTGCTATCCAAAATTCTTTGGTCCTCGATTATTTAGATGCTACTTGGTTCTTAAGTCAGTCTGACTTTGTTCAAAGTAGTGCAAATTGTCTGGAAGTCCTTTACCCATGTTCTGCATGTCTGGTTGGTGATGTCAGCCCTGGAAGTGTGCATACATCAGTTGTGGCAGTACTCATATTTTTATGCTTGCACTTATGGCGATTTGCCCTAATACTGGGAACTTTTAACATGTGGATAAGATTATCCATGTGCATGTTTGATTGGTTTACCAAAAGTTGAGTGTAATACTGACAGAGATGTGCTTTTTCTTCCACTGGAGAAGTTTGTGCACCTGCATGAGCACTTTTAAGAATGCTACTGAGCAAGAATATGTTTGCAAGAACTACAGATTTGGCCATGTGCTTCTGAAAATGAGTAATTGGAAAAAACAGTTTAGTTTATTAAGTTTATGAACAAAAAAAAAATTCTGGCCTCTTTTCCTAAGTCACTCAGCAGTTTAAGGACGTAAGCACAGAAACATTACAAAAATTGATGGTGTAAAGATATAAAGGAAGATGCTTTTGCAATAACTTGGTGGTTGAAAAGGTACAATCAACAGTGATTTTAAAAAGCATCTTAAGCATCTAAACTTATGGATGTACTTAAATTGATTCACATAAATTCTTACTAAAGACAATGAGACTTAGAGTATTTTCATTTGAAAGAGACCTACTTTGGTTTAAGTATTGCACAGAACAGAAATAGATCTAAGAATTTATTTAAGTTCTTTTTAACTCTAGATGATGAAGTGGAATTCACACTCATCTTATTAAGACAGATAAAATGTATGAGAATTCTGTAAAGATCTAAAGAATTGTTTCTGGAGGAATTCTTAAAGGAAAGTAAAGCAATTACGGTTTGTTCCAAATGCAGTGTGAATACTCAAAATATAAGCTAGTTAGACAGTGTCCGACTAAATTAATCACAAGTTTGGAAAGCTCTAGAAATTGTTCACATGGATTCACCTGAAAATATTCCAGTATCAGGTAACAGACATGAAAGAAAACTCTATGTGAAGTTAAATAGTACTTATCAACAAAGAAATAATCCTTGTTTCTAAGGCCAAAGATATTTTCCTTTCCATAGGATTATTGTACTCATTATATTTGGATTTTAAGACAGGTATCTCTAATTTTTGATATTGGTGTATCACTAGGGAATGTTTCTGTAGTGGCAGCTAGACTACAGTCACTACTTGTGCTGAAAGGTAGCTCAGGGTCTTTATATTTAATTTCCAGTTTGTTCCGTAACTGCAGTATCTTTCATTTTTCCTGCTTATAGTTCTTTAGTTACAGGAAGAAGGACAAAATAAATTTAGACCTAAATAAGTGGGGGTTCATATTTTGCTGTGGTAACCATAATACACCTGCTTGTTCCCAAGAAACACTTGTTCTGATTTTGCTTCTGTATCATTGTTCTTGGTTCATCTCTTGTAGAAAGTCGATCTGGTCATATGATACATTGTTGAGATTCTTCTCTCAAATAGAGTATAATTGATGCTGGAGGTTTTGGAATAGTTAGAATTACAAAGTGATGTTTGGGGAGTTCTCTGGAAGGATGACTCAACTTCATTTACAACCTGGTCAACATCTCTTTCTTTTACCGTGGCATTTGCTTAGATACATTAAAAGTGTCCCATCTTATTTAGCTGTTATATCTATGGTTTAACAATTTGGCATTGACCCAAAATGGCAACCCAAGTAATGAGTGCTAAAAGGTGCTGCAAATTTTGCCTAAATTTGGCATTTCAAAGCTTAAAAAACAGTCGGACAAATAAGACTATTTAAGACTACACTTTCAATGTGTTTTTTACACATATGGGATTAATTGCTTCACAATGTCTCTGAAGTTGAAAGTAAATGCATTTCTGTACTTCATTTTGTGCTGAAGAGACATAGATGGTCATTAGTGCTCATTATTTATCTTTATTACCCAATACTGGGTTGGAATCTGCTGTTGATCATCCCATGCTCAAGCATGTCTACATCTCACAAAGTGGTACGTAGTCAGTAGAACCAGAATAACCTGTGCATTTGAACAGCAGAAGAAACAAAGGTATATTTAGCATATGATAATATTTTGAGTACACTGGCAGGATACTTCTGTCAAGAGAGCTTTCTTTAAGTCAACAACTCTAACTCATTCTTTTAGCATCTTTTGGTAACATCTGTGTTTGAAAACTGGAATCCTTCTTATGAAGCCATTTTTGCAGAGTTCTCTGGAAGAGTGACTTGGCATCATTCACATCCTGGTCAGCATCTTTTTCCCTGATATGACATTTGCCTGAGTGTGTGAAAAATTTCCCACTTTATTTGGTTGCATAACATGAGTCCTAGTTTAGTGCTGCCTTGGACTTTCCATGCATGCACCATTTGAGCTTGTTTTTCTTCCTGGAAAGCTAAAGCCTGGATCAGGTATACAAGTCTTCCTGTCTTTTGCAGCAACTCTCACTCTAGAGATAATGTGTTGGTGCCAGTATAATTAGGTGTGGGTCACTCTTGTCTAGGCAATTAAAGCATTTTCCTTTGACACATGAGTATCTTTCTCACTCTGCACCCTTAAAATGACCCACCACCATCCTGTCAGGGAAGAGCTGCCTGCTTTTAAAATCTTTCTATCATTCCATGTCTTCCATTGAATGGTCTTATGATCCAAAAATACACAGTGAATTAGTAGAGTTTAAAGACAGTATTAATGGATGCATATTTTTCATCTTGCTATGGTTTTAAGGAATATGTCTCTACAAATGATGATTAGCCCAGAAAATATTTTGTACTGGTTTTTTTTTGGCATGGGATGCCAGTTTGGATTGAGGATTTTCGTCGGGAGTTGATGGATAAGTAGAAATTAAGCAGGACTCACAGTTTTGCTGTTTTTCATTGCCCCTGTTGAATGTAAATGAATTATTAATTGGGACTGCTGAGCAACCCACAGATGCTGTTCAATCTTACTGTCATGAAATAAGGTATATACCTGGTATTGACCCACCCAGTCCAAATGTAAATTTGTGTAGGGCTTGGGTTTTTTTGCTTATTTTGTCACATTAAGGATGGGATTGTTTTTTAGTTTTCATTTTAACATGTGATTTGTATTTGTTACTCCTTAAAGAAGAAGAGTTTTCTCATTATGGTTTTTTATTATTTACAGTAAGCAAATACAGTAAATTTAGTGTTGAAGTGGATACTGCATTCTTTTGGTGCTAAGAGTTTTTGGTTGCTTTTATTATATAAGAGGTTCAATTAAAATGTATTTCTACAGTTTTTAAATTTATGAGTTCTAAGGTCACTAGCAGTCAAATAAGAAAATTATTACAATGAGAAAATTCCAATCTTTTTATTTGTTTTGTAATCTCAGAAACACTCAAAGATATATGAAAAGACATAATTTTGAATCCTTTTTTAAAACTAATGTTCACTGTGGAAAAATTACAACTGTGAAATCCAGACAAGTAGTGACACACAATGAAAGTGCTCTAGGGTGACCCTGAAAGCAGATTGTGGTCTTGCAAACCTCTTTTTTTCACTTCCCCCCTCTTTTGTATAACCTGTCAGCTTTATTTATACTAAGAAATGAGGGATATTTTTTATCTCCCTAATAAAAATGTGCTATTACTACATTGTTGAAATAAAATTCTTAGTGCAGAATGGTACATAATATTCTGCACCAAGGCAACATAGAATGTGCAAGGGACACACTGCAAAGAATATTCAGTTTTTGATGCGCCCAGTTACTTGATTTTTTCAGGGCATAGTGTTGTAAATGTCAAGAGCCTTTGAAATACTTGAAGCAGATGTTCTACTGCCAAAGTGTAGCATTTGAACTCAAAATGAAACAGTTCCCTTAAACCTTGACATTAAGTCTTAATAGTTTCACTTCCCAATTGGATGTGGTATGAAAAAGATAAATAATAGAATTGTAGCAGGATAAAATATTTATTCTCCCATGAGATGGAGAAGAAAAACATGTTTAGCATTTACTTTGCAATTTTATTTGTTCTGGCTCATATCCCTCTTATACTCACATGTATACATTTCCAGGCACATGTTAAAAGCAGTAACTAGGGCTTGGCTCAGGCCCGGTGTCCTTCCTTTCCCCTTCCCTTTCAGTCTGAGTTTCTCTCACAGCTTCCCTTAAACTGCCTCTTTGTCCCCATGCTCCTTCTGGGAAGCATTCATCAAAATGTTTTCACTTGTCCAAAACATGCTATGTTTAATCAAACAGATCAATTTCTATGGATTTTCAAATAGGAGTGCCATATTTAAACACCCCAATAAAAAAGGCTTTAATTTCCCAAGTTCTCAGTACCTGCTGCTCCCACTGTCATTGGGAACACTGTGGATGAGAAGAGGTCACTGCAATGAAAATATTTTAATTAGGTGTCCACTGTCACTCTGGAAATGTCCGTCTCAATGTGTTGCCTTGTGAGCATGATGGAAGTTTCTGTCTGACAAATTGGTTATTCTACTGGCTTGATCCACATATCTCATCCTATTTCCATTAGTGTTGTGTGCTTTCCTGCCTGACTGACAGCATCATGTTACAAATACTCAGAAGCACATAACAGACTTTTTAGGTCCTGTCACTCATCCTCTTATTTGAAACCTAGGGCACTAGTTTTATGCCCTTCTCCACACACTATGCATGCTCCTGCTGTATTCTGTGCTTTCTGATCAGAGATACTTTTCTCCCATACCTCCCTCAAAGTGAGTCTATCTAAAAATCCTCTCTTCTTAAGCAGTGTTGGATGAAGGTCTGGAATGGGCTGCAATGCTTTTTCTCTAAGCTAATAGAAATCATCCCTCCTGTGGCCACTTCTCTTTTTCTGTGAATCTATCCAATGGGGAAGCATGCAGACTTGCAAGAGTAGAAGAGACATTTAGTGGATAGTGGGGATTTTTTGTTTTCTTCAGTAGTCTGAAAAAGTACTTGGACAATGAAGTCCTGTAGTGATGAAGAAATAACCTCTAAGAAAAAAGTGGAATTTTGGTCAATCAGCACATTTTTACACACATGCACATCTATCTATCTATCTATCTATCTATCTATCTATCTATCTATCTATCTTATTTTAAATCTACTGATGGATAAATTGATAAATTATCTGCTCTTACTGAATTTTCCCTGTATTTCCAATTAGACTGCAGAAAACATTCTTTGATTGTTTTGAGGAAGACGTTGATAAAAGGTGTCAATTGAAGCATCCAATTTAATGTGTAAAGTAATGGTTAAAAGGGATCACTCTATAAGCTCTATACAGATACGTGTGCTTGAAAGCAATGTGTACTCTTCTAAAGAAAATTCGGTATGAACATCATTAGAGTGGTACAGCATGTCTAGTATTTGTTGATTATGGGTGTGATATTTTTGTTCTATAATAAGGTCCGTTAAGCAGAGTTGGCAAGAAATCTGTACCGTGTACTTGAGTAGATCTTGGAGCCAGAATGTACAAGTGCACTGGTAACCTTATAAAGCAATGCTTTTAAGTGAGGAGCAGTACTTAACATGGCCTCTATTAACAACGTACTGTGATTCTGTATTGCTTTTTGAATTAGAGTTTTGTCTGCTCTGCTCTGTCTTTTAATAATCTGTCTGCTTTGTTTGGTTTCCTACTGTAACCTTGTTTAGGAAGAAGATTTCTGTAGTACCTGCCAAATAACAAATGTTTTCTTCAGATCATCCTCTATTTAGCCCCTTATAGAATAAAAAGCTTTATCTGTCACCCTTCTGAAGGCTTGGCTTTCTCAGCCTTTGTAAAATTTTACAATATGTCTAGGAAGGTCTTCCAAGAGGGTAAGAGCAAAAGACTATTCAACATTCACTGTCACAGGGGTGGAGTAGTGCTGTGGAATTCTGATCAAACTGCTCAGTTCCTGTATTTTTAGTGGCCTTGGAAACAAAATAATAACAAGTATTATAGATTTCTTTTTTTTTCACTGAGGGTGTAGAATGTAAAGAAATTTTATTTATCTTATGGAAGGGCAGCTTTATTCTTAAGACCATCACAGTTTAAAGTTGAGGAGATGCATATGCACATACAAAGCAGGATAATTTTTATGTATTTTTTAATATATTTATATATATATTTGGATATTACCTTTCTGTCTGGATGAGGTTAATTCAGAAGCACTTACTGATAGGATGTTTATAGCTATGCTAGGCACTACATGTGTATGTATATAAGCATATGTACCCACACAAGCATATATATATATGCATAACTTAATATTTTGCTTTAACAATAGTAATTACTTATATGAGTATTTTAACTGTCATTGTCAAAGTTACCCATTTTCCTTTCACTTTCTATGTACATCAAAAAGGTTCTACAGGGTAAGTAGATCTCATTATATATTCTATGTAAATGAGGAAACTGAGATGAAAGTAAGTTGTCAGCCACCAGGTAGCAAAAGTCTGATTAGAAATAGCCTAAAAGTCACCAGTTTACTTTGTTTTTCTCCATTAAGCAGCACTGCATCTCATTTGGTAAGGTCAGTATGTAAAGAATAAGTTTATGTTCCTTATGCTTATTATGAGGATTGCTTAGTCTAAGATTATGTACCAGTAGGAGGATATTCAAATGCAATCATATTTTTGCCATGAGGATGGTCAGTGAAACAAGTTGTCTAGAGAAGTGTTGCGAATACTGGTTCAATAAACCTTCAAACAACCCATTTTGAGCTCACTGGTGTCCCAGCAGGAGGATAGGCTGAAGACTTTCTGAAGTTTCTTCCAACCTGACTTATCCAATGATCCTAAAATCAGAGGTTCATATAAATAAAATGTTCCACTGTCAGTTGGAACAGCAGGAGAAGGGAAAATCACTGCAGAGCATCCCTGTCATTATTCTGGTATACCATTTCATAGGGAGGGCAATGCCAGCAGCAGTGGCTGGTTAAAGTAATGTTTTACCAATTGGTGCTGAGTGTCAAAGGCACCAAAATTATGTGTGCCAGCAAAAGAGTTAGGAGTGAGGAGCAGGCAGGAATACCGAAAAAGTGGGGAAAAAGAAGCAGAAGGACCACAGTCGTCCCACACTTCTGTAGTACAAAGAGGGTCCCCATTCATGTTATTCACTTGAAACAGTGACATCTGCTATGGCTCTGCCTGAAAACATATAGCAGTTGTGGTCTGAGAAAAGCAGCCCAAAACTCTTCAAGATTGTTTTCAAAGTGAAGTTTTACCCTTTATTGTTTCCATGACAATGCTTCAGTCATACATTTCTGAATGGTGAATTTATAGGGAGCAAGTGGGAAATAAGAATGTGACTCCAGCCCTTTGGAAAAAAGGGGACAATAAAGATCAGGACTTACTTGAGGTGTGAGCCAAACCCCTGCACCAGCATAGTTGTGATTTAGTTATGCATCTTGGCTCAGTTTGCAATGGTGTGAAAACCATTAGTGTAGCAGAGGGGAAGGCTGCAGGCCTTCTGTGCCTCAGCTCTGCAGTGAGAAAAGGCTGCATGATGTAATGCTGCAGGTTGTATGGGACAGAGGCCTACAGCTTTAAACTGCAGATAGGGGAGTATGGTAGAGCAGAGAGAAGAGAATTGCAAACCTATTTTTCACAAGCTAAAACTACTGATATAATATTTCTATTTGATTCTACTTTTTCCATTACTTAGCGTATTTTTCCCTATTAATAAAATTGAAATGGAAGTTTGTTTCAAAAAGAAAAAAGAAAAAGTAAAAATCACAAATGTTTGAAATTACTGCAACTTTTCATTTCAACTTTGTCTGAAATGTATCTTGCTCTTTGAGACTGTGTATTATAGTGAGTGTTGCTGTTGACAAATAAACATTTTAGCACTGAAAAAAATTCAGTCCTAGAAATATCCTGATGGATCCGACTTTGAATATATGTATCAGATGGCACCTAAGCATAGGTGTCTACTGTACCCCTAAGCATAAGTTCAGAAATAGAGAATAGACTAGGATTATCGGAAAAAAACCTACCTAACTTGATAAATATAGCTTCTGATAATGATGTTTAAAAAAACCAAAACAGAGGCCAGCTGCTTTTCAGCCATTGCAGAATTTTACTCTCAGCTTGATAGCTTATGCGTTGGAATGTAATTTTCTTCTTTTCAGTTTAATCACTATTTTACATGTGCAACCAAAATATTTAATAACTTAGTGTATTTCAAACAGAATAAGTATAAAACTGTATGGACCAAGTTTTGGAATATTTATGGTAAACAGTTATGAAAAAGAAAGAAGGTTGACTTTTGAAGCATAAGCACATATTTTTTTTAAAAAAACTGTCAGCCTCTAGAACTTGTCTAGAAGTTGTTGATTCACTGGGGCTCAACAGGATGCACCCATATTGGGTGACAGGAAGTTCAGTCCCCAAACAGCTTAAGTCCTAGACTTCCCTGAACAGGAATGTTCAATTTTCTGAACTGTATATGTAATATATATGTAATGTCCTTCTAATGTAGAGGACTACTATCTTCTGGGGTCTGCGGTGAGAACACCACAGGCTTTCCTCTGGAGACATCAGATTGGACATCAACTTTTAAATTAGGAGTGACTGTGTCAAGTTGTAACCTAAGCAATTACTGTTCTCAAAGCAGTTTCTCTCTGTGTAGCTTGTTCAATTTTTTTTGCCAATATACTTTATCATTTCCAGTAGACTTTCTCATAGCCTGCTCATTTTCTTACGTGCATTTTCCTATTTTCTTTTTTCCCATTTGGACTCTATCATGTCTTGAAATGTATTTAAAATGTGTTAATTTTCTGTTTGCTGTCACTTTCCATAATTTTATTAGTGTTTGTACAAAAGTTCACTGCCTTCAGCTGCTGACCTGGTGGGAAATGCAAAGATGTGGAAGATCCAAGCATCATTAAAGTCCTTCTGTCTCAAATTAAAGAGTCCCATGCAGGTTTTGTATTCTCACAAATAAAGTAAGACCTGTCAATTTGAAAAAAAAAGCCAAAAACATATAGGCTTCATCCAGACTGTGCAGCTTGGCACAATTTGTTAATGATACTGTATTGTAAGATGAAATAGAATGTGAACCTGAACTCTGAATTCATCTGACAGAGTTGTATGACCCAGGTGTTTCAGGAACAGCTGAATTTGTTAACAGTCAAGCCAGCAATGTTGTCTAGTGACAACTGTGTAGTTACAGCAGACAACAGAGTGAATTTCAAAAGTGTAGAAATGTTGGAAGCTTGGGTATGAAAATGTTAAATTTCAACCAGAATATTTATTGAAGTGTATAGAAACTATACTATTTAAACAGGAAGGGAAGAGAGCCCAAGATAAACATTTATCAGGCCCTTCAGAGAGTAATATTTTGTGGGATAACATTATATTGCTGCACTGTAAAATCCCAAGGACTGCAGGGGAATTGTCCAGGTCCTTGGATCTGGTTCCACGTAATACCATAGCATAATTCTGTACACTGAAAATGCTGCTAAGTCCTTTCTCTATGATGCTAATAGAAAACAGTAAAGCTCACAGTTTTGGTAGAGAACAGGAGTGACTATTGCACTAGATTTTCAATTGATTTTATAAGAGAATATGTTTTTCCTGAAATACATCTTGTTACATATTTGTATTCTCAATAGCCAGGTAAATCTCTAAATACAACTCATTAAACAAACAATTTCATCTGAAGTAGGAATGCCATTGTGAGAGTCCTGATTGGTTTAGATAGGCAGTCAAGTCTGACTTTTTAGTCTCAGAGCCAGCTTTATATTCTACCAGCAGAGAAGTATACAGTGGTGAAATCATTCATGATAACACTTTTCAGCCCCATGGGAAGAATATGCATATAGGTTTCCAGACCATGCTGAAGTTACGGTCATAAATAGTGTTTCATGATACAGAAAGGAGTTCATAAAATGACGTTGATATTTTTGTGATTGATTAAATGTGTGTATCAAAGCTAGTTCATTATTAAATATGACAGGTAAACTTCTGTTAAGATGGTGAGTATGTAAATATCATAATTTGATCCACTAGTCTAATTATATTTCAAAAAGCATTTGAGTCTTTACAAAAGTTTTGACATCTGTACAAAAATCACTGTCACGGATGTATTTATCACCAAAATTTGATGATAATCTATGAATCTGAAGATAACTTGGGATATGAGATGTCTTGACTTCTGTGGCAGTTCTGGGTTTTGCTTAAGAGTCATATTATGTGCTGATTGTGTGAGTTACAGAGCATCTGACCCATAGTGAATGAACCAACTTGTTTTTCAGAGCAATAATGAGAAAAGAATGTGTAAAGGGTGTTTCAAACTCCAATTTTTATGTCAAGGCTTTTGTTTATTTAAGAACTGCAATATTTTAGCCTGACAGGTTTCATTTGATTCAATTTACTACTGGATTTTCTCCAGTGATACAAGAACTAGCCTAAAAGAAGGCTTGCCTTTCTCTTGAAATACAGTCATGAGACTATTTTGTAACAATGTTATTGGGAATCATGGAAGTAGTATGTCTGTGAAGCCAATGGAATTGTACAGAGGAAAGACTCATGCACATAGGTAAATTTTCCTGCTCACCTTTGCTTTTCTGTGACTTTCTACATTTAGAATCACAGGATGAATTAGGTTGCAAAAGTCCTCTGAGATCACTAAGTCCAACCTTTGACCAAACACCACATTGTCACCTAGACCATGGCACTATGTTACACATCCAGTTTTTTCTTGAGCAACTCCATGGATGGTGACTCCACCACCTCCCTAATGAGCCTACTCCAATGCCCAAACACTCCTGTGAAGAAATTCTTCCTCATGTCCCCTGCCACAGCTTGACTGCAGCTGCATAGAACTGTTTTATTCTGTGTCAAGCAACTTACACTTCTTCCATATCCTCCATATCCTTTTCCTATGAGAAAAAACATTCAGAAAATTTTTCCATCAAGGTTGGTGCACATGTAAAATTTAGTGGCCTCAAAGCTGCCTGGTACTTCCGTCATGAATAAAGAGGATCAGAAAATTCAGCTCTGAGTCACATCCCCTGTTTTGTAAATTTTTGACTGAAGATCAAATTGATAAACCTTTTGAATTCTGAAGGGTAGTTATTATATGAGAACAAAGTGGAACAGAAAACAATCAAATGTAGCAGACTGAAGCTCTTAATTTACTAAGATTAAAACTCTCCCAATATGAAACACACTTACACAAATGTGTTGTAAATTCAGGATAATTTGAATCATGAAATTAATCCAAGCCAGGAACAGTTGACTCAAATGTTTCTTGTAATTAATGCAACCAAGACACTGGTAATTATAAAAAAAAAAAATACTACCCACCCTCTAATCCTCCTTATGGTGAAAATGCAGCAACATTTTCCTTTGACTATTGTTCTCTGTATCTTTTGTGGTGTTTTCTTCCAGTTGACAAACAGGGCATTTGGGTTGACGGATTTTTAGTAACCTTTCCATCTGACACAAAATCATATCACATGGAGACATGGAAAAAGATGATCTTTGCAACTGCTTCACATGCCATGTCGATGGTAGAGTCCTACTGGTTAGATGTGTGGGAAATTCACGGTTCAATTGACACAACCACACTGGCAGAAGCTGCACTGGAAACCGGAAAAGTAGGGTTGCTTTCCTGGCATACAGCAATCTCAGGAACTCAAATAAACTATGCCAGCAAAATAACTTTCCTTACACCCTAGACCCTTGCTCCACCAGAGAATTTCCTTGCATAGATCCACCATAGCTCCACTGCCTGGAATATCTTGGACTTGTTTCTTAAGCTGTTGATAAAAATAAAGTGTTAGGATATAGATGGCTTCTTTAGCTTCTGAGGAAAAAACAAAACAAGGAAAAACAAAGGAAAAAAGGGAGTCATCAGGTGTATTTCCAGTGGTATTGCTGGTTTATGATGTGACAGTGCTTGAGGCGCCTTCTGTATATGGATAACAGTGCCTACCCCAAAGGAACAGAGATTCAAAGTTTAAACAAGAACAAGATAGTTTTCAAGAAAGCAACATTAAGTCTGATGAGACCTTTAATTAATTAATACCATTCTAAGTATATGGCTAATTTCTTTATGTAATTATGGAAATATTTTAACTAAGATGTTTATTCTTGTACAAAATCTAAAAGCATTAGCAGAAACAGATTTTAAAATAATTTTGAAATGAGCTTTCCTCTAGATTTTTCTTGTCTTCTTGACCACCAAGGGTTTTTAGCTCCATTTATCTTAATAAAAATAAATAATTCTAGATTTTCTGCCAATTTGGATTGCCACATAAACTGCTGGTTGTGTTTGTTTAAAAAAAAAAAAAAAGACTGTACAAAGTTTATCCTGAAGAAGATGAGAGAGGCTGTGTTAGATTAAAATTCTTTTGCATAGTTGTTCATCAGCCATTTGTTTAAGCATCTTTTATTTAACATAGCTTGAAAAGATAGTTAAAAATTTATTTGTTTGTTTTTCCAGGAAGGTTCATAAATAGTGAGATTACATGAAACTCTGTGACTACTGATATCCCCCATTCTGGAAGTGTAGTATCTCCAGAGCTGGTCAACAAGTCTGTGTGCCTTATCTTTCTGAAGGCCTTATGTTAGATTTTCTGTAGAAAGCACATTTTGTTTTAAAACTAGATTTAGCTTCCACGTAAATAGTTACTTTAAGAAATAAAGATTGCATTTCACATTGCACAACAATGCTATTATGCATAGAGAAAAGCAAATCTGCATTACTGTGTTCTTCTGTGCATTGGAAGGCAAGGTATAGTGTGAAATTAATCCATCTGTTTTTCCATGAAGAATGCAAATACAATAGGGCTTACGTATGCAGATTATTTTATGCCTTAGTCTATTCCTCCAGCATTATTATATATTTGAAGACAGCATATGTGATCTATGCAGCAATAATCTGTTCTTTCTTTAATGTTTCCTCTGTTGGATGTTTGGCTTTTTATTTTAAATGTTTATGATAAAAAATAATATATTCTGAGAAATAAATAAAAATTAGTGGAAGGTGGAAAAAATCTGAAAAGCAAAAAGTCTTCCATGTCCTAATGTTTTGGGTTTTTTTCTAAATTATTTAAAGTTTAGACATCTTCTTTTGCCATTTTTAAAATGTTTTTAAAAACTGTATGTCTGATTATTCCAATAGTAGGATTATGCAAGATTAGGGCATCTGTTTGGACCCTACACATGGTCAGACAACATTAATGGAACCAAGCAAAAGCCAAGCATGGCAAAAACAAGAGATGAGATAGTTCTGTGTAGTGAGAATTACAGTAATTTCACGACTATAAGGCGCACCCTTTTGACTAAAATTTTTCCCCAAA
>PYHW01010358.1:825663-854665 GCA_013186435.1 Turdus rufiventris | reverse complement strand
ATCTACAATGTTGCAATTTTTGCTGACTCCCGGGGGGTGCGCCTTATAGTCAGGTGCGCCTTATGGTCGTGAATTTACTGTAATTTGATTTTGAGAGTTTCACTGCAAATGGAACATGGATTTATGGATTGTGTTTGATCTGAATGCCAATCCAGTGTTTCTCTTACAGAGGTAGATCACAGTGAAGCCTTCTCCTCCTGAGAGGGGAGAACAGAAAGCTCACACTGCAACTCACTTCCTTTTTGTGAAGACTAACCCTGTGGGCACCTGTAGCATGTGACAGGTTTTGTATTCCTTGGATAACAATACTTGTGTATTTCTCTGTTCATGCCATAGAAAGAAGTTTAAGAAATGGGCACCTCTTCTGTTTAAAAGTGTTGTAGGAGTGAAAACACAGTCCAGAGACTTACCTGTCTGCAAAACAAAAGAATGACAATTTAAGCAGAGGGACTGATTGTGCTATTCTTGTTATATTATAGATTGTATAGTCATAAATGAAATTTTGAAGGTTAAGGTACTACTCTGTTTATACTTTGGTTTCAGAACTGATTGAAAGCTATTTTAACCTGATTTTCTGCAGTGGGTGCTTTTTTAGCTGTTAGTAAAGTTTTAGCTGGAAAATAAAATACAGAGAAGGCATGTTTTGAACAGCACCAGCATCATAGTTTTGAATCTGTAAGATTGAGTGACACTGACAAAATTAAATCCCTGTGTAATGTACTTATATTTAGTGAGAATGAGGATCAGATACATTATATCTGATAGGAAGGTGAAACATCAGGTAAATGTTTATAATTTTGAACCGTATGTTAACATTTATAACATAAAGTTATATTTTTAGAAGCTTGTCACTCTGACTATCCGAGATGAAAGGAGGTATGCTTGAAGAAGGGAGTTGTGTTGGTTTTCCTGCCCAACCAACAAGAGAAGTCCCCCTTTTATGTTGCTTAGTAAAGGTCAGTAGTTTTGTTCAAGTTTCTCTGGAAAACAGGAAGTTCTAAACAGTTTTTTATTGTAGCCTTTTCCACTAGTAACAGTTGAGTTTAACTTGCTTCGTCATCTTCATAGTTTTCTTTTTTATGCACCAATATTTTGCATGGCCAGTGTTGTAATAAAAAAGAAAATATTTGATTAAGGAGACAATTAATTTGCATAAATTGGTTTTATTTAATGAAATGATATTTTGTTATTGTGTGTTGACCGTAGTAAAGTCAAACCAGTTTGCAATAACTGGAGAGAATCTAGTGCAGAATTCCAGTCACGTAGTCTTCATAATATTAGAAGAACAAAGGGGCTTGGTAATGCTGCTGAAGGTTCTTTCCAGATATCTTTTTCTGTTTCCATTTGAAAATAATTTAGAATAAATTTGGTGAATCACAATATTACAGCCTTTAATCATAAGCATGCCGTCTGATGCAGACATGGGTGAATGACAATTAAAAAAAAATCACTTCTTTGTAATGAATCCATTATCATTCCATGGGAAAGTAAAAAAAAAAGATTCGTTCAACCTTGAATGATATCATAGGATCCGTGGTAAACAGCTAGATTTGGATGATGTGTTACTTTGTGGCATCATTCAGGGTTGTATCATTGTATGTAAACACTTGAAAGAAAAGACCAAGAAAATTCCAAAAGGCAAGATTAAAACATAACCATTGTTCTCTGGCTTAAGATCATAAAAGGGAGGAAATTCATAGTTACGAGTCCAAACCTCAAGTATCTGAGCACAATGCAATGCCAGCCTTAATTTTACATAACTGTACCCTGTCATAAGTAGACATTGGTGGTTTGATCCTGAATGATGAGTTATATTGCTCTTAGCAGCTGAAACCAGGACAATAATTATATTTTAATGCTTGGCTTTGTTTTGTGAATAGACTTTTTGAATCACTTGTAATTGTTTTCTTTATGTTTTCTTGCCAATTGAAATAAACCAAACCCTAATAAATAGGGAATTTTTTTTTGTTTTGGGTTTTTTGTTGTTGTTGTTGTTGGTTTTTTTCCCCCAAAGTTATCCTTAAATCTCTGCTACATAGCATTTGGCTAAAATGGAAGTGGGAAATTATGAAGAAAAGCCAGTGTCACGCTTGTATTTCAGGAATGTTGAAACTTTTATGGCAAGTTGTAATGTCTACAATCCCTCAGAATCTTGATTAAAAAAAAAAAAAAAAAGAAAAGTTGACTCAAACACTTAACTAATGGAGGAAGTAGTTAATAGTACTGTTAGCACAGAATAATGAGAATAGTGCAAAGTTTTAAAAGTATCTGCAATTAATTGAACTTCTACTTTTGTTCAACTTTTCTTAAAAAGATCTACTCCCCTCAGTTCTTGAAAATTGTAATGAGGGTAGCAAAAACTGCTTTAAAGTATGTCATACTGTGCATGCAAAAAGGAGAGGAGAATAGGCAATAGCACAGAATCTTATCTTAACATTTTAGTGTAAGTACATTGCTTCACGGATTTAAGAGGGAAGGATTAGTAATTTCCTGACAAGACAGGTGCTTTCACCTCTTCAAAAGGCAGAAGTGACCTGCCAAACAGTTAAATAATAAAAGCTAATGTCTGAGAAGATGTGGCTGACTTGAGAGAGGAATGGTTGTAGTTTCTTGGAGTAATTTTAATTCTGTCACGGTAGCAAAAAGCTACAACAGTATTTAAGTAACTTCCACCCTTTCTGACTTTGTTTCAGATTTGGAAAGATTCACTGGAGCAGAGGTGGAAGTTGAAGAGTCCAAAAGTCCAAAATACTGTTGTTTTCTTGCAACAGGTAGATCTCCAGTCAGTTTTGAATAGTAATACATCTTCTCTTGAGTAGAAATTACTAAAGGTATGGGAAATTCACATTGCAGATAAACTAGTCTCTTGGGTGTTTCAGTGAAATGGAAAGGGCCATCAGCCACAGTCTAAAAAATTACAGCCCATGAGATGAGAGAGCTGAAGTGTTCTGTGATAAATCTTTTGCTCATCAGTATAACTGTGGATATCACTAAAAAGATTTATACATGAAAAAGAGAAGTATGGAGATACAGGGTCTAGGAAAACTGCTTTGTGAATATGTATGATAGTGTTACACTGAGCAGCATGAATAACAGCTGTGTAGAATGATAGTACCATGGTAGACCCACAGTGCAGTTCAACCATCAAAATGTTGCCTCAGAGAATTGCTGAATGTTGGATTTTCTTGTCTGGGATTTAGTAGTTCCTTTCTCTCTTCTAGTTCTATAATCTCTTTAATAATACATTGTTTGGGTTTGTCTCTTATTGAAGGGAGACTGCCCCCTTTTTCATCCCAATTCCCATCCTTGGATTCTTCCAATATTCTCATATATATATATATATGAATGACATTCTGTCTATGAGAATGTCTCTGACTTCTAGGGTTGGGGCTTTCCCTCTGATTTTCTATGCAATCTCTTCCATTTATATTAGTGTATTCTTTTTTCTGTTGTTGTGACCAACCTGAATATTATGGAATCTCTTTCTCAGCTGCTCTCTCTGTTGATTTTGTTTTGGGTTTTTTTTGGAGGGGCGGGTGTGGGGGTGGTTTGGTTTTGTATTTTTCTGACATAGTTACTGTAAGGTGCTTTTAACATGAAGTGCCTACTTGTAAATCCACACTCATGTCACACCAGGGTCCTGTGTCTGCTCTGGCACTGGGCTAAGCACATAAAACTCTACAGGTACTTCCCTAAGATACATCACCATATGAGTTTTTCTGCAGTGTAATGTGGGAAAGCTTTTCATCCACAGGCCACTATACGAAAATGTTTTATCTTAACTAATTAAACCACGTCCTTGGATTTTGTAAAAGCCAGTAGCAAGGCATGGATCCAAGTTTAGACTATGATGTCTTCCATCTGTTAGCATGAATGCAACTCTCATTTTAGGAAGAACAGATAATTCAGGGCATGAGATGCAGTGAAAAATGCTTTTCAAGAGTAGCTCACTGCCTTTAGAACTCAGCAGCATCTTTTTCCAGGTCTCTTGTGTAGACATGGAGACAGTTGATACCCCATATGATGAGTAGCTGCAGAATCTTTCTGCATCTTCTTGGAGATCTGGCATGCCTTCTTCTCCAGCATGAAGGACATGCTCTTAGACCTTTCTAAAAAGCTTTGTGTCCTGTGCATAACAAGGGCATACGGATGAAGGGGATATCTTCAATACATAAACTTGCTGTGATACTTTACTGGTGCTTTACTGTTACTTGTTTTTTGGTTATTTGCTGATGCCCAGTGTGTAATTATGTATTTCAGCGACTTCCTCAAAGCCAGAGGGCAGAATAATGTTTATTTCTTTGAAATTACGTACATCTGTTTTTTTAAGAAGAAGTGTGAGAGTTCTGTTGAAGCCACAATTTTTCCCAGCTTTCATCTAGAAAGGATAATACTTGACTGTTAGTCAAGTTGAGGTTATCCAGATAAAATTTACTAGCAGCTTATTTTATTTCTGCCTTACACATGGAGTCACTAAGTTTGGTTTGCAAATGGACCAGCAATTCTCAGCCACCCTGCCTCAAAAGAAAAAAAAAAAAAAAAAAAGGCAAAATGTGACAACACCTGTCAGCAGAACATTTTTCTTGTGTTCTTATAAGTATATTATTACATGCTGTTGGTATGACTTGGGCAACTGAGGCAAAATGGTGTGGTCAACCAATTTAATTGTCAATAAAATTCCTAAGTCTGCTCACTTTAGAAACATACTAACTTTCTGATATATCTCAGGGGAAGCAGGGATGGACTTGATAAGGAATAGGTTTGTGTCTGTAATCTAGCTACAGGATGTTTATGACTCTCCCATTAGCAAAAAAATAAGCAGTT
The DNA here is from genome assembly GCA_013186435.1 of Turdus rufiventris. NCBI lineage: Eukaryota > Metazoa > Chordata > Aves > Passeriformes > Turdidae > Turdus > Turdus rufiventris. Next base: position 849,841 of record PYHW01010358.1, on the reverse strand, counting down.
CTAGATCTTGTCTTTTATTTCCATCTAAATGCCCACTGGACCAGGAAAACAAACTGAGCTCTTGAACATTGTCACAACTTTTTTATCCAAGTTTGTGTTTAGAGCCACATTTATCTATAAAATGATGACACTTTTTCCTGTGCTTCTGTTTGGTTCTTGACAACCCTATGCTACTCTAGACAACAAAGGCCTTTGTAATGAAATTCTTCCCCAAAAGGTCATTATCCAGATCTAACTCTTAAATTAGCTGTCAGTTTTAGAATAAGTGCATCATTTTTGAATCAGATGTTTGCTCATTTCTATGTACCTAACAAAATTTAGGGACTCCTGTGTATGTCATTATTCAAGTTGATGCTGGTCTGTATCCATAAAATACTTCCCTGCTAACCCTTAGTCTTAGACATTTGGCTGTGGACAATTGTGTGGAAAGCACAGTCTACAGAGCAGTTAGTAGCATGACTGACAGCTTATTAGGGTTTGCAAAATTCCCATCTCAGAATTCCCATGTCCTTCATTCCCTTCCTTATGTAAAGAGGTGTTTTGGTTGGAATGTAGTCCAGAAAAATGTTCCAGCCCTTTCACTTTTACTATTCACTACTTTTGCAGTCTGGATGAGAGAAATTATGATCCCAAGTACATGATAATAATGCTTTTGTTTTCCTTCTCCTGACATGCTTGTGCCTTCTACATCTCATGTGTGATCCTTGTTTTAACACGTATTTGTGATGTAGCTTCTTTGTGATGTCTAAATTTACATTCTGCTAACTGACATGAGAAGAGAAAGGGAAAACTTAACAGTGCCCTCTGAAGCTGCCTCTCTTTCTGCAAATTGTTTGTTGTAGGTGGTATTTTAACAGTGTACATGTAATAATGATCAGTTTAGATCTTCATTCCCTTCTCATTGCTGCCTAAGTTCATATTTCTTGATGCCAACAGCAGACTAGCAGCAGGAGGTTTTCAGAAACATTCAAGTAGGAGATGGGCACTGCTTTTCAGAGGGATGTATACTCGTTTGTATAGGTATTATTGAAACACCCCTAGGTCCCAGCCTGGGTGCTATTAGCAGTGTAATCATTCTGGATCCCATTTTACAATACTTGTACTTGTAGCAGCTCAGGAAGCTCAGGAAGATACTTAGGGTTCACATTCAGTTCACATTCTGCAATCTGGTTAAAACCAGGACAAATGTGAGGTCAGTTATCACAGAATGGTTTGGGTTGGAAGGGACCTTAAGGATCTTTAAGTTCAAACCTCCCTGCCATGGGCACGGGCACCTTCCACTAGAAGTGGAAGTTAGCTTTTTTCTGAGTTAGCATTGATACTTCTGCAGAGTTTCTTATAAAGGAACAGAAATTCTTTAGTCTAAACCTTGAAATGCCCAAACTCTCAGGGCAGGCAATCATATGCCTTCCATAGACTTCCTGTTATTTTTTTTTGTTTCCTTAGGTTTTAAGTCCAAGAAGATTTTTAGTGGATTTTAAACTTCTGTGAGGGAAAGCTGTCCTCCTCTTTTATATATTTGAAACCTAAAGTTTTCTTTGTTTGTGAAAGAATACAAATCTTACTCCATAGGATCTTCATTTTCATCTGGAAGCTAAAGTTCAGTGCACAACCATTTGCTTCACCCATTTTAGTTGATTTAGCATTCTTTATGGCAGCTTAACATTGCTTTGTTTGCTTACTCTGTGTATTTTGTTTAACTTGTACAGATTTTGAAAGGAAAAAGACAGATCCAGTAGCTGGAGAAATACATTCTTTGTCTCCAAAATCTTATGCTTCAGCACATAACTTGATGTGAAAATTGGTATGCTTCCCTGCATAATTTTCTCTAGCAGCCATCCATCCCACTTATAAGCACAGTTTTGTCAATGTCTAATAAAATGCCCTAGCTTTGTAAGGGTGAAAGGAAATGTATATTGGAAGAATATTAAATATACCAGAATCCCACTGTTACTGAAACTGTCTTTGTACTAATTAGTATAACCATTTAAATGTATTTTGTTGCTCTTCTCTATGTATTTATTTCATACTGTTAAAAGGAAGGTGTAAAACATCATTTTATCAGCCCACTCTGGGGAGGAAGAATGAGTGCCCTCATAAATCCGTGTACCTCCTCTCCTTATTTGTGGCTTCTTCCCCCTCTCCAAGGGAGTCAATCAGATATCAGCTTCATATAATCTAGGGACAAGAACCCTTTTTCTGTGAAGGGTCATTTCATAGCCAACTCCAGGGAACAGTGGGCAGGCAGCACTTCAGGCTGTCATCAGGGGTGCAAGAAGAGGCCAAGCCTCTGTCAGCAGCCCATTTTACTCCTTCCCAGTACAATGGCAGGTCTGTGTGCAGGGCTTGCTGCTGCCCATTTGATGCCAGCCCCAGTGTCACTAGAAGGCCATCTGGATCATTAGGAGACCAGCCCTGTGACTTCACCGACGCAACAAAGAGGGAGGGGAAAGCAGGATGAAGGTCAGGTGCCAGGCTGCTCCTCCAGACTTGCTGGCACCATCCCTTTGCCATAGCCAGACTGGGGCCCTTGGCAGCTGGGAACATTTCTGTGACAAGACTCATTTGCTCTTTATGAGATGTTCTCTCTTACAGGACGTCTTTGCTGTTTGCATGTAGACTGTAACGTGACTGTGCTGTGGTGTTTGGATTGCAGTAGCTGGATAGTGTTAAACTTATTTGGCTACATGTGACTAATTAATTAAACTAATGTAACATTATGCTATATATATTTGCATTGGGTTACTTTCTCTAAACTATCTTTTGTGAAAATGTGTGAAACAATGGTGTTTTTCCTGAAGGCTCCAGCAGAAACGGTGTGTGTTCACGCTCACTTATCACTTGATTGAGGTGCAGTGATGCTGTTACAGTGTTCTGTCTGTTCTAAAGAAGGCTCTTCAAAAACCTGAGTGGAATAAGAATTTGTGAGTTTCCTGACAACCAGTCAACAGAGAGGAGCAAGGAATCAAATTAGGACTGATGCTGATGAAAATCAGCAGAAATCAATGAGAACGTAACAAGTAACAGGGGTGTAAAATGGGCTGTATAAAATTTAACTTTCATAACTTAAAATAAACAGTTTATGGCAATTATCTGTGGCAAAAAATGTAGTAATTTTGCACTTTTTCTAATGTCACAGTGTTTGGCAGAGGTACATATAGTCTTTAACCTTTGAATTCACCACTTTGGTTTACAATTGGGCTTTTCTTTAGGAAAGTGAAAAGTAAGGGTTTAGATTGACAGTAAAAGTAAATTTGCTGGTCATGCCAAGAAATTAAAACTGTGGTACTGGGTGGTCTTCAGAGCAGAATCTTGCCCTAAATAAGCTCAGACTCCTATATACTGTCATGTATGAGAAACAGGCTGCCCCTCAGCCATCCAGTATAACAAAAAAAAATATTATGGCAGCATAAGGCAAGATGAAGCCTCAAAATAAGCATAACAAGTCATAAGAATGACGAGTTTGTTGAAGAACAACATGAGTACCTTTAAGTGAAAACTTAGGGCTTTTTCCTTTCAAATCTGAAGGGGGAAAATGTGGATCAGTTTTGGAAACTGGAATATTTGAGTTCTGCTTTTGTATCCTCCTATTGGCTTTTCACACAGTTTTACTGCTATACCTGTGTCCATCAGATTTTGGGGCTACAAAGGTTGCAAGATTTTGTACAAATGTGGATGTAGATCTCAGTGTGACATAACAGAAGCACACTTAGCCTGTGTTGATTCTCCAGAACATGTTCTTTTGTAAAGGATAATTATGCTTGCTATCCAAAAGTCCTTTTCAAGCTGTAGACATGAAGATCTGTGATAAAAATCAATATAGTAGCTACCACTACACAGATCTCTTCAGCTCTTTGTCAGTAGACGATTTGACAAATTACGTAATAGAATGAAAATTGGTTAAATATTGACCAGAAAAATAGTAAGTTGACAGAAGGCATAGTATTTTGGTTCCTAATTGTAGTGATTTTCAAAATTTAAAATTGCTAAATTTAAAAAAGTTAGAAGCTTAATTCCAGTAATGTGATATTAAATTTCAATATTTTTCAGACTGAAGGAGATGGTTTAAAAAAACTGGAGAAAAACTGAAGTCTAAATTCTATAGTTTTTAGGAAACCTAATGAAACCTTACAGGAAAATTAGAAGGAAGTGGGATTCTGACAATTTTTAGACATAATTAAACGTTCCACTCATCAAATGTTATTTTTCTATTTTTTTTAATAGATCTCACAAGGACTATTCTTATGGCCTGGCAATGAATTTTTGGCATACATTCATAACTTTAAATAATGTGCATCCTAAATATCTGGCCAGTTCAATATTTAAATCATTGATTAGAGAAAAACTAGCAGTTTTAACTAAAACAGACTACATACAATAAACCTTAATGAGTCTGTCTTGAAACCACAAATCAAGGATACTGAAGAGTCAAGGTTGAAATATTTGAAATCCATCCTTAGTTCAGCAGGAGTAGATAGGATTACATAATATTTGACAGACATATTTATTGAGATGAAGGTGTAAAATAGGGCAAAATCTATTTTACGTTAGCAGAATGGAGTGGAGTTTTCCCCTCTGCAGCAAAATGGCTGTTTTCAGATAGGACTGCTGTTTATTTTAAGTTATAGAAGTGCCAAATTGTGAAACCTGACCAATTTTGCACCCCTATAATTGTTCTGTCGTCATTGGTGTTTTTTCTGATTTTCACCAGCCTTGTTGCTAATTTGGTTCCTTGCTCTTCTCTGTTGACTGATTGTTGAGAGACAAATTATTTTGCTCAGCTTTTTGACGAGCCTTCTTTATAGCAGGACACTAAGTTATTGAGACCTTTAAGTTCATAGCGCTGCCTGCCCAGTCCGAGTTCCAGTTTACCTGCATAAGGTCATCTGCAGCTTGAAATCTCAGACTAATTGCAGGACTCAGTATGATCCCTGACTCACTATGAGTCCCCAAATCCATAGTCAGTAATACAAAACTCACCTTTGGAAACTGTGCCACTACAACACTTAATATCAAAAAGTAGAGAGGGAAAAGGGACAGAAATAGTGGCACAAATCCTCTCTGATGAGTTCTGCTAAAAACAGAAATAAGACCTCTTTTAGAATTACATTCTAAATAGCATTTTCAAAACCTCTTATTTGAGTAGTCAGATTTTCCAGACAGCTACAGGTTATGATTATTGGAAGATGTAAAAAATATTTGTCATTTCTGCATCACTAATGCCTGGAGGCCTGTATCAGGATCAAACTGTAGTCATGTGTGTTGTTTTTCAAAAGAAATGTTTTCATTGCATTCTTTTACTTTGAAAGTGAAACAAAAATACTTTGCTTACAATCCCAAAATTGGAAGAAATTGTGTGAACTATTGTGTGAGAAGGAAAAAGAATAAAGAAACATAGTTTGGATTCAGGCTTTTGAGACATTATAAATGTTGAGGAAAATATTGTTTAAAAACTGGCTCTGCAGTGCCCTTTAAAATCAGTAAGCGTCTATTTTAATTCCCATATAAGTAGTAACTGGCTGCTGTCTGTATATATACTTAAATGTTGCTTGCTGTATAAGACCTTGTTTGCTTAATTTCAACTAACTGAATTTTTATGGCTGTGCTATAAACCTCTTGAAAATAGTGGCTTAAATGGAAATGCTGACACGACATTAATTACACTGGCTCCAGTGTGATACTGTGATTAAAGTTTATTTATTTTGTATGTGCGTCTGTGTGTGTGTAATTTCATTGTTGAAAAACTAATGGAAAACTAATGTGCAATGGAGAATATGATTCTGTGCCTGATATTTTTCAACAGCAAAAAACAGTTTAAATGACAGTTTACAGTACCAGATAATTTATTTTTAATTGAGGTATAGTTTAGGTATTTAAAATTCTAGAAATTTGGGAAAGTGACAAGTTTCCCACTTTAAAGCTGTTCACTGGTCTTCCAGGAGTTTTTAAATGTCTTTTTGGGTAGTGAGGCTAAATGTATATTGCATTAGAAAATTAAGAAAATGGTTTCATTTCCTTGGTAGCATATGTTCCTTGAAATATTCTGGAGAAAAAAATCTTGTCTGAAAGTATGAGGATATGCAATCCAAGGTTATAATTCTATTACTATTGAATATGAAATAACAACTGTAGAAGTCTATTTGGTAAATAGTTTGCCTAACTGGCATTTTTAGATTACAGACCTGTGCGTTGCATCTAGTCAATTGGGAAATGAATAGTGCGAATACCATATGGCCAGATGAACAGTAAGTGAGGGAAAGAAAGATCCTGTCTCCAACCTGTTTTTTAGGATAGTGAGTTGGGTTTGGAGAAGCCTTGGATTCAGTCTGTTTCCAGCAGTTTATAAGTCTCATATTAGGCAAGAACTAGATAAAATCATGACATAGTCTGGAGAGCAGTTCTAAGCTGTTCTGTTTCCTGAAGGAGTGTTGTCAGTAATAAACTATATTGCCAAATACAGATATCCCTGTTTGATGCTGTGATTTTGTATAAATCCTTTGCTGCCCCTTTCAGGAAGGTGCATTCAGAGCACTTTTAGTGGTTAATCAGCTTTGCTCATGTATCAGTTAAAAACATCCCTTTTTCTGGATTCACACACTTGAAGGAACTTGAAGGCTGATCAGGAAAATTGTCTCATGAGTTGTAGGTTCTGTAGAAGTGAATTGTATCCCTGGCTGGCAGACTGTGGCGTGCCTTCCTTGACATCAGTGCCAGTGCTCTGCCTCATGTCAGGGACCAAAGTAATCATTCCCACTCTAGCCATAAACGCCTTTCCTAGAAGCTCCTGGCATCCAGTAAAACTTTATTTTTTGGCAAGAGAATTTTTGCAGATATTGTTAATACTAATCTGCAGGTAGACTGACAGCTGTGAAGTTGCAAGGTAGCATATCCTACAACATGGTAGGGAAGCAAGAGACAAGCAGTGTAGGTTGAAAAGATCAGAGAGGAAAAGTGAAATCTTTGTGTGGAATGACCTTCTTCAGTCTGCTCAGTGAGAACACCCAGCATTCATTAATCCAGTCCATGAAATTTACATTTTTTTATTTTTACTGTTTGCTTTCGCTGGAAGAGAGTGCAAAGTAGGCAAATAGTTTCAAAGTGTGTGGTCTTTATGGTTTATATGTATTGCTCAGAACTACCACTGACCAAACTTCTTGGTCTTGTTCCCATTTGTTACAGTAATTAAATATTAAGTTGTTGTGAAAGGATTGTGCCATTCCCTTGAAAGAAAAAAGAATGTGACTCCTGCATGGTTCTTGGTACAGCTGATGTTTTATTCAAACTAATGTGTAAAGGTAGAGAAGTAGAGAAAATATGTGCAAAGTTTATTCCATCTGGAAGGAATGTAATGATTTGGTATCTGAAGGAAAACTGACAATCTCCTACACTGTAGTTTATTAGGTCAGTTTGGAGAGAGAAAAATCAACATATGCTGTAGATTCATTTGGTTGGAAGGATGAGGGTGCCTGTACAGGTCAGTCAAATCCTGAATACCTCACTTTCTTAATTGTAGCCTTTAATTTGCATTAAGACTAGATAAGGCTTGTCCTTAAATGACCTTTACATTGAATTGAATATTGCGGTGGAAAACTTCAAAGTCTGGTTGAAGACAAAATGTGTAATAAAACTCTGTGGTTCTGAGCCTGCAAGAGACCAGCTCTTCTGTTTGACCACACCCATTAGTACCAGGGAAATATTTCAAGCTTGTAAACAAAGACCTGTGTATGGTCACCTAGTGTCTCCCTGATTCTGGAAATGAGAAAATGGATGGGAGAGGAAGGAATGACACTTGAAAAGCAATCTCTTAAAAATTTGTTAATGACATGTTTCAAAGCTTTATTTTAAAATACTGGCTTGTCTTTTCCCAGTGTTATGTTTAAGACTTCACAAGAAGGTGTCTTTGGTCTGCACTGATCCCAGCTGGTCCCAAAGTTTCATTCAGCCTCCACATGAAGCTGCTTGCTCCTATGTCAGCTTTGGGAGGGAGCTCAGAGGAGTGTTCTGCTATAATGCCATGGGAAAGAGCTGCCTGTTGTGCTGACAAACACATAACTTACAGAAATACTGTATCTGACCTTTATACAAGGATACCATAATTCCAAGATCTTAAGCAAACTGTTCAATGATGCCAGTTGAAGCAATCAGCCTCTTATTCTCTACAACCAAGAACAGTTTGAATGCATGCAAAAATTTAAGTCACTTTAAATCCTGCTCCAGAAGTTGCCAATATATATCGACTGTCTCATAATCTTCAATTGTTCCCCTCATGATTCACAGTTGCATGCTTTTAGAGATACTACTGTTCAAGTTTATGACTCAAAAGGCAGTGCTATCGTGAAAGATACTTCAAATCCAATGGTATCTAACATATGGTATTCCCAATGAAAAAGGATTTTAAGTATCTCTTCTTGTTCTAAGATCAAAGTTAGAAAAGTGCTGAGTTTTAAGGTCCTGTAACATCCATTTGAAAGTGTGAGGTGGTGATGTATGCACACAGGACCTTGAGATCTACCTTTGAACATGCATATGTTGGTGTCATGTTTTACAGATTATTTTCTTGGAAATCCTCAAGTTTTTGCACCACACTGAAAAAGCTACACCTTTGAATGCTCACAGTCTTTCTCTGCCTTTTCCATTAATAAGATGTCAAATAATTTTTGGCTTGGTATTTGTTTCTTGTCTTCACCAAATGATGTGCTATTGCTCAGGATACTGCATGGGAGTAGCAGGTTAACTCATGATTGTACTCTGAAAAAATCTTATCAGAAGGCCTCATTCTTCCGAAAAAATCGGAAGAGGAAAAGGACTTTTGCCTTGTGTGTGTAGTGCCTCTTATTCACTAATGTGAAATGATTCAATGTGATGGACAGCAGTTTATCAAAACAAAGTCTCATTAAAATCTGTCTGCACTTTGCCCTTACTCTGCTCTGTATAATAAGATTGTGAAGCTTTCTGTGACCAGACAGTAACCTGTGGTAACCTGTAGTGTGTGTACATTTATGAGTGATGAATAAAACCATTGTCACCCTTAAATGTTGGCATCAATATTGTGTTAGTAACATTTGGAAGTTTCTGCTTTGTCAGCAGCAATGACTGGCAAATAATCAGCTGTTTTGTAATGGGAAGCCTAAAATAGCAGTTGAAGACATTGATTTAAGCTTCATGGAAAAAGACACTGCTGCATTTATTATGATACCATTTTTGTTGTGTAAGGGTGACATGATTGTTATTTTAGCTTTTTAGACATACAGTGCAATTAAGAATAATCTGTTTTCCCACACATTCCACAAAGCAAGTGAAGCGCACATGCTAATAGCCAGGCCCTTAAATTTAGAGTGACTTCCGCTGCTGCACGGGCAGCCAGTGGGTACAGATGCATGTTTCACAGTGATGGGCAGCTATTGTGGGACTGCAGCCTTCTTACAGAGATGTGTGTCTCAACAGAAGCTGCTGATAAATAATAAACTCCCTAAGATTTGCCTATATTTGCCCATATACATTTTGGAGTATGTAAACATAAGTGTAAATGTAGATATACATTTGGGAGTGCTGAGGAGGGGGATTTGTATGTATGACATATACTGTAGGCTTTGTAAGCTGTAGCAGGCATCCAGACTAGAAGTTTAGAAGATGCACAAAATAATTCTGATTTGTGTTTACAGGAAGTAGTAGACGCTTACACCAATAAAAATTGCTGTGTTATATGTGCACACTGATACATGCAGTGTTTGACCCATAATCTGTGTGACTTGCATGAGGCTGGTTTTTGAATATCAGCAAAGACAAATCAAGATTTGGGCAGGGTGTTCAGAAAACAGATTTTTCCTGTAACTAAAGTAGTAAGTTTATAGTGACAGTTTTAATTCATAATTATTCCCACTAAAGGCTATTTACTGGGAGGGAGAGTTTTACATATTCTTTTACTAGGGTCTGCCATTGTTGTTTTAGACAGAAGTCTTTATGAACAGATTTAGCTAAGAAATGTTTGTGTGTTCACATACAAACTTTATTTGGTGTTCTTTTCTCCAATCTTTTCTGTGCTTACTGCTTTTCTCAGTGTTAGTGCATAGTACCTTTATATTATGCATGTTACTGAAATTTTACTGTATTGGGGCCAAATCAGTGGTACTTTCTTGCATGCTTGGGACTCATTGTTTGTTGAACTTTATCTTTGCTTGCTATCTTAGACTGAACTACTTAATTAAATATGTGAAAAATAAATTGCTAAACCTTATAATTGGACAATACTATTTACCATGAACTGAAACACAGAAAGAGCAAACAGGTGATATTGTAACTATGATGTATGGCTAACTGCATTTTAGAGGACATGATTGTCCACATACAATTTTAAAACTTTGACTATACCAGATGGTAAAAGAGTCTTAGAGACATATTTGTGGCTATATGAAAGATTGCAAGTTGAGATAGCATATTGCTCTCAGTGAAGAAGAATAAACCACAGTGGCATGAGAAGAATTTTAATTATTAAAGTGTTTCCATTCCAGAACTTATATTCATGTGTTATTTTACCAAAATTTATTGTAAAAATTCACACCTTTAAATGAGGACATGATAGCTCATTAAAAAAAAGGAAAAAAAAAAAAGTGGTTTATAGGAATGGAAGATTAGTTTTGCTCTCTGCAAGAAAGGATTGCAAGACCTTGCCACCATTAGTGCACCAGCCTATTCTGGCCTTTTACACTGAAGTCAAATCAATGGTGAAAGAGTTTTCCCCAAATATTTGCAAAAATTGGGCTGGTATTATATATGACAGAGACTGCAGTAATCACTTTTGTATAAGAGAGAGGTGTGGAAAAAAGAAGAGTTGCATTATCCAGTTTTGGAAGATGCTCTAACACAATGGTAAAAATGGGGGATGTTGCCAATTACAGATTTTCTTTTTTCCAGTGAAAATCTAGTGAGATGGTTTATAGTGAAATGAAAGCTGTTATGTCCTACGCAGTTCAAGGTTATGTTCACCATGAAATGTGGCACTAAGGCCACTGTAATGAGGCCAAAAGTAAAAATTGGAAAAGAAGTCCCATTTCCTCCATAGGATCTATCTTGAGACCACTGACCAAGGTGACAGCTTTATCTCCAACTGTAAAGATGCAGTTGAGCACTTTCATTTTCATGGGAGTTCCTAATTTGTAGTTGCTATTTGGCAATTATTTTGTTTGTGTGTTTGGTCAAGATCTGTGATATTTCAGAGCAGCTGTCTTCTCTGAGTCAGGCTAAGAGTGAAGATGAATAAATACCTCCTGGCAAGTAAACATTATCATGGTAATCCTTCTCAGTTCTGTGAAAGTTTCAGGGTGGCTCATGACACATTTTTAGCAAAAAAACTATTAACAAAGATAACTTCTCAACTCTAGAAAAAAATTCATAAAGAGCCTCATCCATCTTTGTGGATAGATAACTTTGAGCCATTTTTATAGAACAAGAGATTGGATCTGAATGAAAATGTTTAAGGAAGTAATTTGAATGTTATTGACAAAGTTTCACTTCAAAGACGTGCTAATATTTTATAGTCTAGTTGTAGCTTATCACCTGTCTTTGTTCTTTCAGGCGTTTAAGACCAAGGATGGCTACATCGTGGTGGGAGCTGGAAATGATCATCAGTTTGTCACTGTGTGCAAGGTGTGTTAGGCAAGAGTATAGAAATGTGTAATGGGTTTTTTTTTTTGTTGTGTTTTTGATTATTTTTGTATGGAAATAGTGGTGAGTATAAATTCTTACCCTGTGGCTCTGGCTGATCATCTAAGGGACTAATATGGGGTCTATGTTTTGGCCCTGAATTCAGAACACACCAGTTCTAAAACTTTTAGGTAGTGCTCCCCTTTTGAAGTCTGTGCACATCTGATCAACTTAAAAAAAAAAAAAAATTAACAACCTAACAACCTTCCAGTTTTGGAATAGCGAATGTCACATAAGTCATACTGGTACGTTCTTTCAGGAAGAAATGTGACAATGTTTCTCCATGAAATATATGTTAAAGTATTAACAAGGCAAAGTTAGAGGTTTGTTCTGCTACTTGAATCAGTACCCAAGCACACTGTCCTTTTGAGCACATACCATGTGCTGATCTGTGCTCACTGAGAAACTTGTGGACTTCTTAGAAAAGAAATGGTACAGGACTCTGGGCTGATTTTGGAGTGGTGCAGAGATATGATGTTGAAGAACAAGCTTTAAAAAATGTTCTAAAGAAAATGTATCAACATACCAAATAAAAGACCCCAGTAACATGTAAAATGGGACAAGACAATTTTTGCATATAGCATTTGACAACATTTTTAAAAATTACAATTCTAACTAATTTAGCTATTGTGTTTTTTCTCTAGGAACTTGGATACTTAACATAAACTAATGACACTCAGGAAACTGAGCTTTATTTTCCTCCATTTGTTCATGTCATGTATTTCTCATTTCTGTGGAAATTCACCACTAATAACTGGAAGAGAACTGCTCTTTTGAGTCTCTTTAAGTACAGTTTGGGGTATGTGTCCCCACCTCACTGTGTGGAGGGTTTCTGCTTTCATTTACTTGAATAGGCTCTTAATCTCTTCAAAATTTGCTCAGTGGGTTTTCTTCATAAAGGTGTCTGACCACTACAGTCATCATTATCTTAATATGAATGAAGACTAATAGCTGAATAAGTGTCTGCCTGGCACAACTCAGTTTTGTCAAAGACTCATTATCTCATAAAGGAAATCTTTCCAGTGTCCCACAACATAGCTATGAATGTCTTCTTGGTGCTTTATCACTTAAATTGAAGAATTATGTAGCAAATGCTTGTCATCCTGTCATCTTTGAGTACGACAGAGTGAAGATCCATCTCAGTAGGTTCTGACATCCTGATATGAGCAAGCAGGCACTAAATCTTTAGACCATGCGCTTTACCTGACTTTAGAGTGCAGCTGAGAGAATGAGAGAATTAGTGTGACTTGTTGCTACATTTTCTCTCTGTGATCATTAAGGAGTGAATGGAACCCCAGAAGATGAGGCAAGATTTTAATGGTTTGCATTACCCTAGAATGTAAGGATAAAAAATAAGTGAGAGAATATTAGCCCTGGTCTGCAAACTGTTTTTTTTTTTTTTTTTTTTTTTTTATCCTTATAAATATGTTCTGGTGTACCTACATAATAACAAGAGATACAGAGCATGGAAAAATTAGCATTGCTTACATTTCAAAGGGATTAAAATAGCAGAAAAAATAGTTCAAGTTTTGAGTAATTGTTAGGTTTTTCTATATACCAGTTATCATATTTGTTTCTAAAAAGAATGCTTTTTACCCTTATCAGGATATTGTAGTTATGGATTTGGGCTGTTACATTGCCCAGAAGTGAAATGGTGAGGGAGTCAGTGGAATGCTGGAATGAATACTTGTTAGAGATATGCTCTGTGCTAAGTCAAAGGTGATTTGGAACTTACAACACTATGAAGAGGGAAAGTCAATAAAGGAAAAGAACTTTATTACAGGAAGGCCTGCAACACCGTAGTGAACTTTAGTAAATACAGAGACAACTAATTCAAACACTGGAATTGCTGTTGTTAGAGAATCTTTCTGAGCTGGGTTGGTGCTGAAAATACAGGCTGTATGGAAGCTGTGCCCTGAAGACACTTACTCTAAAGATGTAACAGCTGGCTCAAGCTGTCAACAATTGCAAACATTCTGCTTCAACTGTATCTTTTCAAGCAAGCAGAAAGAAAAATCTGGAATAATTCTCTGTGATATTTTCAAAATTAATGACAACTAAGTGTAGCTTGTTTGAGGACTTGGATAATTGCAGAAAAACTTTGTAACACTGCTGGCTGAAACGCATGTGGTCAGGTGTTACAAGAGCACATCCTGACCTGTGGCTGATTTGGTCTGATTAGGAATACTGAGTGAGAGTCTTCAGAAGGCTGACGTTTTGTGTACAGCAAGGGAGAATGCAAACAGATTTGCTAGTGTTGCAGGACAAAACACAGAGAGCATAAGCTCTAAGTGTGCATGTAGAGCTTGAACAAAGCCTCAAATAGAGAACACCATTTTCATTCCAAATGTTCACAGTGAAATAAAGAAAATAAATTGGCAACATGATGCAGAAAGATGAATGGTACATTAATGAATAAGTTCTCAAGTGAGCATTTGTTAGTCACAAAAAAATTGAGAAGAACATATATAGACATGCAGCTTTACACCAGATGGACATTAAGTTAAAGCTGAAATCAGTAACATTAATTAAAACAGTAGAGTGAGCAATTCCATATGATCCTTTCTCATATAACTCATCAAATGGAACCATAGCTTTCTGATTAATTTCTTGTTTTTTAAAGCTCACATAAGTATTCACTATCATTTACTTTGAACAACCTTAGAGGATTTTTTTTCTAAAGCAGTGATTTGTAACTCCAATATAGCAGTGTTAAAAAAGGAGATAATTTTTAAGTGGTGCCAGTAATATTTATTAGCATCTGGATAGAAAAACTGAGTTATTTTCTAATGCCAAATTATGATATGTTGTGATTTCCATAAACTAGATTATGTAAATGCAGAAGGAAAAGAAAATATGCTGCTAATTAAATATTGATGTAAGATACTAGATTGATGTTTTATGTTACCCTGCAGATAAAAATATCCAGGAAAGTTTTGTAACATCACTATTGTTCTAACATACCTTACAGATACCTTGTTTCCATGCTTAATTTTGTCACTCTAGGTGAAAATTATGTCAAAGATAACTATCTGTTTTTAATATCTCTAAATACCTGTTGAAAGAATATCTGTTTTGCTAATACTTTTATGTCATCAACAGCTATTGACTTGTAAAGGAAGATGCATTCTTATTCACTCCAGCAAAGTCAGGAGACCTTAAATGATTGTGGCCTTGGTCTAAACCAGTTTCAGAGAAATTCATAGAATGTTGTGTTTGAAGCAAATATCAGAGAGATTGACACTAACTTATGCATCACTTACATGTGGTAGTACAAAGGCATATGGATTGAAGGGGCTACTGAACATATTAATGAATCATAAATCCATTGATGATTGCCAAATATATAAAAAAAGACCTTCAACTCAGAAAAGTCCTAATCCAAAGAGAACTGGAGCTTGGATGAATACTAAAGAAGTTTTTTATGTACTGGCCCTGCTCTTTAACTCTTCCTAAGCATCAGACGACAGGCAGAGATAGAATGATGGGCTATAGGAACTTCAGGTTTGAGACACTGCATTTTTTTGGTAAGCCATCTTAGAAATGGCCCTATAAAAATGTAGCATGCTTAGAATGATTATATGACTAATAATAAGAAACACTAAGCTCTAGTGTGTGTTAGTGAGTAAAAATACATGAAGAATATGTGACTTCTTCATAAAATTTTCATAAGATTCTATGCTGCCTCTTCTCTGTAGCTGATGTAATTGGTGTATATTTAGAAATCACATTTAATTATGTTTATTTATGTTCTATAGAAAGTAATTGTGGCACAAAAGGGTAAATTATACTGATTTTCCACACAGTTGCTTTTCTAATGAATACCTGTACAAAATTCTAAGACTCGTTCTGCATATTTAATTATTTCCTTTATAACACTGTCTTCACATGTTATTTAAACTTCTAATGTGGCAGGTGGAAGTTACACATCAAAGACATATTTATCCTTTCTTAGACCTATACCACCACTTTTTTTAGTAATTCTTTTGTCAAAAAAAGTAATAAAGAAGACCAATGGTGTTTCAATAGAAAAAGACTTTTTTTTCTTTTTTTTTTTTTTTTTTTGATAGAGATTACTGAAATGGAAAGAAATAATCTTAGACATGTATTTTCTTCATCCAGTATATTAAGTATAGACATATTTCTTATTTTGTGTCATATAAGTTAGTGCAGGATAATCCCATAGATCTATCCATCCCCAAGTTATAACTTTCTTTTTTAGTTTCTATGGTAAGGATTTCTTCTGGCTAACTCTGAATGCTGTTAGCTAAAGTTTGGATCTTCAATCTGATTTCTCTCTTTTTCCTTTACTTGTTAAGTAACATTAGTCAGAAGGCTTTCTACCAAAAGGAGTAATAATTATTTTTTGATTTATTTATATTAAAAGATTGATGATAAGTAGTGATTATTTGAAATCAATGACTTTTTAAAATCAGTAATTATTTTGTTAGCTTTATATATACATATATATACCTCCTATGAAGCACATTTCTTACTTAACTTTATTTTTACTTAGATCCTGAATTTGCCTGAAGTTAGTAAAGATTCCAGATACAAAACTAATACACTCAGAGTCCAGAACAGAAAAGAACTTATTGACACATTATCAACCCGGTAAGTTAATTAAAAGGGAAGAATCTACATTTAATCTGTTAATTTAAGTATTAGCGTATAACAAACTCTCATCATATGAAAACTCTATTTTACTCTTCTTAGATGCTCTAGTTTTTATAATAGATATTGTGAAAGTTTACTGATGTTAAGTAGTCTACCTTTTGCACACCGACTGTAGTGTGAAATACAGAAGCCAGACCACAGATTCAAGTTTTCAGAAACCATGTTAACTTCTTTTTAACATTATCTTGAATTTTAGTGAAAACAGTGTTTTCTGCTTTCCTGGATGAATGCAGCACCTAGAAAAACTGCTTGGAGCCCCATTTGCTTTTGCTGTGGGATTTTAAAGTTTTCAATTAGTATTTCTTTATCCAGGGGAGCTCCACTTGCTGCTACTCTCTTACTGCTGATTCTGTATTGTGGTACTCTGTGCCACAAATTCTCCCTGGGCCATTCCTTTGGAAATCAAAAGGATACATGTTTAGTTTTCTGTTTGGAAATCATCAAATTCAATAATTAATATTTTGTTAAAGAGAGAACTCAAAAAACCTTTTATTTGGGAGATTAAAATAGCTTAGTTACCTTCCTCATTCTGTTTGAGAAGGCTTTATATCTGCAGAGTGCTCTTCTATTTAATGGAGGGGATGATAAATTTATGTAATGGAAGAAAAATCTAATCTAAGTGTAAATCTTCCCAAAGGTGGCTTTGGCAGCACCTCAAACTTCTGGGGATGAGCAGAAGAATTTGTGAATTATTCAAGTCATACTATCATGTTGACACTTGGCCAGTATTAGTCTTTGTCAACAAATGCATCACAGTTATCACTGAGGCAATTTTACTGGGGGCTTTAGAAGCATTAAATCAGATGTCTTCCATTTTCATTCCATCCAAGAAAAAGAGCTTTAGTAGCACATCCATACACCCACTCTTAACTCCACGCATTTTTTGGATATTGAGAAACAGAGTTGTGAGTCATTAAAGAGTGTGGAGAGTTATTTTATCTCTTCCAGTTGCACTTGTATTTTTGTCTCTGTCTTACCTGTCCATCTTCAGATGTCCTGGCCTGGTGAAAAAACAAAGTACCTGGTGACTTTGTATTTTTGAATAACTACGGTGCAAATGTCTTTGATTAACTTTTGAAACTCTTCTTTTACCTTCCTATAACAAATGGATTGTGATAGTGCAGACGAGGCCACTCTTGCTGTAAGCTCTGAGCCCCTGAAAGGCCATAATTTATCTTTAGACTTAGTTTTGATCTGTTTTATTCTTGATGCGTAGTTTCAGTTTCAAAGTTGGTTCATGTTAACTTATTACTTGGACTTCATTTAGTATGGCATTTGTCTGATGTACTCTGGTACCTTGTGAGAAGGCTATTTTGCCATCCATAGATCAGTTACTTGATAGCTCATTGCTTCTGCTTGATGTGGGATGTTGTAATTTTTTTCCTATGGGCAATGTCTGAACAAGAAGATAAAGTTCAAGGATCAGCTGTTCTTTGAATTGCCAGAATTACAATTTGTTTTTATGTCTGTAGCAATTAGTTAATCAAATTACATTACTGCTCTTCTAGTTACTGCTTTTTTTTTTTCTCAGTTTGTGTTCTGTTATTATAATTTAGGCTGAATTTCTGCATATTAAGTGCAAGTATGTAAATGTCTACACACTTTTGGAGTAGACATTTCTAAAGTATTCTATTATGTCATATTATTGTGAGTTCATCTGGCAATCAGTTATAAAACACAGATATAACAAACACCTTTGGTATTCTAATGGAAGTTGAATGTGTTTCCACATACATTCCATGGTAACTTTGCTTTCATTCACTAATGCACAGGTTTTTGTAAAGTTATATGTGGTTTATTTTTGAAGTTACTTGGAGAATTAAATTAATAGTTTCTCAGTACTGAAAAATGTCAACCCTTGAGAAATGAAGGGAAATGACAAAATAATAATGATAGAATTTCACTGAAAAATACCTTAATTTACCCACTGATTGCTTGATAGTATTACAGCCTCCAACACATGGAAAATATAACCCTAAGGTGCATTACTTGTACAAAAACACCTGCAGACCCTTCCATTCACTCATTGTATGTGCACTGCTGTCTACCTTGAAATGAATTTGTGGGGATATAAGCTGGAGCAGCTTAGAAGAAATATTCTTAGACATAGATTTTCTCAGTCTAGCATATGAAGTACAGTTGTTTGAAGTACAGTACTTTTGTTAAGATGAGTCACTCCTTTTCCCCCCAAACTCTCCTGCTGCCATTTCCAGTTTATACACCCTTCCTGTTCCACTAAGTCATTGGTATTTAAGCAGCATGTATGGCTGATGCTCGGTGCTCTGCAGTTGCTTACATATAGCATTGCTGTTGCACAGCAGATACAAGCTTACATTATTTTCAAGCCTTTGATGCTCTTATAATCCTAATAAGCCAAGGTTCCAGCAGATCCTAGAGCAGGCTTCCATTGACCTATGTACCTGTTTCCTCACCCTTATCCTTTATGAACTACTTCTGGAGCTATACTTCCCCTTTTCTTTTAAATTTTTTCTTAATTTTCAAAATGAACTACCTGCGATTAAGTTCTAATTTCTGAGCATTCGGTAAGTGCAAAAAGATGGATTTTTTACTTCCTCCTCTTAAGAAAAAGGGTTTTCCAGGCTTTGTATAGTAATAGAAGGAGGTTTTTCAGACCTACAGGATCAGTAGCTCCCTGAAGTCTTGAGCATTTAATTTGCTTCATGTGTGGAGCTGAAATTTTTGAAAGCATCTGAACTCTGAATACCAAGGAGACACTTTATGGCTTTCATTTGATAGAGCAAAAAACTGAGCAACTGAGACTTTTGTCACAAATTTATTTCTAGATGTATGCACAAAGGAAACATTGGGACAATTGGTCAAAGTTAAGGATGTTGGTTTTTTTAAGGAAAAGGCTCTCTCTTGGGAATTCTTGACTCAAGTGACCTCTAATTTAGACCAATAATTCTGCTCACCACCTGTGGTACCCATGCCAGATTTCAAGGCAGTTAGGTAACCATGGGATTATGCAGTACTTAGAAGAAAGTGACCTTTAAATAGAAGACTTTTCAGAAGGGTGTGAAATGATGTATTCATCAAAGTCAGATCTACTGAACTGAGCGAGAATACAAGATGGGGATAAACATAGCTTCAGACATATATGTAACTTGAAGCAGCAGCTCTGAAAGATGAGAACTGCTCCATTCATTTCAGAAAGAATTTTGTCATCCTCTTTCTTCTCTGACAGAAGTGAAGAGTGAAGTATGCCTGTCCTGAACTCTTCAATCCAGCTTGCTCTCTGTACATCTCAATTCCTTCTGCAGGGCACAAATGAAAGATAGAGAGGGAGAGCAAATAAGGAAGGATAAGTTCACATATCTGCAAAGAATGTCAGATCTCAATAAAAGTGATGGGAAGGTAAACCACTGTGGAGTGGTATGCTGCTTCTAAGAGAGCCTGCTCTCATGCTGAAGCAGGAGGAGTGATAACAGAAAACACTTCCATCTCGAGACATGGAGTGTTTTTCACTTCCGTAGTCTAGGGGGAAATGAGTAAAATGCTTCAAGAACCACTGGTTCATAGGATATTCACAGGGAAGAAGGATATAGGCCTGTGGGTCACTTTGAATTTGTTTGCTACTGGTGGTGTTGTCCCTTTCCCATGTCTGGTCCTCGTCCTTCTATGCTGGTTTTTTCCTGTCCCCATCATTTTCCTCCACTTCCGACAGGCCCCCTTCCCCCTCTTCATCTTATTGCTGCTTTCTCCTCCCACTACTGACATTTGCAGATCTTCAGTTAAAAAAAAAAAAAAAAAGAAAAAAAAGTATTGGTATCTTCCTCTCTATTTAGGTTACATTTTCCCAAAAGACAAGAAAGTAGAACTCTGACAAAAGCAAATTACCTCTGCCTTCCTCTCTTGTGTATGTGCCAAGAGTCAGTAAAATGACCCTACCTGGGTGGAGGTCAGGTTCAATGGCTACCAGTGAGGCCCCTGAGGCTCACAGCTCATGTGAGAACTGACAGACTACAGAGCACTCTGTTTTTTAAGTTTCAAGTTCCACCTTAAGTTAAGGTGGAAGCCTCTGGCTTGTGATATAGATGTACATATAACTCACAAACAAGAAAACCAAGTTTTAATTGTTGCTTTATTCCCCCTCTACCTCTCTTCCACTTTTGCTTTTGCTTCCACTAGAACACAATAGTACCAGACACAATGCAGATAATTTTGTTTGTGTGTATATATATATATGTCTGTGTACATATGCATGTATGCGTCAAGACACATACATACAGAGTGCACATGAAATTTGAGGTACATCTGTGCAAAAGCTAGTATAATATCAGTTTTGAAAGAAGCTGCTTTGAGAAAGGGGGCTTAATCTGTTGACCTTCTTTTTCAAATTACTCCAGAATTTGAACATTACCTACCATGCACCTCAGTATTGTAGACATATTTTAAGACAGGGCAGCTAAATGTGTGCTCTAAGGTACTTTGGGAAATTAACCTGTAAATGGAACAGTGTGTGGGCATGTATGAGTGTAGGTGGAAGGTGAGTAGCAGACGTGTCCTCTGCCTTTAAATTGAAGCAGTTTCACATAAAGAAGAACATATAAATTCAGCATGATTAGTACCCCTGCAGCTCTAACTAAATTATTGTAGACTCAGAAGTGTTAGGGCTGGAAATGATTCAGAGTGGAATTTCTATTCCTAGCACTTGTGTTTTAAACCCCTTATTCTTGACTCTACACTACAGCTGCATGCTGCATATATAGGTGTGAGGGGAAAAAGAATGAGCAGGAAGGAAACACACAGGAACTTGATCCTCAGTTAATAAAGTCGTTGCTAAATGGTTTCCACCTAGTAACAGAAGAGGAGGGCACCTAAAGGGGAAAGAGTAATGTAAGACATTTGGTTTGCCTGATGAGAAGCATTGTTAAATTCACACTTGTTGAGACACACCCAGTCTTTGTAAATCTCCTTCCCTGTCCCTATCATTTCCTTTTCCAAACCAAGAGCTTTGCTGACTGAAGTCACTGTTGATAGCATTACAAGAATGAGCCTCTGGTTGTTTACAGCTTCAGCAGTACAGGTGTTTGAAGTTTGAAAGACAATTGACTCGAGTGTGTCACAGCTGGTAAGGTTTACTTTCCCCAGTCACCTACCTCACCATGAGTATGCAGAAGGTTGAGCTGTGTAGATACCAGCTACCAAATTGCCATATTTTGCTTTAAAATGCTTTGTTTTAAATTGTGATTTTTTTTTGTTGCCTCTTGTGTCCACAAATAAGAGAGAGCCAAAATGTCTCAAGCATCTGGTTTTTGGACTGGGTAAGCTAATGTGTATTTTCTGTGTTCTTTTCTTACCGTTTAATGAGCTTCTAAGATTTTCATATACCTGTGTGAAATTCAAGATCCTTTTTGAAAAGGAACACACTGTCTCTTTTCTGATGAATTACATTTCTAACTTAAGGCTGCTGAAATCAAGGATTTTAAACGAACTTTTTGACCTGACTTTTGATAGCTATTTAATCCCGTTTAGTTAAAAGAAAACTGGCAATAAAAGCAATGCAACTTTTCATCCTTCTCAATGTGCTTTCATTGATGAGTGTTTAACTAGCTGATTTTCAGTTAATTTGCACTTCTTTTGTCATAATTATAAAAGTTATAGTCCTTTTTTATACTTGAAAAGAGAAGAAGATCGGAGAAAAGTAGTATATTTCTAATGTGCATATCTTAATGTTGTCTGACTAATAAAATAAGTAGTTCTTTTACATGCTAGATTAACTACTCAGTAGCTGTATAAAATATATTTTGCAAGATAGACATGTTTCCCTCTGTCTGGTATGCACTTCCTTAAAAATCATACATGATTTTAAAGCAGTATGTAAATCTTGATAGAAGAATGAGAAAGTCCAATAATCTCTGGCACAGATGTCATGCATAAATGTGAAGTTTTATTGATAGTTCTATAAAACTGGTAACAATATTTATAATGTGCAGAAATATAAAAGAATTTTCATGGTAGACTCGTGGTACCTGCAAATCTCTGGATAGTTTTTTATGTAGCTACCACTTATCATCTACTGTATATGCATCTTTTAAAGTAGTTGGAATATCTTGCAGCAAAACCTGTCAATACAGTCATGTTGATCCCAAATATTTTAATATTTTGTTGTGGTTTTCCCAGTGATTCTCCAGTAACAGGAGAGTAGACACTAACAGAGATATTTACAGACTACTGAGTAAATACTGTAGTATTCACTTTGAAAGCACTAATTCTGTATTCACTGTACACTAAAAAATAGGATCATTTTTTTTAATTTTCCAAACAAATATTTTTCTAGGACTTTGGTTTTGTATGGTGTCTTTCATAGATGCTACTGTAAGAAACTGTATCAACTATCTTGTGCATTTAACTACAATTAAAGAGGTGGGTAGTGAAGAGATAAAATATTGTAGGTATTTGGGAGTGAAGGGACTGTTGGTAGAACAAAGTGAAACAAAAACCATGATGCAGATTTGGGTTGTGCTAGAAAACAAAGGAATGCTATTGTGGACTTTAGCAAGAACAGAGGAGCTTTTTGTGATTGAACACATGTAAAAAGCTGTTACTAATCCTAGAGGTAGCTGTTCCATCTGTATTTGGTAGCTGTCCAAATTACTTCTCTAAATTAATTGCCATAAGTTTCCTATAGAAGAGAGCAGCATTTTGCTTCAGTAGTTCTGCTAAACTGTGTGGAATTAGGTGGTTTTATCCATTAGAGAAACATGGTTGCCCTTCCACATAGGATGTAGAAAGGATTGAAGGTTTCCTAGGAAACATAGAAAATAGAATGCACACAAAGTGGATTCATTCAAGCTTTTAAAGTCTTTGTTTCATTGAAAGACGGAATATTGCTAAAAAAAGGTAACAAATTTTACTTTAATAACTATCGGGATGAGAAACTTAGAAACAAACTCAAGTTCTGTTAAAATATATTAATCAGTAAAGCCATTTCATCTAACTTGCACAAGTCAAACAAATTATTTTTCTGTTTTACATGTGAAGATCCATTTGTCACTTTTGTTCTTTTTTTTAAATTAGAATTTGTTAGAAGGCAGGAGGGAATGTAGATCCTGGTTTTTAAGAAGCAAAACTACACTTGTAGTTTATGTAAGAAAACAAGGTATAAAGCTTTTTTGTATTTAATTATTTTGCCTTTTGGAGGTTTTTCCTTATATTGTGCTGCAATGTTTTTTGATGAATTTGCTGAATGTATAGTTTAAATTTAGATGTTTTCATTTAATGATGCCTGCTACATTTACTAATTGAAGAAAAATATATTTAGTTGGATTTCTTCCAATTTAAAATAGTTCAGCTTATGTCACACTCTCTATTCTTAAGATATTTTAAAGCATGAAATGTATTTTATGTTAAATGTTCCGGAATCTGATGCCTCATTTCAATAGTGCAACTTCAGTATCTTTGTGAGTGCTGTGTAATTCAGTGCAGAGGATGCTTAGAGTATGGCTTAAAATGGAAATAAGTCATCATGGAGACTTCTTCAGGAAGTAAACCTCAATTCAGGTTTTGCAATAAATGTTCTAGCAATGGTTTGTTCTTCACTGGGTGTCCTAGTTTGGAGAACAGGTGTCTGCTAAGAAAGGCAGGAGCCTCTCTTTGAAAATGGAGAATGTAAACCCTCTCCCTCCAAATTATTATAATTTTGAAATCAAGGGGCTTTCAGGCAAAGATACGGGAATTAGGAGTAACAGTTTTTTACTAGGGAAATTAAAATAGAAATACAGTACTACAAAGAAACAGACCCCAAGCCCTGACAATGTCAGAGTACAACCTGACACCC
>PYHW01010358.1:800175-819658 GCA_013186435.1 Turdus rufiventris | reverse complement strand
GCTCGGCTCGGGACTGTTGCGGGCTCGCACTTCCGGGTTTGCAATTTTCCGAACTTTGTCCAACAGATAAGGCGCACCCGACTATAAGACGCACTTCCAGGCTTGGGAGAAAATTTTAGTCAAAAGGGTGCACCTTGTAGTCGTGAAATTACTGTACTCTACCGTCCACAGGATTACAAAACATCCAAGCCAGTAGGGATGCACATCTGGTTCTCCTTGTCCGGTAGGAGGTAGGCTTAGAAACATGAGGACACAAAGGCACAGACGTTGTTGAAAACTCATGGGTGTTTGTCTTGGTGGTGAGAGGCGAAGGTGACGGGGATGGTTACAGCGGTAGACCTGCCAAGAGAAACTCAGAAATTTCATTAGATTTGTTACCTAGCACAGGCTTTATTGATTTTAAAGGACACCACTTAATGATGTTACCTTTTTCGACTGCTGCATCTCCTCGACCTGTGGTGACTAGTTTTCATCCCGCCTCCCATTCTCCTAGCTCATTTTTAATGCTGACTGGTGGACCTTCTTTTCTAGCCTCTGTGACCCAATGTTTTTTGGAGGGAGCTTGTGTTTGATCTCCCCTGGGGAATTGGTTTAGTGCTAGCATAGCGGTAGCTAGCAAGCGTGGTTGTTCTGGTGGAGGAATACCATTGGTGAATGAAGTGATTCATGCAGTTGTCACACGTCTTGCAAAGTCCAAAGCCCTTTTGCTGTGGCATCGGCCTTATCGTTGCCGATTTGAAAGAATGCCTTGATGGGGTTGTGGCTGTGACGTGTATCACAGATACGGTGCCTTGATGTGAGGAAAGTGCTTCTTCTGTTATTATAGCAGCATGGGATGTTGAAATGCCTGGATGGGACATCGCCTGGCAAAGCCTGGCAACGAACGTGGAGCCTGTTACAATGTTAAGGTGCTCTGATTGGAACAATCCACATGCTAACGCCACAGTGGAGGCTTCTAAAAGTTGGACGGACAGCGACTTGTCTGTCATTCTCACACACTGCCATCGTTCTTGTGCCTGTCACCCCACGGCTGTGGTAGAGGTAGCTGAGGATGCGTCAGTGAACACAGTTTGTCCCGGTAGAGGTTGGTCTTTGACTTTTGATGGGAGGTCAAGGTCTACTATTGCTAGTAGCTGAGTCCATGGGGGTTTCACTGCATAGCAAAACTGTCCCGCAAAACCGAAGAGGGCTAAAGCAAGATGTTCTGAGATTGCCATGGATGACGTTGGAATCTGCTTCCAGAATGGTAAGTATATTCTCGCAGGCTCAAAACCTAGGTGACTCAGAGCGAGTTTCCTGCCCTTCATGATCAGGTTTCTGAGACATTCCATTCCTGGGGTAAAGGCACGTGAAGCTCTTCCGAGGACTACCCACTGTACTGGCTTGGCTGTGTCAGGAGATCTTTGTGCTAATGCTCCTACTCCCCCCTCTTTGGTGAAATGTATGTACAAGTCCCCATATTATTGGTGGGCTGTTGCATTGTACTGCCAGGGTCACTCGAGGGTTTTGTTCTCCAAATTGCCTTTCGAAGACGTGGATATGATTAACTCTGGCTGGGTCATCGGTTGAGGAAATGCTTTCTGCAGTGGCAAAGGCTGGACCATAAAGTTGGTAGCCTCTCGGAGGGGCAGCGGGTTTGGGAGATGCTCGCTCCATGCGGGGTTCGCATAGCTGGGCTGTCTGATGTTCCATCTGGGAGAGGGCTGCACATGGCCCTTCTGCCCCCTCCCCAGCCCATTTCCCTGCTTCTTGCCTCTGCACTCCCTAGCGACATGTCCTTTTCTCCTGCAAGCCCAGCATGGACCTCTCTGCCTGCCTTGGGATGGGGGGCCCGGTGGTGCTGGCTGGTTGTGACTGCGATAGTTTTGAACTGCCATTACTTCGGCTACGGCAGCACCGACTGCAGCTGGGATTGGGGCTAAGGCAGTGCTCACTGCAGCTTGGACTGGGGCTAGGTTTTCTTCTCTTGCGACGTGCTTAATCACTGCCGTGATACTGGCACCTGGTGGCACTGAGCGCAGGATTTCTTTGGTGGCCTGATTGCATTGTTGTCGCAGGCAACCTGCCACAACTGGACCTTTGGCCTCTGCTGGCAAGTCGGAAGCATCTACAGCAGCTTGAAGTCGGTCTACACATTGAGTAAAGCTTTCGGTTTCAGTCTGCTTGATGCTAGACTATGGGGCTGGTTTGGAGATTATTCTGCATGCGGCATGGATAGCTTCTCTGGCAGCATGGGTTGTGGCCGCGACTTCTGAGGCTCGCAGACCTTGGACTTGTGCTTGAGGACTGACCATTTATGGATCTTTGCCCATCAGCCATTGTAGGCTAGAGTTGTGCAGTGGATGGTGATCCCCAGTGACTTTGGCAAGCATATTTAAACAGTTGTCTTCCCATTCCTGTTTGAATACTATCATCCCTGCACCATCAAAAATCATTTGGCATGTCTGTTTAATATCAAAAGGTAGCATATCGTCGTTGCCGAAAATGCCATCAATCAAGGTGGAAATCATCGCGGAATTTATTCCCTTTTCGTCAATGGCTTTAACGACTGCTTGCACGTCTTTGGGGTTTACTGGGGAATAAGCTGGTAAATCGTTATTCATTCTCCTGACTGGGAATGCTTGCACCGCGGATGGAGCTATGTCAGCGCATGCCATCTGGATTTCTTTCCAGTCCGTAAGCGGCATAGGTTTTTGTAAGCTTTTTTCTTTTTTGACCGCGTGGAATGCGGGTAAACCAGTAAGTTTGGTAAAAGCCGCTGGTATTCCTTCCCTGTCTGAATCGGAATCTGAGGTAGATGAGTACCGCTCTGTATCCCACCGCTTTGTGTCCCAAGGGGGCCGCAGGTGGTAGCGATTGGGATACCGTGAGTAACCGTAGTCCTCATCCGACTCAGAGGAGGAAGTCGAATGATGAGAAGTTTCCGGCCTACGGTACCTTTTACTTGGGCTCTGCCCTTTTTCTCTCCCTCCCCTTCTCGCCTCCCTTTTGGGGAGTTCCCTTCCTTAAAGGAGAGTGTTCTGGGGCGCGGTCCCTGATTGGGTCTTGGGCTCTCCTCCCTCTTGTCGTCCATGCTCTCCTCCCCCTTCCCCTCGGGTTCTTGTTTGTGCATGTCTGTGGTGGGAAGCAACTCCTCGCCCCGCCCTTCTCCCTCTTCCCTGGGGCCATTTTGTGGTGCGTATAGTGGTGGTCTTTCCCAAATCCCCTCGGGGTCCACACCGCCAAGACCGCTTTCAAGTTCACAAGTGTTAACACCTCCTAACTGCTGACCCTGCTTAGTGGTTAAATCGGGAGTAGAACTAAAGGACCGAGACCGTGACCAAGAGCAATCTTTAACTTTAGGTGGCAAATTGGAATCCGCAAAGCAATCACCGAACGCAGTCTGGGTAGCAGTTCCCACCCCTGCTTTTGGAGTAACTTTCAAACAACTCTGAGCCACCTTCCATGTCTCTTGCTCTAGCAATGCCTTCTGCAAGGCTTGCGTAACTCTCCCCCAGCTTTTGAGACACTTGCCAGACCCAGAAAACATAACGTCATTTGAGAGTGCTTTAATACACTTGTCCCAACACTCCAAGCGCAGCACGTCCACAGGATGATCAATAGCACCCAATTTTAACAACCGCGTAACCGCACATTCGAAATCTTTTACTTTACAATCAATCCCCCACTGCCTATGCAGTTCCAAAACTACCTTGCCGAGGGCATCCATCTCGGCAGTACGGGAGCGTCCTCCCCGCCAAAGTCAGTCCAGCTGCTTCGGCCGTCTTTCCTTGACCAGTGAGAATCCTGATACCTGGTCGCCTGCACCCATGTGTCGGGGGGCGATTCTTCCTCCTCCCAGGTTTTGGCACCACTATGTTACCTCAAATGGAGGCAGGGGACCTAGTTCAAGGGAGAGACACGTCGGTACACGTACAGACCGATCGGGCAAATCACTCACTGCACCAATGTGATGGATGGCGAAATGCGTTTATTTTCTGTGTGCACATCTTTATATAACCGCGATGTGCTTGCGTCACTGCTGTACTGTCACTGGTTACAACGCTATTGGTTGACACTGTTGGAGAGGATGGTACCCTGTCTTTCCCGTACATCGCGAGATCTTCCGATCAGCTTTCCTGTCTAACCACAATATACTTGCACTATATCTTTTTGTTGTTAAATATGTACATGATGGAAAACTAATATGAAGCACATTAGTGTAATTGAGCAAGGGAGGAAACCCATTGATCCTTATTTGAAACTGGTGATAAATGCATCATTCTTGCATTGCTTCAGATGATGATATAGGAACAGAAGTCAATTCAGACATCTTCTTTTGCCAATGTCTTTGGATTTTGCATTTCTGAAGAACATAGGTAGTACATATTTGTTATTTTATTCACTGGCTGGGACGAAATCAGTAAAGAGGAGTATGGAAGCAGTGAGCAAGGAAGGAGAAATGCTGTACATTCCTTAGAATCTGAAAGTACAGTGCTGAAACCACATTCATTCTTATTTGCTATTAGGTTTTCAGAAAAAGCAACGATCGAGTGGTTGCAGCTCTTTGAAGGGAGTGGAGTTCCATACGGCCCAATCAACAACATGCAGCAAGTGTTCTCAGACCCACAGGTTGGTCCTCACCAAGTCTCTTCTGTACATTATTACACGTGTTTTATGGATGCTGAGTAATGGTCACTCCTCTTGCCACTCAGACCTGATTTTGTCTACTTAAAAATGGGATTTGAGAGGCTTATGATGGATTGAGTTTCAGCCAACAGTATACAAATACAGATCTTTAAATGAATTATATGCTTGGGAACTCAGATTTTGTCACATCAAATTAAACCATAAGTATTCCATGTCTCTCAGAGTCTATACTTCAAAACTGGCTGGTAAAACAGTGAAAGAAACTGTAATATAGTACATAACTGTGTTTTATCACATAAATATGCAGAAAAACACCTTTTTTTTGGGGCCCCAAAAGAACTAATTTTCTGTATGGGATGTGGATAACCAAAATCAATTCTGTTTGAAAAAAATGGGCAACATTTTGACTGATAAAAGAAAAATTAAGCACAAAATCCATATACGGAAAGAATCCTAACCTTTTCTTGGCCTGATGGTTTCTGTAGGTGGAAACAGTTTCTCTGTATATCTGTTTTAAATGCTAAATATTACACTGGCTTACAAATATGCGTAATTATAAACAATATTTTTATATTTTAGTATCTGTAGAGTTATATTATCTTCATATGCCTGGATGCCTCCCCTGCTTTTTTTACTCTCTGGTTTAGGATGTGTTAAAGGGCACAAGATAAACTGGATTATGCCATCTTAAATATTATAACTGAGTACTTTATAGCTATTCTAGCGTGTGATTAATTTTTTCTAAGTTGATTTTTACTAAAGAGAATCACAAGAAAGCATGATTGATCATTGTCTCTTTTGATTTTGTCTTCCAATTTTGTGCATCTACGTCTGCTGTCAGAAGTGTTTGTTGTGACTGTTATTGTAACATTGGGAAAATAAGAGAAGGCAAGGCAATTCCTGTCATGAAATAATATGTTTATAATAAATATGTTTGTTATACATATTATTATATTTTAGAGACATAAAATAATATCGGTTAGGTGACTATAGGGAAATAATCTTTTTTTATTATATAAATACGCTCTTTCTCCTTAAAATGATGTAGTATCATGCCGTAAAGTATGCATGGGCCAAATTTTTCACTTCATAACTTTCACAGGGATTAAGGTTAGGCTTTGAAGAACATACAGCAAGAGTATTTTGCTCAGACTTGGCTCTGCTTGGGGCAACATTGGAGAAATATTCTGTGCTTTTATTTTTTTGATGCTGTGAATTTTAAGAAGCTGAGTCTACTCTGAAAGAGATTGTTTTTAAAACATATGTCATGGGCTATTGCCTCCCAAATTGGAAAGAGGTTATTTTGGCTACCTTGCTCTTGTTAGAATTCACCTAAATAATATTTTCACATACATATTATTATGATTATATAGGTATTATTTATATATGTATGTTTCAAGTTACTACTTGACATAGTTAGACTATCTAGAAAAGGTATCATGGTATTTTGCAGTTAGATATGGCATGTTTTTTAAAATATTTTCCTGTAAAGGGGCATGCTAATCTCCTCCTCGTGAAACTCCTTTAAAACCTTCTTTTCTACACCCTTCTCTGAAATACATGGCACCTGGACATTACTATTAGAAATTTAATGCCAATATTTTTGCATAGCTACATGTTATACCTTTATTTCATTTCTGAAAGAAGCATTTTCTCACTTTTTTTCCAGTTCAAAGGAAACAGGGAAATAAAAGACTGACTGGGGAATAAGTTTATCACCTGAGAGACTGTAATCTAGGTATCCTCTGTGTCACAGGCCTGGGCAACCTGTTCCATTGTTTTCTTACCATCATTGTAGAAAACTTTAATATAGCTACCTAAACTTTTTTCAGTTTAGAATCATTAACCCTTGTCCTATCACAACAGGTCCCATTAAAAATTCTTATAGTCCCCTTTTAAATACTGAAAGGCCACAGCAGGGAATCCCCAGAGCCTTCTCTTTTCCAGGATGAACATTCCTAGTTCTCTCAGCCCTTCTGCATGGCAGAGGTGGTTCATCCAGCCCTCTGATCATCTTCACTGCACTCCTCTGGACTCCTCCAACTTGCTCCTTCCTATACTGTGGACCCCACAGTAGGACATAATAATCCAGTGGGATCTTATGACAGCAGAGCAGAAGGGGAGGATCTCTCTCTTGACAGACTGGTCACACTTCCTTTGATGCAGCCTGGGACACGTTTCTCTTTCTGGAATGAGAGCAAATATTTTTGGCTCATGTCCAGCCTCTCAACCACCAACTCCTGTATTTGTTCTCAGCAGGGCTGCTCTCAGTCAGTCTTCTTGTGCTCCAGCCCATATTGATCCTGAGGAATGCCTTGACCCAGGTAAAGAGCTCTGGATTAGGCTTTATTGAACCTTGGGATGTTCCCATGGACACACTTCTCAAGCATATGCGAGTCCCTCTGGATGGCATCCCATCCTTCGGTGTGTCAACTGCACCCCTCATCTGGGTGTCATCTGCAGAGTTGCTGAGAATGAACTCGATCCCTTTGTCTGTGTCTTTAATGAAGACATTAAAGAGCATTGGTCCCAGTAAGCACCCCCGAGGACACTTGTCACCAATATCCTGTCTCAGTGAGACATTGACTCATGGATGGTCATGGATCATGGATGTGACTGTCCAACCAATTTCTTTATCCACCTATTCATCAATCCATGCATTTTCTTATGTGTGAAACTGAACCCAGATATCCATCAAGTATGAAACCTTTGTAATAATTCTTCCCAGTGCTCACATTATGATGTGATTTATCTCAGACTCAGTTTAGATCAGAAAATACAGTTCTAAAAAAGATGTCACTCAACTTGCATATAATGGCTATGGATACTGATACTGTATGACATGTTAAACTATTTAAATTTACATTACACTGTTTGATCATAGTGCAGTTACCTGCTTCTCATTGCCATTTGCT
Source organism: Turdus rufiventris (assembly GCA_013186435.1). Taxonomy (NCBI): domain Eukaryota; kingdom Metazoa; phylum Chordata; class Aves; order Passeriformes; family Turdidae; genus Turdus; species Turdus rufiventris. The sequence goes on along the minus strand of PYHW01010358.1, from coordinate 812,114 downwards.
TTCAACCACTGCAGAATCTAGAAAAACATCAAACCCAGTGATAGTTCAATTTAGCCCAACTCTTATCTCATTCTAATAGATAATACACAGGCTTAGCTAGCATCTTCCATTTTGTGTGTTACCATCAAGATTGGACTGAAATGTTTTATTTACTTCATTTATTGTCAGTATCTTCCTCTTTGATCCTTGGATTTCTATATCCAAAATGCAAACACCTTTCATTGTAAGTGTAGTCTTGCACTGTTAATAACTGAGATGCACTGCATGGGTGTCAGCTCAGCTGTCAGTAATGCTGTAAAGGGTGCTCTAGGCTGGTATCAGATGAAGACAAATCCTAGGAGAGTGCTGGAATAATGCAAGGAATGGCTAGAAGCATGTGTGAGGAAGTAGGGGGAAAGACAACTACAGGAGATGATCTGGTCTGAAAGAACTCAATTTGCTACAGGCAGGTTGTGTTTTCAAATTTTATTTTAACTAAAGGGATCACAGAGCTCTGAAGGCTGGGAGTGGCTTATATAACTCCTTCTATAAACTGAGATAAAACAACATATTTTTTGATCCCAGGACACTTCACTAATATCATTAACAGCTTCAGCTGTACTCCAAGTGAGCTGCCAAAACCCAGGAAATTTCTTACTAAGTTGGAGTGCCAGGTGATACTGTTTTTCCATGAATGGAGTGAAATGTCCACTTTTCCCACTGATTATAATCTTTTATTCATTTGTGAAGTTAAAATGAATACCACAGGCATTTTGTACTGGTAAGTCAATCAGTCTGTGGAGAGACGTATGTGTGTCCTTGTGCATATATGGATAAAATGGCTGAGAGAAAAAGGAGGTTGACTAGTTAAGGGAACAAATTTCTTAAAAATATGAGGGAGAAAGGAATGTTTGTGAAAGTTCTTACCAATGCTTAATAGAACAGTATAGGCTATTTTAATGAAAATTTATGTAGTGAAACTTTTAAAAACTATTTTTAAAAAAGTGCTCTTTTAACCAGGCCAAGATAGTACAAACATTGAAAGAATTCTTAAAACATTTAAAAATCTTATGAGTGACCTCAGTGCGGTCCCATTTTACATACCCTGGGGACTATGTGTATGAAATACAATGTGGTTTGAAGCTTTCCAAACAAAACAAACTTAAAAGAGAATATAATTTTTAATAGAAACTATTCAAAGTCTCCCAAAAGATAAAACAAAAACAGGTACACACTGTACGGCTGCTAAGTATGCAAGAACAAAGATCTTTGCTGGCTAAGTGAGGTGATGGAAGGTGGTTTTTTTTTTTAAATTAGAATGTTGCCCTCCCCTTTATTGCACTGTAATTTGTTTCAACATTCTTTAATACAGTGTTCTTACTTTAAATAGCTGGTATATACAAAAAGCAACAAAACAACCCAGAAAAATAAATTTAATATTTATGAATTTTAATAAATATTTAATAGCAGTTTAATAAATTGTAATCTGGTGTTTTACTATATTAAATCTATTAACGTTGATGAGTTTTATTTATATGAATGTTGTCAGCTGAAAATAAAACGAAAACCATGCAGTGGCACTTCCCCCATGCCCCCCCCAACAGTTACAATCATACCACACAAGTTGAGTACATCAGGTGTAAGACATCATCCTGATGCATCACTTCTGAGAAATATGGGGAGGGAAATATCGGAGCTGAAATATCACAGCTGGCCCTGATTTCAGCTCCTGCCAAACACCTGCAGACTCTAAAAGGATACCATAACAAAACTCCACCCTGTGGCAAGAGGCCATCCCTTAACAACCCTTCCCTGACTTTGCATCACTATAAAAATTAATTTAACATTTTTTTACTGAAACCTTAGTCTTCCTGTCCCAGAAGGCCATTACAGTTCCTTTAGCCATTTCTCTGAATATCCTTAGAAAAAAAAAAGTCATAGTTAACTGAGTAGTGAACTGTCTGATAGCTGGCAATTATTTGATGTTTTGAGTTTATTATTTGTTGAAACTTATGAAGGTAGTAGTTCATTTTTTTTAAATAACCTTCAGATTGCCTTTTATTTTGGAAGTCATTTTGTATGTGTCCTGGCAAAAATTTCCTAGCATCTGGTAAAAGCTTCTACATTCAGTATTGTGAATACATAAAACAGCAGAAGTTATAAAATGTGTAGGGTGTTTTTGTTTATGTGGTGTGGGTTTTTTTTTTTTAATTTTTAGTTGTGTGGGTTTTGGTGCTGGCTTGGGTTTGATTTTGGCTGGAGGTTATTTTGTTTGCTTTTTTTTTTGTTTTGTTTTGTTTTGTTTTTTTTTTGTGACCGTATTTTAATTGTTATTCTTTGTTGAAATATGCTGTTGTGGTGTATTGAGGGCTGTCCCAAGATGAATGAAATTATATTCATATTCATAATACTATAGGGAGGTTTTTTACATGTAGAGGTTTCTGCAACTGAAAAGCAGCTGATTGAAGGCTGAGGTAATATGATATTTCTGGAAACAATTTCTACCATACAAGAGTTAAATTTTGTATGTGTCTATTTAATAAGTACTAAAACTAGTTGGGAATCTTATAATGGAATGTTTTTACACTTAAAAATGCCAATTCATTGAAAGTGAAACAACCGGATGAATACATCTAAAATTAAACTGTACTTTGAATCAAAATTTCAGCTGTCTTCATGCCTCTCTAAGTTGAAAACGTGTGCTCCCTGGCTTTGGTGTTTCAGGACCCACTTTTACGTCAATTTTTAAATTCTGTTCACTTAAAATGCACCACACCACCAGCCATACCCAAGCCTTTAATGTTGTCAAGAGTAGCTCTCTTATACTAGATTGCAAATGTTTTCAAACTTTCAGCCTGTGGGAATTTTATAAAAGTGGATTCTGTTCTAAAGGGGAATGGATTGAGAGTTGGAACGTATTTCGAAGAAGTAAAATGGAAAATCCAATTCCAGTACTGTTTGTAGTATGTGATTTTCACATATACACAATTTTGCACTGTATATGTAGCGTATGAGAGAGTTCTATATCCAGATGTTGTAGGTAACTCTCAAAATGAAACAGCACTTATATTTTGGTATAAGGAACATTGTAATAGGAAGTGTGTTTTAAATTTTGGCTGTAGGGAAATCTGGTACATGACTGTGCCATGGTTGTGCATGGCCTGCCTCTGTTGCAGTGACTCCTGAAGAGCTTATAGTGGAGAAGCCTTGAGAAAAACCTGTATGTTTGTGTTAATGACAGGATTTTGTCTGTACACACATTTAATATACAACTGTTGTCTACATAAGAAAAATAATAGTAAAGGAGTAGCTCAACAATTTCTATTATGAGGTTTTGTTTTTGCTTGCCTTTAGCTTTACAGAATTTCCAGAGCTGGTTATTTGCTTAAATCTCAAGTACATTGGAAACATTTCTGCTAAAATGATCTACTTGTGGGGGATAAAAAGTTTCCAGAAATAAGGTTAATATTCTGACAACTAGGTTTTGCCTGGGAGCTCTTCTGTTCCATTTTAGGGAATTAGTTCTTTCTCCAAGAGGCTTAACCAGAAAGTTGATGGCAGTCTCATAGATATGCTCTTTTCTGTTCTGTGTTTTTAAAGTTAGTAGTAAGAAGTTGGCTGTTAGTAAAGAGGACTGGAGCCCCATGCAGTGCATGGTTTCACCTGTTTTTACATGTTCCCCAAGTCCTTTATGAATTTTATAAGTTTGGCTTGAGATCCACATAAGAAATTGTCTAACTACACTAGATCAAATGTTTAGAGTTTTTCCATGCTTGAATTTTTATTTCTAGAAATGCTACAATAAATAAAAACATCACTAGCATGAGAACTCACCATCAACTTCACTGTAGAACCTTTCATTCATAGGCATTGTGATATTTTTAAAACAGGTAATGTCTTCCTGCTGTAACATCTTCCTGAAGCATGCAGAATAGACTTGACTGAACATTAGGAGGGCATTTAGTCTGCCTTCTGAACTAGGTTGTTGTCTGTCAAATTCTTAATTAATTTAATTCAGAGTATAAAAAGAAGTGAAAAAGGTAAAAAATTGTAGAAACATAGCTTCCTATTCATAGAAGTTGAATGCCAGACAGGAATCTCTTCCTGCATCTGCCACACAGTTCCCACATGGTTTTGGATAAGTCACTTCAATCAAAATATTAAAAGGTAATTTCATGTGTGTGCCTCGTTTTAAGTACCTACCTTGTGATGCAAAATATGTAGGAGTGCTGAGTCCTCATGGGTGTAAATGAAACTGTTTAAAATATGGAGCACCTGAAAAATGTGATGCTGTTAAAATAGCTGAAAAAACTAACATAGTGGATTTATCCTTAATTTTTTCTATTTTGGCTTTTTAGCCATGAAGTTGGAACTCTGAGAAGCAATGCTGTAAAGATGCAGTAGCTATGCTTCTGTAAAGTTTAACTTCTCATGTGAGAGCATCAGAGAAGTTGGGGAATTTAATTTTTTCTTATGTGATTTAACTGATTTATATTAAAATAAGGCCTTATGAGAAATAACACCACTTTTTAACATCTTTACTGAAGATGGAGAAGCCTGACAAGAAATAAGTTGAGCATGTACTTAGATTGCACTGCATTTTCTTTGCCCAGGCAAGTGATGCTTAGGAGCAACAATTTTTCAGTGCCTTCAGTGTGTGTGTGTGTGTGTGTGTATGTATGTATGTGTGTGTGTATATATATATATATATATATATATATGCTACGACTTTAGCTAATACTATTTTCACTGAGAAAAGTGTGATCTAAGTTTTTGTAGGTTATGAAGAATATTAAGTTCTCAAAAAAGAGATCCATTCTCATAAAATACTCCATTGTGTTTAAAAATTAAATTGCAGTCATGACCGTTCAAGGAATGAAGAGTCATCTAGCCTTTTCTGGGCACGTCCTTCTAGAGGCACAAGTGTCAAAAAGCCCCAAGATTCTGTTTTTGAAACCTCTCAGTCTTTGTTAGGCCTCAGTGTTAGGAGTCTATAAGGCATGTCCCTTGTGCCTCAAATTCTTGGATTAGTTTCTGTATTTGCAGGAGTTACACACTGGTTCCCTAGTCTTGCAGCTCATTAAAAGTGGCATCAGTTGGTTTCAAAGAATTTGTCTTTGATGTCTCACACTACCTGAGTATGGTCAAGATAAGGCCATCAAACTTTGATCTACTGAGCTAGTTGATGTGTAAGTTCTGAGAAACTTCCTACAGAGTGTGAATCCAGCCCTCATGTATAAACTGTGTAACTGTGGCATCAAACTAGAGTTTTTATTTAACCCAGTTGTTGCCTTTATGTAAAGTTTGATGAATGTTAAGACTCTTACATGTATGGGAAAAAAGGAATACAAGTATGTGTCTGTCTCATCAAGTCTCTCAGCCTGAAGTGAGTTTATATGCTAAAGTAATTGATTCTTTAGAAGTTGATTTTACTTTTTTAAAATCTGAGTGTTCACTGAATCATCATCACAAAGTAATAGTGAGTTTAAAGAGGTATTCTTTGCTTTCCCCACGCTATGGAAATTATGAGACTGTCTATGATTATTGGTTGCCTGACTCAAATCAAATAAGTACATAAAATCAAGTAAGAAAACAACATTGTTTTAAAATATTTTTCTTAAGTAGATGTGACTTCATTTACTAAGCAAATTTTAAGTAGAATCAATAATAAAAACTGCGGTTTCAGATTACATTTTAGACATACTTCAGTATAACTTCTTTGAACAAAGGGTTAATTTTAATGTTTCTTAAGATTTTTAATTTTTTTTTCAAAATAAATGCCCCCAAGTTCCCTTGAGCTCATTTGAACATAGCCTGGAAACTTTTTTTTTGGTGTCTTGCAGAGGCCATAAGGGCTAAATTTTATCCTTGGTCTTTATTACTTATATTGATTACAAACTAATCTGTCTATAAGTAGTGTGGTTAAGCTTTTTAGTGTGATTTAAGTTTTGTAGGCATGAAAATACTAAAGATATTCTGGGCAATACATATTTCAGAATTTCTCAAATTACTGTAGCTACAGATGATGATACATGTATTCCAGCAAAGAAGAAAGTAAAATGGAGAATCTAGTGACAACAACTGAAACTGTGCTGAAACTGCAGAAGCTGTGCAATTTAGGCTTTATATGTAATTTGGTCTTTGGTTGCTTTACCTGAGTGCTGACCTTGATTTAAAAATCTTAGCTCAAGCCATGACCCTGACCTGTCATCCTGAAATTACAAGATTTCCTGCACTCATTAGACTAAGTTCATCTTGGCGTCCCACTCACTTCTGGAAAAAAAATTTGATATTTTCAGATGAGATGCTGACATGTTTATTTTACACTGTAGTTATGCAATAACATTTAAATAAAATGTACTGTTTCAGTTTTATGCCTCTTACTAACAAGGAGAACTATCTAAGCCATGAGAAGACAAGTGTGTAGGCTGAGTAGGAGTGGGTATTTGAAGATATGGATTTTCAACCACCACAAAAAGACATTAATTAGTCAGGTAAGCTTTCTCTGTCATTGCCATTTTCTTTCTCATCTCCGAGTGGTTTCATGTAGGTTTCTATTATGATTCAAGTAGACAGTTTATGAGGAAGCAGGAAATGTTTCCTCAATGTGCATGGCCAGTGAGGTCAGAAACATAACCATTGTTTTAAGGAACTCATTCTAAGTTTAAAACTGCCTATAGCATTCAGATGTCAACACTCAGAGCAGCCAGCCACATGCTGAAATTTTCTTCACACAATTTTAATTGGCTAGTTAGCAGCCATAGTATTTTATTATAACAATTTAAATTAAAAAATGTGTAATTTTGTGGTATATGTTTTAAGCACAAAACTTCTGTTGAATTACATATAATATAATTAAATATAATATTGTTGATCTGGGACATTCTTAAAAACTTTTTTTTAAGTCCTGAGAAACAATCTAGATTTATTGTTAACTGAAAAACTCTAAACAACAAAATGCTGATTTTGATTAGATTTACCGACAGAACTTTGGGAGGACCCAGCTGAATTTTAATAGTTTAGGATGACACCTAAAACTCCTCATAGCTCACAGAATAAGAAAATTAAAATGAAATTACGGGAAAGGTCACCACAATGTGAAGGTAGTATAGTAAAGGTGATTAATGGTAGTATTAAATATGAGATCCTGATTCACATGTGAGAGAAGAAAAAGACAGAAACTGGGAATTTGAAGCCAAGTTTACAAATGGTAAGAGACAAAAGAATAAATGGAGATGCCAAGCAGATGGTATTTACACTACGGATCCCAGTTTAATTTCTAAGAAAAAAACATTAAGTGAAAAAAATCATCTTTAAAAACAAACAAACACTGTTAAGTTACTCTTTCATCTTTTTCTACCAATACTGCAAACATTATATTCTTCTGTGACGAGCTGTATGGATCAGAGTTTTGAGAGTTGGGCTACAAACCTGCAAGGGCCATTTTGAGGGATTGCTTGGTGTTTCCATGAACTGGATTTTGGAGAGAAGCTTCTCCGAAATGTAGTCTTAGTCTGACGCTTTCTTGGCATAGAACAGACAACTGTAATGCATTTTCCTGCAGTCCTCAAGTCACACCCAAAGCAGACATGAACGGAAACGCCGTTTTGTATCTGCACATTTTGTTCTTCCTGATACTGTATTTCCACAGGTTCACAAATGAGAAAGAAGTTAGGATTTCTCTATTCTGTCCTGTGATGCTCAAGACACCTGCTTCTCTAAAACAGTCTCTGTGCCAGTCATCAAGATACAGGCTTTGAGTTTGAGAAACTCTTTAAAGCAGTTATGTAGTAACAGATTTTGTACATTTCTCCCTCTTTTTCCCAATTCCCCTGGAAAACTGTGAAGTGAGAAGATTATATACTGACACTTGAATGTGCAAACACTATTTCCCTCTTTTCCTCGCCAATTCCGATGTTGCTATGGTCCATTAGATTTAAAAGACTTAGGAATACCCCATATTTCCCTGACTTTACTAAACTGGTTTTGGATATGTTTTCTTCCATGCAGTAGCTAATTGAACTCCCTATTTTTGATTCTTCTGTATACTCTGATACCAAGACATGTTGGCAAAACACAAAGGCTTTTGCACTACTTTCACGGCATTGCTTTTCATCTTTAGGTATTTTTTTCTAATTATTGACTCCTTGTTTTTAACATTTCCTTTGTGAACTTAATACTAAATCTGAAACTTGTGTTTAACTGTCTGTATAATATGTATTTTTGGATGTAGCATGTATACCCAACTTAGCCTATTGCATGGTGTATTTTAGAGGGAACTGAAGTTCTGTTGATACAGTATTTTGTATTGTTTACTCTCCACCATAAACTGTTATATTTGAAAAGAGTTATACTTTGCATGGCAAGCCCTATTTATTGTAAGAACCTGTTGGATTTTTTTGGTGTTACACATTCTTATTTTTAGAGCGCAAAATGGGAGTGCATACTTGAGCATTTCTAAGTCATGTGTTTTGAAACAATATGTATATCCTTGATATAGACTGATATTTCTTTAATTGCCTTTTTTTTGTCTTAAGGCCTAACTTCAGTAAATACACTGCTAAAACTAGTGTCAGTTATAAATTTGTGTTATTAAAAGAAGGTGACATTTAGTGTCTCCACAGTGAAATTTCAAAATATTTGGAAATTTCAGTAACATGCTTTCATGTCTTTATCCTCTGAATATGCCCTTTCAGAATCTAAAAAAAAAAAAAAAAAAAGAAAATGATTCTCAGCCAAACAGCTATTGTAATTGAAATTAAAGGCACAGCAAGACTAGGGCAATTGCTACTCAAGTAGTTATCTAACTCTATCCTTTATTGGAAGCAGGTTTATAAAAATAAAAGCAAATTATGGGTTCTTGTGACATGTCTGCTCTTCTACAAGACTTCAATCCATGCATATTTCCTATTTTAGAGCAAAATGCAAATGCATTCATTCTCACTGTGTATGTTTTACTTCACTTTTTAGATGAGTGATGGAAAAATAAGCATAAAATGAAAGCACGTGGAGATAGTTTATATCTTCACAAGTCATCTAGGAGAGGGTGTAGAAGGAAGTGTCACTGTGATTTCACAATACAAAACACTTTCTCCAAACTTCTTGGCAGTTTTAAGTAAATTTTTGTTTTGAACACACCAAATTCTGTAGATACAAACCTTCTGCTGCTTCAAAAGGAAGGACAGATGCACTCCTCACACTGTAGTTGTATTCTCTTTGAGATTATTGGTTTTGCATCAGTTTGGCCTTTGTCAAATCAAAGGAGCAAAAGCCAGTGCCGCAATCTTAATTGATGTAGCTGTCTGACTGACCATCTAAATAACCTCAGAACTCAGTAGGGCGATGGGTGAAACTGAAAAAAGAAGTGTTTATTTAAGTATGAATATGGTTTATATTTGACTATGTCCTTAATTGAAAATTAGTGCACGAGCCATGTGGATGTTGAAACAACAACAAATTACATTAGACAGCTAGTGTGTTTAGTTTAATTCACTGTTTCCTTTATTTCTGATGAAACTTCCAGTAGGTAGGCCAGCCTTTGGGTGGCTGAAAAGAAACCTCAACATGAATATTTAACATTCTACCACAAATTTGTTTATAGAGGCTGCTACTTTACTAGACAGGGTGTGGAGAATTTAGTGCTAATTACTCAGTCTTTACTTCTCAGCAGATCACAACAGAAGTAACAGAATTCTTAAACAGACTTTAGGTTTTTGTAATAAAGGTATTTTTCCTAGATTGGTGTCAGGAATGTTTTTTACTTTTTTTTGTACACATTTTCCAATTAAATGGGAAGAAATAGATGTTATACCAAAGTATCAAATCTATATGTAGCAATAAAAGGCTTGATATTTATATGTATACAGTGTAATTAGGAATTATTTTGCCAATAATAGAGTAAGAGAAAATAGGCCTGCTGCAGAGGAATCTTGCCTGCTGCTCTTAACAAGACATCACATTTTCCTGAAGTTCTGAGTCAAAAATTACATGTAAAATACACTGCAACTTGATTTAACTGGATTAGAAATGATGAAGGGGGATAATGTGAGATTTGTTCTTAGAAAACCTCCATCTTCTTAATTAGGCTTATGAAGTAAGTTATGATCTCCTCAAAGGTATTGTGCCCCAAATTCCTGTTTCATGTTTAATTTTAGGATTTGCTCAAAGTCTCCAGAGAGGTTACAGAAAGTAGTAAAAGTGTGTAGAGAGATTGTAGTAGCTGGTAATATCTATCACATTTTCTCTGTTTAGTGCCTGCATATTTTAGTTGGTTGAGTTAAACAGTGAAGTTCTCCTTCTCAGTCCCTGTATTGGAGTCATTGCAGCTGTTCTCAGGAGAATAAAAGACTAAGCATATTTGCTGACCTAACAGTGTTTTCTGTTACCAAAGCAAAGGATTTTTCCGAATGTATGTAGCCTCATGCTGATATGCACTTTTCCTAGCAGAGAAGTATTTGACAGATAAACATTTCTTTACTGCTTTTTCTAAAAACTAACGTTATGGCGTAACTGTTGCTCCTGTTAGGAAAACATAGCTTAAAAACAGGTGGTTGGGTTCCTCCTCCCCTCCCCTCTTTTTGTGTTNTTTTTTTTTTTTTTTTCCTCTTCTTTTGTGTTATAGATCTTAGACTTTTGCTTCTTCAGACAAGAGTTATGCTAAATAGAATAGGACTAACTTTTTGGTGAATCAATCACTAGAAGTATGGTTCTGCAAGAGATAAAATTATTTGCAGTTTATGTCAAATTAATGAAATAATTTTAAATATTGTCAGAAGTTTAAATACAACTAAAGTAGCACGGAGACAATCAAGTTATTTTTAGTATACTGTATCCTGGATCAAATGTGAGTTCTGAAGAAATGCTTCCCTTCACTCAGAAGGATGTTCACTAGCATAAATGTCATGATATTCTATTATAATTGTGGTACCGTTAAGATGGGATCTCTTTTTCTCTTAAAGAGGAATGATGTCACTACTGAGGTTAAATTAATCCAAGTCATCTATTTTTCTGATCCAGTGAGCTGCCTACCAAACAGCTGAAAACTGCAAGATCCCCAGCAACTACTTTTGATAAGTGTAGCAGGAAGAGGATCTGTTAAAGAATTCAGGAAGTAATTCACAGCATAGATATATAAATGGTATATATAATGGTTGTCTTTAGTTCAATTAGAATATTTCATGCATCTCATACAATCTAGATAATTTTCTTCATATTGAGGAGATCTGAGGTTGGTTATCAATTATTCACCTGGCTCTTGTATTTAGAAACTTTAAAAGTAACATCATGCCAAATGTAATGTTCATATTTTTAATAAAAGCTAGGTGACTTATTGCCCCAAATATATTTACAAACATTCTGAATGTCCATATTTTTTGGAAGGTTTGTGATACATTCTGGATTTTTCAGTAAAATGTTACTTTTAAAATACAAATCTTTAAGGAAAATTTGAATTTTGCCTGGAAAATCCAACTTCATAATCCACTTTTTGTGTTGTGGAAGTAATACATGCTTTTGGAACAGTTGAATTTTTTTTTAAACAGCTGACTTGAACTCAGTTAAATGTCTTACACATTTGAAAACACTTCTGTTTACTTAAAATCCATGCTGTTTTATACTGCCACAAATCAAGATAAGTGTAATGATGAGTAACAACAGAAGGCAGACTAGGAATGCCTCTATTTCATCTATATTCATTTTTAGGCAGAAGGTTCTTCATAGATTGGGTGAAGCTGATCATTTGAAGCTCCAGCTTTAAAGTGTGGCAAACTTCACAGCTTTGCATACAGTGGCAACAATTGAGTGCTGATTTGTGCATTCTCTTGCTTTTAAACACCTGAGAATCAGTTATTTCTGCAAGGAGTGTTCTATGAGCAGTTTAGCATAGCAGGGCTTTGGAATGTATTTTCTTATTGCAAAATAAAACAAGTGTCAAGAAAGAGATGGCTACAATAAAAAAAAAA
>PYHW01010358.1:773281-800125 GCA_013186435.1 Turdus rufiventris | reverse complement strand
TCCAGGGCGTTGAATCTGAAAGGTGCTGATCATTTTTGACCCCAATCCATCAACCAGCATGCTTCTTGTGAAATGTCGCATTCACAGCAGTGTGATCATTCATGCTTTTTTTTTTTTACGCTGTAGTAGTTGTAGTAGTCTACACTTCACAGGGTTTAATAGTTTCCATTTCATTATTGAATTTCATACATTCTTCCTCCATAAAAGATTTTCCTTTTTGTTTTTTGGTTTTTTTTTTTTTTTGGTTTTTTTTNTTGTGAGTGCCTGCCTCAAATGGTTTGCCTGTGTTCTGCATGGATGGAAAGCTAGGTGGTGTTGCTGGGTTGCCTTTTTTTCAGAATTGTTTGCTGTGATGTTCATCCCTATATGCCTAGTCTCTTTCCCTCTGCTGGAAATACTGCTGCTATTTGCAGTGCAAATTCATTGGATCTTTTTATAGATATGTTTGTCTGTAAGTGCACATCTTTTTCAGTAAATTGCAATTTTAATACCTAGTTGCACTCACTTCTATGATGTGGTAGCTGTCATATTTTTCTAGTGTATTTTACTGAGATTTAAAAAATTCTTTATATCAAGGGGTGTGCTTCCACCATTCATTTACATGCCACATTTCTCTGTAGCACTGAATACCTAGGAACAATACCAGCAATGTTAATTAAAGGATATGCATCAATGCAAAAATGCGTAAATGCCATTATAATATAGTGAAAAATTCTAGCCATTGTACTGTGTCACTAGCACAAAATTATTTGTCTAATTTGGTGAATTTACATATTTTTATTAATTGGAAATGTCTTTTATTTCATGCAGTGTTGCATGGATCATACAATGTAGTTTGTGAGTTCAGCCTTTTGTGAACTCAATGGTATGTAAAATAGTGTCTGTTTCCCTGGGGTCCCTACTGGGGCCAATATTGTTTAAACTCCTCATTAATGACTTGGAAAGGGGACTAGGGGAACCTCAGCATGTTTGCAAGTGACACCAAACTGGGAAGAGAAGTTGATATGTTGGAGTGTAGCTGCTGTTCAGAGGGACTTTCACAGGCTGGACAAGTGGTCTTGCAGGAACCACATGAAGTCCAAGAAAAGCAAATATGGGATCCTGCACCTGAAACAGAAAAGCCTCAAGCAACATTACAGCTTAGGGATTGACTGGATACATTGCAGATTTACGTATAAAGACGCAAAGATCTTTGTAGACATGAAGCTGAAGAAGAGTCACAAGTGTGCCCTTGTGAGAAATACTAATTCTTTGTTGAACAAAATAAGTAAATCATTGCACCATAAAGTGCATGTTGACATGATAACAGGCAATGGGCATAAATTGCAGCAAAGAAAATTATGATCAGATATAAGGAAGAAAAATTTTGCAGTAGTTTTAGTTAAGTTTTAGATCAGATATGCTGTGAAATCCTCATCCTTAGAGACAGTCAATATGTGCCTGAACAGGCCCCGAACACTCTATGCTTTACAGGGAAATTGGAGAAGAAGACTACCAGAGGTCTGCTATGATCCACTAATGATTTATTTAAAATATGATTGCATTCATTTTTTCAAAGACACAAGTAGTGGCTTCTGAGTAAGCATGAAAGCTAAATTGTATGACTATGAAAACATTTCTTAATAGAGGATTTTTAGAGTGCAAACAACAATTAAAATGGAGATGGTAGAGGATGTCAATATTTCAGTAGTTTAGAGCTGTAATTTCAGCAGGTCTGCTTTTTTTTCCTTTCTTTTTTTTCCTTACTTTTTTTTCTTACTTTTTTTTCTTTCTTTTTTTCTCTTTTTTTTCTTTTTTTTCTTTCTTTTTTTTCTTTCTTTTTTTTCCCTTCTTTTTACTGGTATTACTTCTGCCTTTTTATGCAGTGGATGATTTTTTTTACACTAAGAAATTGGATCAGTTTGCCAGCACCTGCAGAACAAGGAGAAAGACATTTCTCTGTCCAAGAGATATAATTCTGAATGTTTTTTTTAAAGTCTGAAGAAAATAAAAAAAAAAAAAGAGGGAAGAAATGATTTTTAGGGTCCACTGTATTAGGAAAAATGTTAAAGAAAAAAAAAATGGGGCATAAACCAGACGGTTTTATTTAAAGCATCTAGGGCTGATAAGGGAAAAAAAATGGAGATACAACACACAGGCTGCAAATGCAGTTCTCATGTTTTAAATCTGGAAGGCTGTACAGTACATCTGTTAAACATCTTGCAATTTCAAGAACTGTGCCTTGAAAACCTTCTGTCACAGTGACACATGAAATAAAAGGTTATGTTATGACTTTCAGATGCAAACCTGTAAAAGCTTTATCTAACAGCATGCTATCTTTTATTAACCCATTGCTGCTGCTCACCTATAATTCTCTTTTGCTTGTGATGTTGTGAGAGATTCTATTGTATAATAAATGTCAACTCTGCAACAATAGTTTTGTAATTGCGTTAAATTTCTTATTTGCTGTTTGTAAATGGAAAATTTATGTCTGTATATCTCCTCATCTGTTTTCTCTATTGCTTTATTATTCAGCTATATAATTTTTAAATAAAGAAATGGAACAGATTATTTCTGTCATAACCTTTGAGAACAATTAGAGTGGCTCAGAATAATTTCAACATTTTCAAGATTTGTGATGCCATAAGGGATTAAATACCAGAGTGGCTTTAAGATAGTATTCTGTATTCAGAGCTCTGATTTTAAGGCTATGAACTTAAAATAAATAAGAGTAGAATGGTTGCCTGCTCATTAATTTTGGTACTTCTGCATCTCAGAATTTGAAAAAATTATCAGCATTTGCTCACAGGCCGAAGGTATTGCATAAAAGCGGTGCTGTCAAAATCTTGACAGAGCTGTGCTAGGAGGTTTTAATCAGGCTAGGCTGAAGTTTGCTTTAGCTATAGAAAATGTGATTAGCACATGAAGGATTCTTCAGTGTTCTACATAGCAATTGCCCAGGAGCTGGAGGAGTGTTATGATGCATTTACTAGAAAAATACATTTATTCTCTTAATATGGAATCTGGAGCAAACTGCTCTGGCTTGCCCACTCCTGGCATATTAGTACCAATATTGCACATCGAATCAAAGAAAAATGCAGGGCTTTATCCCCCAGAAATGTTTCAATGCCTTTCCAGATCAGATGCTGCAAACTTCCATCTAAACATAATGATTGAAGTCTGGTGGTTCCAAAAGTAGAGTCTGGAGGCTGATTGTGTTGGTCACTCTGCGTTTTTTCAGTGACCTTAGTGAAATTATTCAGCTAGGTAGTGCTGTGTTTTCCATACTTACAAAATATGGAGAGTAATATTTACCTTGCTGAAACACGCTTTATTCACTGTCTGCCAAACACTTTAGAGGTCTTTGGCTGAAATCTCAATGAGTGCTGCTATTTAATATGTTGAAGTGTGATTTGTTGGTTTCCTTTACAAGGCACAGATGGTCCCCAAGAAACAATGGTGATTTCTTTACCTCAAGGAGCTGATGCCACGCATACAGCAGAAACATCACAACAGTGAGCTCTGCTGTATGACCTACACTGAGTGGGTGTGTGAAAGAGAGAGAGAGATAGCATTTCCTTCATAGACATACACACCCTCTGACCCAGACTAGGGAAGAATCTGCTTTGCAGAAGGTTTGCTTCAAGGGATTTTCCACATGTATTTTATTATGTTAAAGCTGATAGTGGTGACAAGTTGCACATTAAGTAACTGTTTCTTCAAAAATGTCCTGTTTATATTCTCTTTAGGAAAAGTGATGTAATACTGAGTTTCTCAGATAAACAAAGTCATTTGGTTATAGAGTATGTTACTATTGCATATGAACCTTGCTCTCATCTGCCCCATACCTATTCATTTTAGGCCTCTGGCTTTGTATGATGATTACTTGCATGTTTAGGGACAAATGTATTCATATTCACTAAGTTAGTAGCCAGTGGTTTTCACCAGGGAAATAAGTTTAGTATGCTGTTAGTAATTTGGTTTCAAAAATATCGGCAAGGGCTTCAACATAAGAGTCAGTGAAACATGTGGTCCTAATCATTCCCTGAAGAAGGAGACATGGTCTATTTTCCATTAGCAATGGTGCTTACAGCAAATGAATAAATATAGAATGAAATTTACACATGTATTATAACTTTAGTGTGTGTGTATGCATTCAAACATGCGTGTGCATGTGTATGCTTAGGCATACTCCCAGTGAGTGTAAAGTGATGACTGCTGTAACAGAGCCAGCCATAGAGAACGAGCTGGTGGGTAGATGAATTGGAAAATGTAGCTGTTTACAAATTAATTTTCTCTCCTTTCCCCAGGCAGCAAAGTTCAAAATGTACATTTGCATCATGAAACTGGCATGAAAGAGCTACAGTAAAATTTCTTGTAGCGGTGTTGGTCTTTTAATATAGCCCTTACTTAGGGTTCATAATGATGGAATTGCAGCCCTCACCCCTTGCACCATGCTGTTCCAGTACAAAGAGACCAGCTTTAGCTAGATTGGTCATACAGAGTATGGCACTGGGAAATGAAAGTAGAGAGAATTGCTGTACTTGGTAGATGTCTTATCACATTGAATCATAAGGGCACCAAGAGTCCTTCTGTTGATGTCTTACCCACTCTCAGAAGAATGTCAATAAGAGGGTATATTGACTGGCAGAAATTAAGTCCTATTTCTCCTTTGTCTTCTTACAACCTTTCTACTGCTGTGCCTGGAGCCTTCCAATTGCAGAGAAGCAAAGCATAGCCCTATTCTGCATTCCTCATTGTTAGATTCCTGTGGGACATTGGAGCTGGGGCCTGGATATTATTTCCACTTTCTCTGGTTTTAGCTAACTTTGTCATTCTTGACCCTCTATCATGTAGAAGATAAAAACCAAGGGAGAAAGTATTGTTTGGTTCTGCCTTGAGCGTATTTGGAGTAGACCATGTGTGAATCAGAATATAAACTACCTCTTTTTAAGTGAAGAATTCTGCCTCAGCTTTTTCCCCTGAATTTGTTTCTGAGGTAGCCTGTTCAAAGATGACTGATAATATTCCTTTCCTGCTGCTGCCATGAGCAGCATGTAACCTACAGATGTACATATAGATTGAGATGACAAAATACCCGTGAAAGGAAGCATAGCCTTTCTTCTAGGCTAGATGTTTGTGCTGCTACATCAGTCTTGGTAATTTCTTTGTTTTTTAATTTGTATATACCACTACATATGATGTTGCTTATTGCTAACTGGGAGCTATCTTAGTAGTATATTTCAAAACTAGGAATTCACGCTGATGACTGCTAAGATTTCATTAGCAGAATTTTGAAAGTTATTGAATGAAGGAAGCTTCCTTTCTTTTACAAGCACTGAAACTGATTCATATTTGACTAAAAGTAAATCCATGAAATGGGTTTGCATATAGTTCAATTTATTTTGGGGGTTTTTGGGGGATTTTTTGGTTGTTGGAATAAAGATGCAGAGGACAAACCTGTGCTTTTCAAATTTAGATTTTTTTTTTTAATAAATGCAGGCTAACTAAACTTAACTTATGGTTTTAAAGAAGAGATCAATTTTTCAGGTACAAGTGTGGATTTTTGTCATTTTCTCCTCTTTTGTGAGCTTTTCATTGGAGATTTAATAGCATGCTGAATCTGGCATCCTTGGAATGGGCAGCTCCAAGGCTGCAATATTAAAAAAAATTAAGGTCCACTACTTGTATTGTGACTTCCCATCTAAAACAGAGTTTTTGGCACAGATTCCAAGTCATGTAATGGGCCATGTTTTGCTGTGGCCTTTTTTCTTTCCTTCACATGTCCTCTATTTTGTCTAAAGGGTAGCTCAAGCATTTTTTTTTTCATTTTGAATTTTTTATTTGTGAATCTTTATTGCTGCAGTGTAGTAAATTTTAAATGTAAAAAGTATTGCTCTGATAATAGAGCCTTACATTGGTGGCATATAGAACGCAGTCCCACACTGTCAACTCAGTGTTTACTTGCTCCTTAATACTTGGGTTTTCAGCTTTGAGGAAGCAATTTCAGTGTGCATCAGTTCTATCTTAAACAAATTGTAGAGACACCATACACCCTGGTCAGGTACTATTTTTGCCTGACATAGTTTAAAGATAAGATATGTTAGGTACACTGGGAGCTCCACCGTGGATATGTGCTCCCTGTGTCACGTTTTAGAGGCTGAAGTCATGGGTACTTGAACATTCTCTAATTTCTGTTGCATTTATCTAAAGTCCTACATCTGCTGCTTTTGGCATTTGTTGCAGATTATCAAGATAAATCTCCTGTTTCCTCTGACACTTGCTATATTGTCATGACTGATCCCCAGTCTTGTGTGTTATTTGTGTTTTTGTTTTCAGATGAGGAGGACATTAATTCACAAAAGTAAATGTGTTAATATAAACTTCACTCAAGTCAACAATTTCTATTTAAGAAAACTGCTTGGACAAGTCCACAACTTCAACAGGACTTTCAGCATGTACTTAAAAATACTTAAAAGTTTAACTGGAGAGGGATGGACTAAGTCTTTCCTGAATCAGAGCCATAATTTCTGAAGTGTCAGTTACACAACCTATTGCAAAATATGCTTTGACAGATGGATCTAGGTAATGTGAAAGCCATAGAAAGGCATCTTTGTGGAGAAGTTATTTCTTCTAATATTTCATTTTTTCCCCTGCTTATCCTGGGAATAGCAATTACTACTGCTTACTTTTTATATATATTTATTTTTATATATATTATGTGTACATGTGTATGTGTATTTATGTATGTCTACATATCTGCATATATATCAAAATAAATTTCTCTATTTGTTATTAGGACTTGACAGGTGCTAGAGAAGAATTTTTTTCCCTTTTCTGCTGAGCACAAGAATGTACAATGTGTTAATGAAGCCATGATAATTAAAAAAATAATAAAATTGCTATTGTGTCATCTTTCCAGAAAGAGTAAGACTTGATGTAGAAGCCTTACATGTTCTCCTACATAGCTGAACATTGGTGCTGGTGTCCCATTTAAGTATCTGTCCAAGGTTATACTATCTGTCTCTGGACAAACTGGAGAAAAGGATCAATAAAAAGTTAAGGTATACAGGAGGAAACGTGAACTGTTACCAGTCCCAGGTGCTTGGTAGAAATACCTCTTCATATATATTTGTCCCTGAAGTTTAGAAGATTCATGCGGTAGGTTCATCTAAATATCCGCTGAGTTAAGGAAGTTCATAGGCATCTGAAAGAGGCTGAGTACTTCACTTTCAGAGATGAACTTCAGAGGGAAAGATGATGGTTTTATTAGATGAACTAATAAAATTAGTTTGAGGAAAATACATTAGCAGTCCCTGCTAAAGTCAATAGGAGCTGACAACATCCTGTTTCTCAAAATTAGACCACAGTGTTGCGGATTAAAAGATAGACTCATTCAGAGAAAAGATGCTTTGGGGCAAATACTCCTTAAGATCCTTACTACTGGAAGAAAAAAATTAAAAAGAGGGAAATACTGATAATAAAGTATATTACTCTTGTAAGAGGACATGTTTTATCCACAGTTGCAAAAAGGTGCAGCTCCCTCCACCATTTTTCTGCTTTTGACATGCAGAGAGTAAGTAACAGTTCAATTTACTTTGCCTAGTTGGTATTCAGATTACAGTTATTAAAAAGCATTAAAAGACAAGGGAATTTCTCATGTTGATCAGTGCCATTGGATAACACACACCACATGAGAGTTGCAGCTGTCCCAGCTGTTGGTGAGAACAGAAAGGGTGTTTGTACTTCACTTTCTCCTCTGAGGAGCTTGACACAGATTGTTTTCCAGTATCTAGAATGATATGTACAAATGCCACAAATAGAAGAAAAAATTACCTTGTACCGCAGTTGTGTCAGTCTTAAATTTAAGAACACCTTTTTCTTGATCATGGTTGTAAACTCAGAAACCAAATTTTTGAAACTTCCAAGATGAAGTCATATTGAGAAGTCATACAGTATTGCTAAGTAACCAAAAATAGGGGCAGTTACTGTAGAAAATTTCAAGGCCAAGTTTGAAAGTACTTAGCATACTAATTTTTCTAGTGATCAAATGTTTGCTCACAGTTTCCCACTTGACTGTTTTTACACCTATGTTTGATATAAGCATATACTTTGAAATTAAATAACCAACTCTATAATTTATCTGTTCCCTAGCATTTCTTATAAGTACATCTCAAATGTTTTTGCTGAAGAGATAAGTATCAGTATCCCTATGCACTGGAAATGGAAGCAGTGGGGAGCTGAACTGGCTTTACATCAGTTGTATGGTAGTCAGGATACAAAATGGCAAAATAAGTAAAATACTATTTAATTTTTTTCCGCAGCTTAAAGAAACTGGGAAGGTACAGGATACTCAAAATTTTCTTTGCTGTTGTGGGGTTTTTTTGGTTTTGTTTGGTTCTGACGTGTTTGGATTTTTTTCTACAGTGTGACCAGTATTTAAACTAGCAAGGTTAAACTGCTGTGAACTAGAATTGTGCTAAGTATCACTGATTGATTATTAGTAAATGTAGTAAAACATGGTGACTTCAATTTGGGGTTTACCATTTATTTTTTAGTTTTCTTGCATCTGAAGCTTGAAACAAAACAAGAGAGTATAAAAAATTGGCAGAAAGAATGATTGGGGAATAAAAATACCCAAGCCTCACTCAACTTTATAGTATACCTTTCTGTTGGATAAAGAAAATGCAAGCAGTATGCAAGTGAATCAAAACTATTCAGCAAAGAATTCTGTTCTTGGTTCATGGCATTAGGAAAATGAAGAGAGAGTGTGTTGTGACAACTCTGTCAAGCAATGATTGATTTTGAAGTGGTTTTTTTACATATTGTTTTATTCTTTTACTGTATTTGAATTTAGACTTTCAAATCTGCTTTCCTATGAAAACCACTTTCTCAAAGAGTAGAGTTGACTGTCTAACTCTGGACTGAAATGAGAAACCTCTGCTTGGCTTTTTGCTAATACATCACACAGTGTGGAGATGATGCTCCTGTCCAGCTGGAAGTATTCAGTTCATTGTTCATCCATCGCGATCAGGATGTGTCATGGGGGTTGCCCTGTTTGTTCTAGTTTTGATTTGCTCCTTTTGCCTGCATGGTTTAATAATTTTAAATGCATAAATGATAACCAGGATTTCACATCCTAGTCTGTACAATGTTTTTATCAGTAACACTCTTTTAGGGGGAACATACCTCATTTTGAATCATAGTCCAACTTCCACTGGGTTTGCATCCTGCTCCCTTTTCTTCTCCTGGCTATCTTATTTTTTTCCTTTCTTGAGGGGTTTATTTTCCAGCTTAACCATGCAGACATATCTTTACTGCATGCTGTGTAGGAGACTGTAGCATCTGAGGGAGTAAGCATAAATCTGTCCAGGAATATTATGGATTATGATTCGGTTTTGAGGTTGATGTGCTGTTTGACATTAGGAAATTCACTTAATAGTGCATCCCAAAAGGTAAAAAGATGTGTTAGTTAACATAAGAAAGAACATATTGAAGTTAATTTATGATGATATACTAACTGAAGATGTGTTGAACTTTAGAAATTGTTGTGCTGTGATGGGAGGAAATGTAAAATAAATGCTAAGCACGATTCTAGGTTTGGCTCGTATCGTTAACCAGGTACCACTGGTAGAATATTCTTAGTCTCCACTGTGTTTTTTCTATGTGTTAACTAACACAATGAGCAATTGGAATGCAATAATATTATTCTTTGTGATGAACAACTTCTGTGAAATACAGTTTTCTCTTTGGAAAATAGATACAGTACTTCATCTCTGTGGTGTGTTTTTATAATTTATACTTACATAGTTATCATAGTTATTCATATGCTTACATAATGCTATAGTATTATATAAAATTTGTGTCAGAGAAGAAGATACTAATTTCTTGAAGTGAAGGCCTCTCAAATTCACTAGAAAGGGGACTAGTTGGTGTGGTGTGCTTTTTTGGGTTTGGTTTTGTTTTGTTTTGAGTAGCTATATTTTCTCATTCTCCTTATAATTTTTTTTTTCATTTTTTGTGAAGTAAACACATGTTTAGGAAGTATGAAAATGATTACTTTTCATTTTGTGCAAAATATAGATCAGAAAGCACATAATGGTCTTACATAATTTGATTCCCAAGTTTATTTCCTCTGAAAGTACTGATGGTAAAAAAGAAAATTTATAACCAAAGTAAACGAGCAATTTCCTCTACAATAGATATCCATGATAAATCCTGGCTTTTGGAAGGTACTCTGTCAGATTTTGGTATTAACAGTTTGAACAATGTCCTGCAAGTGTCCACTAGCTGGATAAAAGAAAGGAATAGTGCACTGTTGTATACTGAGTAAGAAAATAGAGGGAAAGAAGGCTGTGTGGCTTGTGGCAGTTTTTTGATGAGACTGTAAATGTATTATTGATCACTAGCACAGAATTAGAACTTAGCTGCCAAATGTATAGAATAATTATGTTAGCAAAAGTGCAGATTATTAAATGTTTCTAGCAATTTGTAGATGTAGCACATAAAAAAACTTCAGTGGTAATCGTTTTGACCTTTTACTTTACCAATTGCTTTAAACCTTTAGACTAAGATTTGATGTATTTTCCTTGTGTTTTTGGAAGAGGAGCTTAATATACTGCCCTGGTGTACTTAATTAGTAGCAATCAGCTTTTATTATGCTTTGTAATATTACATAGCAATCAGCTGAAAGAGGAGGAAAATTGTGGGTAAGCATGAATAAATAAGGAAGTGATTAGATTATATGAAAATTGTTTAGATTCTGGTGGAAGTTTCTGTAATCTGCTTATAGCAGTAAGTACAGTTTAATTAGCAATGCCAAAAAAAGGAGGCTGAACATGGAAGGGAGAGAGTCTTTCTACTTGTAACCACTTACAATTTTCTAAAATCTATCCATATGGGTCCACTTGGTCTGGACTTATAGGCGAGTTGGTCTCTGGCCAGATACTCCATCTCCTTGAGCTTGCACCTCTCTATAGAGCTTTAATGTTCCCCTGAAGAGTACTTTTTTTTTTTTTTTAACTCTCTAATTTAGATTTGGCAGTTGAAGTATGATGGCGATTGAATGTTTTGGGAATGAGCAATAAATAAAGCTTTAAAACTTCCATTGTTTTGTCTCTCAGTTGCTGTGCTATGCAGTTGCATAAGAATCCGTAGGCTAATGTAGTGGAAATCAGATTGAATTGCATCTGCTAAGGTCACATTTTGCTTAAGATTTCTTTTTTTCCCCCCCGCCACCAAAATCTCCAACTATCCTCATTTGTGTTATAAATAGAGAAATATAAAGGAGGAGTGCTTTATTTTATGAGCCAGTGTTCAACAAGGAATTGGTTGAATAAAGAAAGTAGTTTGGGTAATGTGAACAACACACTTGTAATGAAACACAATTTCCCCACCCTGTTCCCTCCTCCAAATGAAAACCATGTAATCCTCCTCTCTTCCTACACCATGGTAACCTGTTGCTGGGCCTCTGCCTGCTTAATATTTTTGTTTTACACATCAGATGGCTCTTTCAAGCTGTGCAACCCCAATAAACCTCAGAGATCTGTGCATTTTTGTCAAACCAGTCTAACAAGGCAAAAAGCTACTAACTTGTGGAAAAACATGAGGTTATCTCCAAGGTGGTAGTGTGCTCTCCACCCTCCTGTGGTGCTTTGAAGGTAGCAAAGGAGAGTATGTGGGGTTTTTCTTGACTGTAAGGAGTAAAGGTAATTGGGTCACAGACTCACACCCAATAGCCTGGTCCTGATACTGGGATTGTAACAATGGCAGGAGTTTTCAGAGTATAGAGGCAGGGCTGAGAGAAATCACACGTAGATCACTGTACAGGATGTTGACTTTGAATATCTACATAAAAAACTGAATTAGTTTGTGGTTTGTTTTGTCTTCCACTCTCTTGTGCAACGTACAGTAATTTCACAATTATAAGCCACACCATTTTGACTAAAATTTTGGTCTGAACCCGGAAGTGCGGCTTATAATCAGGTGTGGCTTATATATGGACAAAGAACAAAAATTTGCTGACACCCATAAGTGCGGCTTATAATCGTGAAATTACTATAGTTTCTCTTTTATGTAGGTATCCAAAACCTGAAAAGTTCTGAAATGACATTAAATCTGCAAAGCAATATACAAAAAACCAGTGTTCAACGAAAATAAGATCACATAACTGGGCACATGCAAAATAATTGATACTCTGCCAAGTAATCACTAAACTGTTTATCTGTAGATTCACCTGAAGAAACCCAGAAATACCCCTTAAAATGCAAAAAGTCATTTTTGATTCAGACTCAAGATCAAAACTGGAAATAACCAGCTTCCATCTTTATTATTCTTTGGAATGCTCTAGTGTATTTATTCAACCCCCCAAAGGGGGTTAAGTAGTGTTATTTTATTATTATTAAAAGTTTGGATTATGTTAGAAAATGTTTGGATTCTACAAAGTTTGTAAAATCATACTGGAAATTTCATAATGTACTTGTAAAGCATCTGACCTTTTCTTCTTCTGATTGTGCTTTAACAACCATTCTTATAGTATTCTGGGAACAATCTTTCTTGTTTTATTTAGAAGCAGGAAATGCATCTAATTTTGAAGGAGTAATGATTACATTTTTTTGAAATTTCAAAACCAGCTCAAATTAGGTTTGAATGAGAATTTTTTTTTCTTTTTTTTCCTTTCAGGACTCTAGTTCATTGGAAACATAGATTGGAGTTGAAACAAATTATGGCAGCAGGGGAATACAAACTGTCCTGCAATAGAGGGAGGATAGGTCAAACACATGCTACTGCATTCCCTCATGCATTGTGCAGGCAAATGGCAGCCCTCATCCTTCCCACCCTTTCTATCTCTCAACTGATACTACCCAAGGACAGTGTATTCTCAATGCTGTGCTGTGTTTCTTCTTCAGCCAGCATTGCCTTTGCTTTCATAGTTTGATTGTGGCATCTCTTCTGCTTTTAGCCACTGTGGACCACAGAGTATTCTGAGCCTCTTGAGGTTAATTATGTGTACAGTTCCAAATCCTGCTAGAGAATTAAACTGCTTTGAGTTAAAAATTTGGATTTTTTTTTCCATACAAAAAAGTCATTTTCAAAAGAAATGACAGTAAAACTTCTTAAGTGTTTCATTCTAGCATGCGATGTGGATGCTTTTATTCTCAAAAGCAGCCATTTTGTGGTTTTCCTTTCAAAGGAGCTAAATGGAACAATATAAAGATGTACCCTTTGAAGTAAGTGGAGGGAGCTACTGGTCAGTAACTGCTTTTGGGTATTTTGCCACTTGCCAACCTTATTCCTCAAGCCATAGCTTTTGACGGAATGCTTCATCTTTGTTCAGGACAAATCTTAATTGATTTCGCTGTCAGAAGGTTTTGGCACCTATGGGTTTGACACTTGTTTC
The DNA here is from genome assembly GCA_013186435.1 of Turdus rufiventris. Lineage (NCBI taxonomy): Eukaryota > Metazoa > Chordata > Aves > Passeriformes > Turdidae > Turdus > Turdus rufiventris. Next base: position 786,747 of record PYHW01010358.1, on the reverse strand, counting down.
ATTAGTGCTACTTACTGGTAATGACCAAGTGGATTGGGTGAAGGCTCCAGCTGTGTCAGTGGAGGACATCTGGTCACCTACATGTCACAAAAGTCTGTTTAGTCTTAATTGCTGAAATAGTAGTAGTGAGGTGTAGGGAAGAAGAACAACAGGATTGGTAAGTGGGAAACATCTGAAATGCAGTCAGGTTGAATTGATATTTCCTTTATTTCAAGACTAAAGGAAAATGGTATCTCCTGTAATTTTATTGTCTTTGTGCTTGATTATATTTTTAAGGAAAGAATATATTATTCTCCTAATAGTTTCCACTGATTTTGTATTCTTGTCTGTTTATGGAAGGGCCTGTGATAAATCAAGAGACCAATTAATTTTCACTTTGTGGTTTTAAAATTGCCTAGGAAAGATGGATATAGGTCATCAAAATTGAACAGACGAGAAAAAAAAGCACCACATTTAAAATTGATCCAGAGACTCAGAAAAGCTCCAGCTTTACTGTCTAAACTCTGTGCACATAAATAATAAGCTTTTGTTAAAGCCCAAAGGCTGCTAGGTAAAAACTGAAAATCCTGATAGATTGGTTATACAGTTGTCAGAATAGATGACTTGGAACTGAAACATATCAGCAGTCATTTTATTTTTCTTGAATTCAGAGGAAAAGCAAGTAAGTGACAGAAAATGTGCTATGACTATTTCTTTACATGTAAGAGGTTTTGGAAATGGCTTTGAAGAATGCTAGTATCAGGTCTTACTTTTTGGGTTGCTGGACTTTGCACTATCCTCACAGAGTTATATTTTTTTATTAACGTATTCAAAATCTTCTACCTTCTTTTTTCTTAGCTGAGAAGCTTCCAGTTCAACATTAAGCAAAGTGATTAACATCCTTCACAAGGATCTTCTCTTGAGGAAGAGATTGATGCCTTATGAATGATGTACAATTTCATATTTTTGATTTTGGATATGTTTTACTTTAGCTGCATCTCAGGACAGTAAGGTCAAAGAATTTTGTTTTACATATATTAGAAATTGGTGAAGAGTGTTGAGTTCTGCAGGGTGTCTCAGCTTCCATCAACTGACACCCTTGAAAACTTCAGGTTGTAACTCCAATTCTTCATGCATTCTGTCCCTTTTAGTTCAAGGTAAAATAGTGCCGAATACTGCTTCAGTGCAAGAGATTTGTAGATCTTGGTATATAGATCTTGGGACAATCTAGACCAGTGGAAACCCATGAGTTTTGTGTTACAGATCTAAAATGAGAAAAAGGGGCATAAATACAATTCAAAATCTCATTTAGATGCTGCTTTATGTTTATGTGATCACAAGTTGTGGAGTTGACTCAACATCCAGTTGTTTGGAAGTGGTTCTGCTTCTCTAAATGCCAATGCAGTTTTTTTTTCAGCAAGCTTTACATAACAAATGCCATGGAATTCCTCCAAGAAGGTGCCCCAAAAGGGCAAAGTTAGTTCTCCTGTAGTCTGGGGCTGAGATGGTACTGAGTACCCTCCTGCCCTCCTTGAATGATGCTACACATCATGACCTCATGGTCACTGCAGCCAAGGCTTTCTCTTCACTTCACATCTCCAACCAGACCCTCCTTTTTTGTTTGAGCTGCACATAATTCCTTGCCAGTTCTTCTACCACCTGTACCAGAAAGGTACTGGGAGTGCTTTCTAGGAACCTCCTGGAGTGTTTGTACTTTGCTGTGTGGCTTCTCCAGCAGATGTCAGGGTGGTTGAACCAGAGCCTGTGTCTGTGAGGCTGCTTCCAGTTGTCTGTAAAAGGCCTCATCCACTTCCTCTTCTTGATCAGGTGGCTAGTAACAGATAGCAACTGTGGCACCCTCATTAGTCTGCACTTTTATGCTGATCCAGAAACTCTTGAGTATTCATCAACCCCCCTAAAGTGAAGCTCCATCCAATCCAAGAGTTCCTTTATGCTAAGGGCAGATCCACCACCATGTCCTTCTGTCCTGTCTCTTGTGAAAGCATTGCATTACTATCAGGTAAACTGTCTGTCCCACCATGTCTCTGTAAACGTGATGAGATGAAGCCCTGTGACTGCACACAGATCTCCAAATCTTCCTGTTTGTTCCCCATACTATGTGCCCTGGTGTACAGGCACTTTTGAGAGGTGTTCGAGCACGTTCATTTCACAGGAGGGGTGCATAACTATTGTATAAGATGTCTCTGCAAACTGGGAGTGGATCATTGAGCCATTTGTTTCCCCTGAATTACCATTGCCCTACTGGCTATTGCCAGAATCTTTTTAATTCAGTGCTAGTACAGGATTCTGAGTGGATTACTTTCAGTCGTGGATTTGTACAGAAAATGTGGATGATCAGGCCTTTCCCCCCATCATGTTCCTGTGATATAAAGGTGACACTTTCTTCAACATTAAACAGGAGGGCAAAGCTAAGCAATACAAAACTTTTCCTAAAAAACATATTGTTTTCCAAGTATCTATGGATATGGAGCTTCATTTAACATAAGTAACACCAAGGCAATTATTGACCTTGTAACTGGCTTTGAAGTAGAGGATCTGAAACCAGTAGATTTCAGGCTGTCATTTTGAAAAGGTGAAGTTGGATTTAATTCGAGTACAGTAATTTCATGATTACAAGCCGCACTGATTATAAGCTTCATGTCCGGGTGACGGCAAAATTTCATTCTTTGTCCATAAATAAGCCACACTGGATTATTAGCTGCACTTTTGTTCGCAGTGAGGATCCCCGTGCAACTTTCACACAACTGCCAATTAGTAGCAGAATCGCAGGATCGCGGGGTTTACTGGCTCGGCTCAGGGCCATGCAGGCTCGGCCTGCTTGGGGCTGCTGATGGGGTCAAGTGAGCCAACTCGGTGCTGCCTCTCAGCGGGGCCACTCAGGGCCGGCTGCCGCTGCTGGGCTTGCTTGCCCCCACCTGCACTGCCGGCGTCAGGTGGGCTGGCCCTGGCCTGGCGCTGCCGGTCCTGCCACTGCTGCATTCGCTCCACCCAGCCCCCACCGCGTCCGCTCCCCCCGGCCCGGTGCTGCCCTGCCGGTGCCGGTTGGCCTCGGCTTGGGGCTGCTGCTGGCTCGCATTTCCAGTTTGCAAATTTCAGAATTATTTTTCACATATTAGTCACTCTGGATTACAAGCCGTACTTCAGGTTTGGACCAAAACTTTAGTCAAAATGGTGCTGCTTATAATTGTGAAATCACTGTAATTAGCCTGCTTTTAATTTAGTTTCAGTTTTGACTGAAATAATTTTTGTCAGTGAAAACTGTATTTTTGATAACTTTTTTTCCTAATGGAAAACATAATTGAGCTGAGAAACTTCAGACAGAAGTATGTAAGCTCCCCTGCACTCTTTCCAAGTAAATTTTCCAAGCACTTGGAAATTAAAAAACTTTCTCTAAAATCTGAGAATCTGAAAAGTCATCTGTCAGGGATTATAGATTCTGATGCTCCACTCCCTCAGGTGTGAAAAGCAAAACATTTCTTCAGACAGTCATGATAAATCTGTATATCACCCTGCTATACAAGTCAAAATAAGTGAAAGGAGATGGAATATTATTGTGTCCTACCTCAAGTCAATGTTAAAGATCCAGCTGATCTATGGCTTCTAGATCTCCACTTCTTTAAGAGTGGGTCTTAAACCAACATGTACTTCTAGAGGAGAGGTAGATACTATGAAATTTTGTCCTAAATCAATCGCAACTCAGGAGTAAATATGAGGTGACCTGTAAAGCTAAAAGTTTCTGTCTTCTTTAAAGTGCTATGCTGTTGCTAGTTAGCCAGATTTATACTGTTGGAAACTACAGCTGTTCTGTTCCATTGCTTCCACAATTGAAATTGTTTATTGTAATCATAGTTTCAAGTTAAACTGAGATTTTTTGATAATATTAATGCATAAAGGCAAATAATTTCCTTATTTTTTAAATAATAAAAAAATAATTATTCATTTTCCTTCCTGTCCTTTGTGTCCTGGTGGCAGGAGCAAAATAATTTAAAAATCTTTTATTTAAGTAGCAGAGAGATGGAACTTTGTATACCTGCTTTTTTTAAAAGTTAATTTTGCAGGCATTATGACTATATCTGCAAACTGTTATGTTTGCCTTTTCAGAAGTGATTATTGCTTATAAAAGCAGTTTTAATTGAATACTTATATCATGAATGGCTTGTAGTATGCTTGAAACTACATGCCTCTATTTATATGACTATAGTTTATGTTTTAGAGCTCCCTATATAACAATACTGGGAAATTACTAAAGGATTTTTACTATTCAGCTGGGTGATTTTAAAATATATTGCTGTTTTACTGGACTATTGGCATTGTTGCTTAGGAATAAAAAGTTAAGAAAATTATCTCTTCCCCCTTTGAAACAAAGCCGCATCTAAGAAGGTCACAAAAGGAAACACAATTTAAATAATCTCCTTGCTGTATCTGAGATTAACTGGGACACAGATGGTTCAATTTATAGTTTGATCTGGCATAATATGTGCATTTAACAAAATCCTGTTTTGTATTGCATCTATAAACACTAAAGTCTGATAAAAGCATGCTGGCTTTTCTGCCATCAACTTGAATCAGAAACCTCTGAGCCAGTACTTAGAAAGCAGGAGTCTGACATTAAGAAACCAAAGTTAACTCTTTTAGCCTTTGGCTAGAACTTTTCTTAACCTTATCCCTGACTTTAGAAGGCCAATTCATTTGTGGTTTTCTCAATTTAAGCTGCTGTGGGTAATTATTAGGCTTTGTTCTTGCTGCATTTAAAGATGAAATGATTCAATGCTGCTCATTACAGCTCATTTCCGGGCCACACTGCAGTCATTAAATTTCTGAGATACTATCTAAGAAATCACTTACATTGTTCATATACCAAAACTAAAATGTTTACCCATCACTGCTGTTTTCCAGACGTTAGCCCACCTGTCTATAAAGGGAAATGGCTTTGGCATGATCAGGATCTTCATGGAAGCTCGTGAACAAGCAATCTTTGTCCTTTCTTTGTGGAAAATTTCTACTTTATATGCAAATAGCATTATCTAAAAAAAATTAATTGTTTCCTTGATATTGAGACTTCACTCAGAGATCAGCTGATTTTTATATTCCACAGGTTAAGTGGTCTCACTTCTGATCACAATAAATGATATTAATTTTACTTTGGAAAATAATAAGTGTATACTTTACTACTTTCTGCCAATTATCCTGAAGAAGCTGGGCACAATAACCAGAATACCAGACAGATAATCAGTGAATTCTGAGAATGTGGAGGATCATATCCAATACCTTGAATTTATCTTCACAGCTGAGTTGGCACTGGTAATAAGGAGATTGATAGTACTGTACATGAGGTTTTTTATATGTTTATATGCCTGTCTGTGAACTGACTTTTGTTATTTCCAAAATTGGAGGATTTAATTTTGCAAGCTTCTCAGTCTTTGTAGTTCACTTCACCTTGGTAGTCATTACATGGGTAGTAAGTGCAAGAATTGTTCTTATATTCCCTTAGCTAGGATATGACCATGGCACTTAGGAAAATTGTTAAACAACAAAGTCATAGGTCTGAAGGGAAATTAAGGAAACAACAAATGAGTAACTAATGGAAGAATTATCATGGACTTAACTCAAAGATTAAAAACTTGAATCTGGAAGCGACAGATTCGTGGAGTGATATAATACCATGCTTGCTTAGATATACTTTGAGTGGGGCAGGGTGGGGAGTAAAAGAGGGAAAAATATTTCCCATGCTTGGCAAAGTGTAGAAGAACTACTTTTAGTAGTACACCTTCAGTGGTACTCCATTACATTTCTATGCAGTTTGCTTGAAAGGCAAAACTAAAGGTAAAAATTCCTACAACTTATGCCTGTATTGATGAGGCATGAGTTGAGTGACATTTACCCAGCTGGTTGGAACATGGTGCTTATCACGCTGAGGTTATGTGTTCCATCCCTGTATTGGCCAGTCACTTAACACTTTGACTTGTGGGTCTCTTCAACTCAGAATATTCTGTGTTTCTGTGAGTTCACTATCTGGCCTCCTTTAAAACTTCATTTATATGATGAGCTGTCTGAATTTCCCAGCCTCAAACAGGCAGGGGTAGTGCAAGCAGCAGTCCAGGCTCACTCAGTTCAAGGTTTTGAAAAAAGGTAGATGTTGGTAGTCTGCTATGCTGCTTGGAGGGTTTGGAATTAGTCCATCTGTCCACCTTCCTCATCTGTTTGCTCTGCCAAAGTCCAGATCATCTGTGGATGTGCATAACTGGTGCAGTTGGTCCAGGCCCTGCATATGAAGAGCTCAATTAACAGATGTGCAGACAGCCATCAGCATGCCTGGCAAACTGACTATGAGGAAGATGGACCTTGGAAGCTGAGGCTGGAGAAGATGGTCTAGAAGTTCCAGGATAGAATTTATTTTTTATTAATAAATTTTGCTGATTTTTCTATGTAGCCTTTCAAAAATGAGGGTGGCCTTATATCTAAATTCACCTTACATTTGAGCTCGTATTTGGATTGGTGTGATAGGTCAGGCTAGATGCATGAGAGTGGCGTGGGTCTATAAGGATAAACCATAATGGAGAAGAGAGCATTCAAAATTTATTTTGGCAGAAATTGGTTAATTAACTCTGTTTAGCATTACACAAGACCTTAGCTTGGCTACCTTGCTATCTTTGTTAAATGCGTACGTAGCTTCTCAGGAGTAAATCTGGATAAAATGTCTTAGTATTGTTTAACTAATGTTTTTCATAGTGAAAGCACAAAAAATATTGAAGAAATATATGTTTGCATTTTCCCATGAGACTCTCTTTTCCAGAAAGAAGAAAATCTACAGATAGAATTATAGGTTTTAGGTCCTATATTGAGGGAAATGAAACTATTTTGTTTGTTAGGCCCTGTCACTCTCTAAACTGGAACACAGAGTCAAACAGCAAAAGCTGAGGCTAATATATTAATGTTTCATGGACTTTGATACAAGAAGAACAACAAGTCAAGGTCTGTTGGAGGTTAGGATTTTTCCTTTTTTTCCCTTTTCTTTCTCTCAGGGAATTTTCTCCCATTTTTTTGCCTAAAAATGGGAATGACAGATACTTAAGAAACAAAGAATGTGGCTGGGGGAAGGGTGCAGCTGGCTGCCCTCCTGGGTGGGGGGATTTTTCTTGGGAAGGGCAGAGATAATGTGAGATTTTGACTGGGGTGCCAGGGGGCTGGACTCAACTTTGCGCACTCTCTCGCTCTCAGGTCCAGAGCGGAATGGTCGAGTTGCTGCTACTGCAAGGAGAATTCATTGCCACCAGGGAGTCCAGCCCATTTACTGCTTCTCCAGCAGTGAGTGCACCTTTGTTCAGAGGAGTGGCCATTGAATTGGGACCTTTTTTATTTTTCAGCAATTGATCTCACTGGAAACTGTCATCTCAACCTCACTCGGGAGCTACAGGGGAAAATCCAGGACCCCAACCCCTTCCTCTCTCCCACAAGGCAGTGTCTCCCGGCTGTTGGCGGGAACCCAGCTGCCGCTGTCCAGTCCCGCTCTTTTCTGCTGCTGCTTTGGGTTTTTGGCTACTCTTTAACTTGAGACCCAGCCTCTGCCCAACCCCCTGTGTCTCCTGCTAGGGCTATGGAGTTTCTACTACACTTTGTTTGCCACCCTGGATGTGCCCATCTCTGCTGTTCCAGTCTGTTGCTCAGAGGTTCCTTCTACAGCCCATTTCGCCATCCATAAGAGCACTGGGACTGGCTGCCCCCCATGAGTTTGTGAAGGAAGCTCCTTCTCCATCCCTTCCCACCAGCTGTGCCGCCATTACCGTATGGAGAAAGGGGACTGGGCCCGTGCCACAGCACCCCCTGCAGGCGCGGGGGAATCATCGCGCCCGGCCAGGAGCCACCAGCGCCCCTGGTGGCTGTGACCGGAACTGCACCTGAGGGGAAAGTGCCCAGCAGCCCAGAGAAGGCTGGGGCTGCAGCTGGGGGGTTTTGTTTGTTGTGCTGTTGTTGTGGTTGTCTTATTACATATACACTACTAAAAACTGTTATTCCTTTTTCGATACTACATACGCATTTCCAGTATTAAATATATATAGTCCAATACATGGGGTCTGAAAGCCCCATAATTTCAAAGTTGTAGTAATTTGGAGAGAAGGGTATAATATTTTTCATTCAAAGGGAGGTTCCCCCCTTCCTTGGCAGACACCTCTCTTTCAAACCAAGACAAGGCCCTCCTCAGTGTCCCAAACGATACTTAGTGCAAATGGCCCACATATTCTTCCAATTGCAGCAGCTGTTGTTAGATTTACATCAAGTAATATATTTTTGGGTATGAGTTAGATTATTGAAATACATGTATTGAGGTTTATGGCAGTATTTCCTGATTGTAAATGTCTTTTATAGGGAAAGAATATGATTCTGAGCAAATAGTCTTGAAGATATAGGAGATTATAGGCTTAGAGATTTGACAGTTTTCTTATTAATATATTGTGTAGCTTAACTTTGACACACAGTAGACTTAAATAGGTTTAAGGTCTATCCTTTCTGTATATAGGAATAAATCAATGAAGGCATTGAAATAATTTCAAGGAAGTTAATAGAACAAGGGGAAATTAACAGCAATTCTCTGTCTCAACATAAGTTCTAGAGGTAGTTTACAAAAATCATTTAGTCAACTCAGTTCATTTTTTAATGATGTCTGTTAAAAATAGAAATGCAGTCTATGAGTAAAAAAGAAAAAGAAAAAAATTAGTTTTGAAGTAGACTATGGGCTTTTGGAGGTAGAGAGTATAATTAAGAGGTTATTAGAAAGTAATTCATTAGTGATTCAATTTAAAGACATAACTAGGGTGTAATTCCTCTGGCCTGTCTTGGCCAGAGAAAATAGCTATGATAGATGACAGATGATAGCTGTGATGAGAAATCAAAGAGTGTCTCTTGTGTCATTGATTTTTGTGGTACGAAGTATTGGGTAGTAAAATTTTCAGTTTCCAGGTCTATGGTAGCAAGTGTTTTTCTGTTATTTTTCTAATGGACTTCTACCCCTCTCCCCTCGACACTCTCTCACACCCACTACCCATTGCACTATGAACTTGTAAATCTTAAACTTTGAATATGATTTTTGCAAGCAGAAGATGAGGAAGAAAGCAGTGCTGCTAGTCAGCATTATAAAGCTTTTAGCATTACCTTCTACAGTGAGAAGTTCAAGTAGCTGTGTAGTGTTGTATATATCGTATATAGGCATCAATTATCCATCCATTGCTGTTGTGCTATAAACCTGACCAAAGGCCTCACCTAGATTATGCATTATTGACTCAGGTTTTGTTATAAAATTCTCTATGTATTATAAAGAATTTTCATTAAAACTGAATGCAGTGATATAAGCATGGAATTCCTTGTACAAATGAGCAAACTGTTCTGGCAATACTCACTCTTGGTTGCAAATGTAAAGGTAATGAATGGCCACTATAGTCTATTTCCCATCTGGTTTTAACAGTCTGTTTCTTTTTTATTTTCTAAAATGGGCCTCTATTTAGCAAGTTTTTACTTTAGTAATTAATGAAGCACTATCATTTTCTAGTATACATCTGTGGAGCTTTTTGGATTGTTATTGTGCCGCCATTCTTAGGACAGCATCTTGAGTCAAAGCCAAAGATAGCTTTGAATCATTTGGTATCAAGGTACTAATGAGCTCTGCAGACATTTCAAGTACAGTTTTTCCATTTTCAACCAGGTGTGGTTTAATCCACTCTTATTTTTCCCATAAGCAATGTGATGTCCAAATATATAACTTTTTTCTCATACTCCAAAAATGTTTCCAAAAGGGTAAAATCATGCTTTTTTGCAATACAGAAGAGACTTTGCTGACTTCTCTTTTCCTAATGTTAGATTACTGTCCATTTCCACCCTGAAATTTGACGGCCTGAGGGGTTTTTTTCCTCAAAATCTCAAATAATGGACTATACTAGTTTGTAATTCTGATTTATGTGTATGTTTACTACACTTAAAAACTGTTTATGAATGAAAGTAACAAAGCTATTTCTAGAAGGTTAATACTCAAGGATGATTTTTCTGAATTCTAGCAGCAGCTGAGAACAAATTACACTCAAATACCAAGGAAAGAAATTACGAATTTAATACAATAGGGAAAGCATTGAAGTAATTGTAAGTGAATTTATCAGAAATTAATTCCTCTTGATTGATGTGCTAAATGGAAGCATGTAGCACATTAAAAAAGTCTTGTATAAATCTTGGTAGTATTTGCTTCTGCTTCTTAAGAGAATCTGTACATGTTATGCTGTTGATTTGTTTGCAGCCATATATATATATATAAATTATAAACTTTGCTCACATCTCTGTGCACATATCACAGGAGTTCTGTTCTTTACCACAACACCAAGAAAAAAATACGTGAGTGTTTACCTCAATATTTTTGACTCATTCCAATAAACGTTATTTTGTCAGCCCAAATTGCCAGAAAGTATTGGCTCCATTGTTTAAAGCAGTTAGCAAGTTTTTTTTCAAAATTGGTATGCAATCAATATCTTATCTTAGTTCAGCATGACTTTTTTAGCCTATTCATTTTCTTCAGAAAGCATTCAAGCTACAGGTTTGCTTCCCTAAGATGTCACCCAAATTCATTCTATGATTTTATTTCCCATGTGGCAATTCTATGACATTCATCATGGTAATCAGTCCAAGGGTGATGAAATTTGGGATTTGATTTTTCTCTTGGGGAAGTCCATAGGTTTTGCTTCAGATCAAAATTGTGAACCTCCACATGTCCTATGGGTATAAACAGATAATCCCACAAAGCACCTGCATCTGCTAAAAATACCCCATTGAAGCAATCAAGACAACAAATCCTTTGATAATGCAGTAAAGAGGACGGCTGTCCCGTGGATATTTCCTTGCAGATGTTTCCTTTAGTCCAGTCATTTGAAGGATTAAATGTAGTGGAGAAGTTTCATTCCTTTACTACCAGTCAAGGTGTCTGTCTAAAATGACAAATGCTTCATTAAAAGGACTGCATGTAGAGGTATCTTAAGGGTACTTGAGGATCTTCTTAAGGTCTTCCATATACCAAGAAATATTTTCCTTTTTAATCAACTATCTGCCTTGAATGAAAGGAATTCCCACCCAAAGAAAAATAAACTCACATCATGATTATTTTGTGTTACTGCCATCATTCATGGGGTTTTTCCCATAGATAAAAGATACACATATTAGAATTCAAGGTGACATGTTTGTCTATCTTTCTGGTTCCTTTTATTACTGATAACAGAATAACATGCCATTTCTTTGGGTTTGGTTTTGTTTAGTTAACAGAAGCACACGAAATTAACCACAAAATCTAGAAAGGGAAGTTTAAATGTATTTTTTATAGGAGCGGATCTGTAATAAAAACAATAAAACCCAGTGTTTAAGCTTTATAGAAATAATTTAATGACCAGCTGCAGCAATAAACACCTTTCCGTTTTGATTGGGTTTTAACTTCTCCATCCAGTGATTAATTGCTTCATGAAAGACAAACACATTACATTATACCTTAAGTGTAACATCCTGTTTTAAAGATTCCACTAGTGCAGTTTAAATGTTTTTTATCCTGTTCGGACTTTAAAAGGATATTTTAAGGATCCTCCATTTATTAATACTAATTGCATACAATCATGACCAAGGCATAACTGGCCAGTATTTTGTTTCTCATATACAACTTTAGCCTTACTTGCATTTGTATTCCTCTTAGACAGAGAGTAATATTATGGTGCCACAACTTTTTATTTTTTGAAACAGGGAAACCAGAGGATGGTATTTAAATTGTGGGGGAAATTAGAACTTCTTAATAGAGTTATGTCACTGGTTCCTTTACAGTATGGAGCATACACAATTATTAAAGTTATACTCATTACAGATAACAAAACAATCACTAAGAGTAATTTTAAAATATTTTTGGATATAAGCTAGATTTTAGCTGATGATCTAAGAGGGAAATACTGATAGTCAAATTTCTAATTTATCTACTCCCTTTCTTTCACGATTAGGCTTCCTTTCCTGAGGCAGCATGGAAAAGGAACAGTGTGACACTAGCAGCAAGAAATCTGGAGTGCATTTGCTATAGCAAAGGCTGTATCTGTGTCAGAAACAGGAACTTCATGTGTTTTTTTTTTTTAATGGCATTTTATTTCACTTTGTGTTGCCACCTCCATTTGAGAGCATTATCTTGAATTCTTTTACAGAATCACAGAAAGTTGATATTGAAAGGGAGTTTTTGAAGTCCTCTGGTGCAATCTCTGGGCTAAAGGGTCACCTACAGTCAGTTTCCTAGCAGAATGTCTTGGTGGATTTGAATATATCCATCAGAGGTGGCAGATTCCACATCCTGTTTCAATGCTCAGTCACTGTCACAGTAAATAAGTGTTACTTGATGTTCGGACAGCACCTCCTTTTTGTAACTGTTGCCTGTTTTCCTTACTAGGCACCACTGAAAAGAGCCCCATCATTCTCTTCTTTACACCCTTCCTGTAGGGATTTATATCCATTGATAACATTCACCCTGATATGACTTGTCTCCAGACTAAATTGCAGAACTCTCAACCTTTTCTTGTATGAGGGCTACTGCAGTCCCTTAATCATCAAAGCTGTCCTTTGGTGGACCTGGTCTCAAATAGTTCCATATCAAATGTTACGTTACGTTACGTTACGTTACATTACGTTACGTTACGTTACTAAAACGTTTGTTCTGGGATATGTCTCTTATGAAAAATCAGCAATATCTAGCAATTATTCCTTTAATGGTTTCTCTGATGAGCTCATCCAGAGAAATGATAGATTCTTGAGTGAGAACAGGGTAGAGGGAAGTCTGGGGATTATTTCTTCCTTTTCATTTCCTAATATGTTATCATAAAATGGCCTGGATTGGAAGGGACATTAAAGATCATCTAATTACAGCCCCCCACTGTGCACAGGAATAGCTTGCATTAGACCAACTTGTTCTGAGCTCCATCCAGCCTGGTCTTTAACACATCCAGGGATGGGCCATCCACAACTTCTCTGGGCATCCTGTTCCAGTGCCTCACCACCCTCACAATAAAGAATTTTTTCCTAATATTTAACATAAACCTACTCTCAGTTTTAAGCCATTCTTCCTTGTTCTGTCAGTATATGCTTTTGTATAAAGTCCATCTCCATCTTTTTTTGTAGGTACTGGAAGGCAGCATTTATATCATCCAGAAGCTGCCTTATCTTCTCCAGTCTGAACAAACCAAATTCTCTCAGCCTTTCTTCATAGGAGAGGTGCTTCTATCCTCTAATCATCTTGGTGATCCTCCTCTGGACTTGCTCCAACGGGTCAATGTCCTGTCTGCTGGGGTTCTCAAAGCTGGACCCAGTACTCTAGGTGGGATCTCACCAGAGAGGAGCAGAGGGACAGAATTCCCCCTCTTGCCCTGCTGGCCGTGTTGCTTTGGATGCAGCCCAGGACATGTTTGTCTCTCTGGGCCGACTGC